>MU279351.1:600000-1144049 GCA_022385695.1 Xylaria arbuscula
AAAAAAGAATAGTACTTTACAAGGGTTCCCCGACCTGCCTCGCGGCGCCCAGACTACCCGGGGCAACGGGAGGCCAGAAGCTGAGCTACTGAGGTCCACTAAGCCGCGTTCTGTATGGTGCTCGCTCTAGAGGCTCTGTGCCCTTGTCCGTTCACATGTCATGCATCATCTAGTCCCCAGTTTCTGCTCAGTCTGCTGTTACATCATTGCACCCACACTGCCAAATCACACGCAGAGAAAATTTCTGGAAGATAATACACATCTTACATGTACTTGATCAATCTGCATGTGCGTGCTAGCTGGAGCACTAGCCCAACAACCATTTCGGAGTCATGGAACTCATCTCGTCGCGCTGTCGCGTATGAATGCCTTTTCCAGGGATTTTGTCGGCCCAGTCCAGCAGCATGCCAGTCATGCCACTAGAGTCTCAATAAATCTCGAGACTAACATATGGAAGCTATCGGCATAGATTCAAGAATGCAGCCCGTGGAATTTTCCAATTGACCATTTGAAGACGTCGGTAGTCGACATCTTCTTGTCTTCACCCACCATATGAATCTGCCAACTTTATCGGTTAATTCATTTAATGAACATGCCATATTTGCATGACTATGCAACTGAAGATGAGTACAAATGCACGTGGGTAGAGATTGAGAAGCATGTAGACTTACCTAAGATGTCTCAATCGCACGGGCATGAGCTATCTCTATCGTAAAGTCTCATCAGCATGCATTCCTTATTACGTTGTTTGCGTGCCATAGTCGGCATTTAACGTCGTCGCGACGGTAGCTTCACGCGAATATGGCTATTCAAATACAGCCTTGAGCACCTCTTTTGGGGTTTGCTCTCTGGACGCGGGTTGCAAGATTCTGTCACAAGTCAAGTCACCCCTTGACCGAAAGGTCGTGTCTCTCATTTATCTTTTTCCTTTTAGTCACTCCTTGAGCGAAGGGCTATGTCCTCGTTCGGATTCTCTCTTCAAGTCATTCTCTGATATCTTCTTGTCGTCAACTTCTTATTTCTTTTCATTCCAGTATGGCGTATTCTCTATCAACACACTATGCTGGTCAAGGGCTCCTTGACAGCTTTAGCTTTTTCACTGGTGAAGATCCAACTGGTGGATTCGTCAAGTAAGAGCCTGTGCCAATATTCATTACAGCAATTCACTGACGCTTGGTTAGTTACCAGAGTAAAGAAGCGGCCTTGGCTAACGAACTCGTCTCCATCGACGAGTTCAATCGAGTAAAGCTTGGTGTTGACTCTATTAACACATACTCGACTGACGACACGGGCCGGCCAAGTGTTAGACTCACCAGCAATAACCAATTCACTCATGGGCTTTTCATTGCCGACTTTGCCCACATGCCTAGCTCTACTTGCGGGACATGGCCAGCGTGTAACTCAACGACTCCTGTCCCACTACATCAACTCGAACTAACACCTTACAAGTTTGGGCTTTCAATAACGAGGGTCAATGGCCCGCAGGGGGGGAAGTCGATATAATGAAAGGTGCTAATACAGCACAAAAGAACACATTCTCTGCGCATACGTGAGTTCCTATGGATATCAATATCCGACGAAGCCGGTTTTCTAAGTGAGGATAAAAGGACACCGGGATGTCAAGCTCCCAGCTCAGGCTTTACTGCCTTGCAAGGCTCCACTGACTGTTCAGCAAATGTGAGTTTTGCTTGTTAGCTTGTCTGGTGTGATGATTAATGCAAACCTGATTTAGCCCAGCAATTATGGCTGCAATTACATAGCACCTAAGGCCGGTAGTGCCACATATGGCGACTCTTTTAATGTTATAGGAGGTGGTGTATACGCGATGGAATGGGATTCGGAAGACATAAAAATATGGCATTTTCCTCGTATAGCCATTCCATACGACATCAGAAACGCACCTATCAGTATACCAGATCCAAGTAGGGTATGTAGCCGTCAGGACCATTCTCTCCTTGTCCAGACAACTCATGGAAGTGGGCACGTTCCTGTTCAGGCGGGATTCATTATTTCGGAGACTCACCACATCTCGAGAATATGGTGTATACTATTCAAGACCGCCATAACTAATTCGAGATTTCCAGTGGGGTCCACCGCAAGCTCGCTTCGGGGGTTCAGAGTGTAACACGGATTCTTATTTCTTCAACATGAGTCTCGTCATCAACACCGTAAGGAAAATCTAATCCCAGGCCTAGCGCCTGACCGCTCAAGCCAGCTCACTAACATGAGACAAACAGAACTTTTGCGGCGCATACGCCGGGGATGCCTGGGGAGTCAACGACAAATGCAACAAGCTCGCAGCAACCTGCGAGGAATTCGTAGCGAAGAGTCCGAGCAGTTTCCGCAACGCCTTTTGGGAAATCAACTACATCGACATATATGAAAGACCGGCGGCACTGACCAACTCGACATCTTCGCGTTTTAAAAACACTACTCTGTCGAACGCTCTATCCTCTGCAGTCACAAGCGCCCCGATCCACGGCAATACCACAATAGTGCCAAGCGGAACTCGAACCGTAACAGTAACAGTATCAACCATCACTCGAACCATCTCGACCACCCAGCCAACACCAACAGGTGGCGGGCTAGCCGATCCCGCCACGATCAACGGCTGGACACTCCTGGGCTGCTTCGGCTCTCTCGCAGGCTACAAGTCGTTTTCGCAAGTCGCCTCCTTCCCGACAATGGACAATGAGATCTGCGTATCCAGCTGCGCAGGCCGCAAATATGCCGGTGTCTCTAACCAGTTGCGTACTCCCTTCTCTCACCTCCTTGCCCATCACCTCGCTCAACAATCCTAAACATGAGAATGATTAACAAATACCCCTAGAACCTGCTACTGCGCAGACGTCCTCGGCAACGCAACAGCCGTCGCGAACGAGGCCTGCTCTATACCATGCCCAGGAAACCCGCACGAGCTCTGCGGCGGGGTCCTCTCAGCAACAGACGACGCCCAACCGCCCCCCTTCGCAGGCCTAGGCTTCCCACACGCGAACAGGACAGAGCTCTCCAAAGCCAAATTAATAGGCGTCTCAGATCCCCCTCCTTCTCCTCCCATTCATCGACGCGCCGCCCCATCGAACTCCACCTCAGTGCTCCTCACCATCTACGGCAACGTCGACAGCGACATCCCGCCACCAGCACCAGGCATGGGCGGGAAAACGCCCGATGGAAATTCATCAGAGGTAGTAATAGTGACGACGGTGGTGACGTACGCGACGATATGTCCCACAGACGCCGCGAAGCTCGTCACGCTTGAGTACTACGCCACGCTGACGTCTACGCGGCAAGGCTGCGCGAGGTGCGGTGCTGCTGCGACGAACACGACGATTGCGACGCCTGCTGTGCCGATGACTACGTTTGAGCAGACGTGCGATGCGTGTGGGCCGCGTGGCGCGAGCACGGTGACGCTTACGGTGCCGCGGGCCGTCGCGACGGGGGGCGTTCGTGTCGTCGCTGTTCCTGTACAGACTGTCGTGCCGGTGGATGTGGCGGCGCACAACGCTTCAAACGCTACTAGCCTCCCATTCAGTCCGAGCATATCCGTCGTCCCCGTCGCGGGTGCGGCTACGGCAACCGTGAGCAAGACTTTTGCGAGTTTTATGCGGACGCTGGGGTACGGAGTTAGTTTATGGTTTGTTATCTTCGGGATTGGGGTTGTGTTGTGATTCTGATGATCATGAGGGTAGAAGGATAAGTAGATAGATAAGCACTGTGATTATAGCATAGATTATATATTTTCATATTTTTTCCCCTATCACTATAGTTGCTCGTGAAAAGAACACAGAGAGCATCAAGGTTGAAGGAGTACCTGTTGAATCTCCTGATCTATGCTACCTCTAACAGAACGTACCCAGAGTCCCCATAATCATACTCGTTACGACAGCGTAAATCATAAGTATTATTCCAGTCCATCACATGAACAATCCCCTGGTCCTTTCGCCGCTCCAATCGGCTAGATTTAAAACAGTAGGCACTGGCTCGTCAATTACCGCCTCTCCCACCGTATCGAACGCCGCTTGAATCGACGTAGAGTCCCAGTATTTTTGTGGTTTAGCTTGTGATATAAGTTTTCGGCCAATTTGTATGGTATTTTCCATGTTTCGCTGCCGAAGTCAGAACCTGTGAAATACATAAGCGATGATCTCAAGTAGTAATGACTGACTTTTGCGGACATTACATCTGCTCCGGAGTGTGGGAGGCACCCGTAGCTATTTTCCCTGCGTCTTTGTTCAGAGTGGCAAGCGTAATCTGCTCTCCGGTCCGTGGGTTGGGGGGAACAGTTGCTTTCATGGCATCAGGGCCGAGGGTTTCCTCTAGAAGCTGTTTCCGAATGGAGTACCTCGTAACCCTCTCCTTCTGGAGGCCGGGGCTATCTATTTGCGCTAGGGCATATCTAACGATAAATCGCGTTCCGAGGTATAAATATTCCGAAAAGAGAAGTGTTAATAATAGACCCACGACGTTCACATTTGACGGATCGCCACCTGGGCCCTCGGTGTCACCACTGAAGAGAAACACGATGGCAGAACTGACGAGAGTTCCAACCCAGGACAAAAATCCCAAGGCGTTCAGCCAAGGTCCGATTGAATCAGACCTCCAAGGAATCGGACGTTGGCTGGTCATAGCAATCTTTATCGCATCAGATCGGAGCTCGACCCAATTGTTGATCAAGAATGATAAGGGTGTTAGTGGCCAGATAGAGGAGAAAAGGGATAGGAAACCAAACTGAACAACCATTTCGCGGTAGTCGACAGCAACATCGTAGACTGCTAGCTTTGCTTCTTCTCGAACCCTCTGTAGGAATTCATGCTCTTCTGGTAGGTCCTGGCTTAATTTCTTCTGCTGGCCGAAGTGCTTCGCCTGAACCTTCCCCAGTACCACTCTCTTCAGGTAAGGAATCACAAATTCCAGAGCGACGTTAACGAGCTGAGCAGTGACAGCGAAGTATACCATCTGACTTTTAAGTCGGTCAGGGTTAATGTGGAACTCTTGAATGTTTACAGACTTCTCGTCTGTGAGCTTCCTAGCTGTAGTTGCGAATATTTGGAGATATGGAATCATCAGATTTCCGAATGGCATGTAGATGAAGGCGGACAGAAATAACGGCGTATACGAGGTAATGAAATTAATGACGAAAATCTTCGTAATGAGGGCAGCTTCATGAGCTAGAACGAGTTGTTAGTAAGACGTCTTCATACCAAGCACCAGGTCCCTACCATCATTCGTTGGGTAATTTTCACGCTCCGTCAAGTCCTCGGCGAACTTCGTTAGAATTGCGGTTAGGACTGGCAGTATACTGCTCAAGATGACAGTAGGGGTGAAAGTCAGATATGATTTGAATGGCCCGTCGTATACTTGGGTCAGGAATATCTCAATGCCAAAGCAGAATATGTATAGTGCCCCTAATGCCAGAACACAGGCGATAGCGAATGGAACCTGAAGCACCTGCGTCTTTAACCTCTTGACAGGTGGGTAGTACTTGACCGGTTCACCGGTCACAGGATCGGGAGCTTCATAGTCCCACTGGAATTTGGCTCGGGGGTGTTGAATGCGCGAAACATTACGGACACCCCACTGCACAGCTAGATCAACTTCTTTCTTCGTCCACCACTCGAAGAAAACGACAGACCAGAGAGAGTTTACGATAGAATAAAGCCACGAATATCGCCCGAGGATAAGCCAGGCAGCAGATCCAAAAGCAGCGGGAAATAATAGAAAGGCAAAGTATGATTGCATGAAAGCGAAGTAGAAGGCTACGCTCTCGCCAAATTTATCCCGGATACGGTCAAGGTCCTTGTCGTTCAGGAAGTATTTGGTGCTCCACTCTTTGATCCAGGAGCTGTTGAAGGCATCATCATGAAGTGGAAAGATGGAAGTCACCTGCTTCCACCGCCCTGCCTTGGGTGTAATGCCGGCCCCGCCATCATTCTTGGGCTTCGTGATGAGAAGGTAGACCAGGCGAAGCCGTTCGGCCTCAGTGATGGGATCGTTCTCGAACTCCTTGGCGATATCTTTCTCTGGCGCAGAAGCTCGGACGCTGAAGAGCCAATCCTGGACTCGCTCGCGGTATAGTTGCGAGACAAGGTAGTCGTCGGATGCCACCTTGACAAACACCAATACCGAAGAGTCGTCGCCGGTACGCACTTCCGAGGCGAGACCGACTTTCGTGAGAGCCTCGATAAGCTGCCTGAAGCCAGCTTCGGCCTCTGCCTTGTCGGAAGGCACCGTGTACTGGATGACATAGTCGACGTTCTTGCTTGTCTTAAGCCCTCCAAGATCCCCGCCATCAGACGCGAAGAGCGTCTTGTGGGAGCTCATGGCTTATGAATCGAAAAAGACAGTGGATAGAATTCCTCGATGTTGACGGATGCGATCTGTTCACTGCAGATTTCCTATCTGGGGGCTTGTAATAGATGGGTTCGTGATGGACCAATGCTTTATATTTCAATAGGTAGTCAATCCAGCTCGATGCGAACAGCTGCTGGGAGAGGGGCAACTCAAGAGACGAGTCCTAACAGGAAAGAGGGATGAAAGAAAATAGATGCCCAGCTAATAACTCAAGACATACTGCAAGGACGTCGCACAATGTCGGTAGAAATTCAGGTTGTTCAATGAAACGACCAACGGCAAGCGAACAACGTCATACACCTGTAGGGCAGCTTTTAGTGCTCTTAGCGCGCAGACAGCTGTCAGTGTCCCCTGCAAACCTGGAATCTGGGAAGCATGAAAGCTTATTCGCTAAGATCATTCTGGCTTTGCCCTTTTCGGTCGATGTCTGGGCCAGGGCAATCGGGTCCCGGCCATCATTGCTGCTGTCAACTTGCCCTACGGCTATTACGGCTCCAGTGTATTTTGGGGTTACCTGGTAACGAGCATGCAATAGGCAGATTCTAGGCAGGAGGAAGAATACCTACTACCTACTTAAGTACCTACACTTTAGGCAAGTAGGCATGACATGAAACGGCATGTAACTATCACCAAAACCTTATCCTCATAACGCTTACTGGCTTTCACGTCTAGGCTTCGGTCTCCCACGATCAATCTACTCAACAATCGCGTGTTGATCTGATTTTGAAACTGCAATCGGAGACACGAGTGAGACCAGTCCTTACGTCATAGAGCACTCAATCACAACCATGGGGCTATTGGCCAATCTTGGCCTCCGTCGGCGTCTCGAGTGGGAGCCTCGAACGGCGCTCGACTGGCTCCTAGAGGCTCCTCTCCAAGGCCTCGTATACTTTCTATACCCACTCATTCTGTGGCTACGCGGAAATCCCGTGAAGCCACCCAAGAACAGGATACCTATCAAAATAGTCTTCCTCTCAGACACTCATGACTCTATCGTGCAGAACGTACCCAACGGCGACCTGCTCATCCACTGCGGAGACCTGACAAACGATGGCACGGCGGCGTCTATCCAGAAGCAGGTCGACTGGCTGGACTCGCTGCCTCACACGCACAAGGTCCTCGTGTGCGGCAACCATGACAGCTGGTTCGATTTGCACTCGCGCGCAGAGGTGGACACGCTTGGGCACCGCTCCGTCGACTTGAAGTCGCTGCACTATCTGGAGCACAAGTCTGTCACTCTTTCGTTCAAGGGCGGCCGACGGCTCAACATCTACGGCGCCCCTGACGTACCTCAATGTGGAGGCTCCGAGATGGCGTGAGTGCAGCCAAGCTGATAACATGTAGATGGGAGAAGACATTAACCCTGCGCCGATTTAGGTTCCAGTACACGATTGATCAACATCCATGGAAGGAGACGGTGCCTTTAGATACCGATATACTGGTAACCCACGCACCCCCTGTATGACAAACCACCACTGTTACATCATCTATGACCTTTGAGCTGACCAGATCTTCCAGATGCTTCAGTTAGTTTCCTTGAATCATTTATCCCTCTTTTTGGCAAGTTTTGGGCCTCATTGCCCCTGCCTGCTCCCGAGACTTTGCTCGATTGTCTTACTCCTGATGGGAATTACTAACCCCAGTCGGTAAACAGCCGGGACCTCTCCCTTGGCTGCCCCGGTTTGCTGGCAGAAATCTGGAGGAAGCGGCCCAAGATTCACGTCTTCGGGCACGTTCACTGGGGCCGTGGAATTGAGGCTGTCTACTGGGACGACTGCCAGAAGGCTTACGAGAATCTCATGCTTCGAAAGAAGCGAGGGCTGATTGACATCCTCCTCCCTAACTCCAGATGGATAGACGTTTTGAAGGTGCTATATTACGCCGTCAAGGGTATTCTCTGGCAGTGGTTCTGGCTGGGCGGCGCAAGTAATGGTGGTGTCCTGATCAATGCCGCCATGCAAGCTGGCACCTCCGGAAAGCTGACGGACAAGCCTCCTATTACTATTGAGATGTGAAGGCAACTAACAAGCCACCTGAAAAAATTGTAAAACGTGTGCAGATCTGTAACAATATGTCCCCATCCTTCACCTCAATCACTGGATAAAAGTAGTCGGCAGGAACAACACTTGTGTCAGAGATAGGCCCACAGGTAGCAAGCACTTTTTGGTCGATGGGATGTCAAGCTCGGCTTAAGCTCTCAATTACTTTTTGTGATATTTCTGGGAAATACATTCGAACCTAGATAGTGTCACGCTGGCTTTTTTCACCTCTTTTCTCTGTTTCAAGGCCGCCGTCGTCCCTCAAGTTAAGGCTATCATCCTGGAGGTGCGAGGTGATCACGGGTTTCCCTTCTAATAATATATAACGCGATGATCAAGAAAAACTCGATTGAATTCAAAAGCAATGAATAAACACTAAACAGTCAATGATATCTAGCTACTAAAAAGTAAGAAAATTTGTCTTCATGCAAGACATGACTAATAAACTCGTACGCCCCGTGCATAAGGATATCGTGTCGAGGAGGCCTCAAGCCATCTTATAAGACGTTCTCAAAGCAAAGCAAAACTTGTTGTCTCCCGCTCACCCATCCAATACCTCCTGTCTCCCCAGACTACTCTTCGTTCGTCGCTCTCAGTTCAAGCCCGACCCAGGCCAGGAGCGCATCTCCTAGCATTGTCTCCAAACTATTCAAAAGATCGGGGTCAATAATTGCCATTTGAAGTAAAAATATAAGGGGTTCAGGGGGTTTGTAGAAGCGCCATGAGCAGAATTTCTCAATCAGGCGACTTCTGCTCGCGAAACAAGCTAAAGGGTGGGAGGGAATAAAAGACTCAAGCGAACTTACCATAATCCCAGCTCTCGGCCGTCGCGACGTCAGCGTCTTTGCCGAAGTACCCATACTGGTTACCGGGGGCGTCGAGAGCGACGCGGAAGTTGACGTTGAGGATGCCGAGGAAGCCGTCGGCGCTGGCGCACGGGGACCAAGCCACGGCGTTGGCGCCGGCCGACCTGGTGATATCCTGGTCGAGGCGGGACGCGCCCGTGTTGGAGATGGTGCCGGATATGGTACTCTGCGAGTTGTCGCGCGTATCTATCAGCCTTTTGCACAATTCACTTCAGTCGGGCACGCCCGAGAAGACGGAAGGGGAAGAGGGAGAGTTATTTCCGTTCGTACCGTTGACGCGGCATTTTCGCTCCAGAAGCTCGTCAGGTACCATGTGATGCTTGCGCTGGGGTCGAGAACTAGATGGCCCTTGATCGTAGCCCCCTGGATTCCCACCTGCCAGCCGGCCGAGCAGCCGGTGGCTTGCAGATGGACCTGGCAGTTGGCGTTTGCGGTCTCGATGCCGGGCAGGCTTGCCGAGAAACCGTTCAGCCGGAAGCCGATGTCGTCGAATCCAGCCCCCGTGCGATCGACGGCCGGCGATGATGACGGGCATCCAGTCCCGCTGTAGGTGAGAGATGTGACATGCGGTTGTGCAGAAGGATCGCGTGCGAATAGGGGTATCGAGGCGGCAGTCACGATAGATATGAAGGGGGAGAGGAAGGAGAGTGATGAGAAGTTTGGTAGATGCATTTTGCTAGGATGAGACTTGTTGGTAGCTGTGACTAGAGTATGTTACAACTGGTAAATGATGAAGAGGAGACGAGAGAATATATTTTAATAGCTTTTGTGTTGAGCCGGATGAACTATGCGAGCTATCTCATCAAGAGAAACATGTTATCTTTATATACAATCCGAAAGCATTCTGAACGCCTCCATCGTTCTCGTACGGCTTTGGTCATCTATCCTGATAGAGATGGATTTGGCGGAGGCAGAACTGAGACCTCCATCGCGTCACATACAGTAATTGCACAAGGGATAGCTTTGATCCAGTCTGGCCCTTTACCCTAGCCCGCCTGTGTCTCCTGCCGTATTGCACATGATTGTCTCTAGGCCAGTCTCTGCAGGGCAGAAAACAAATTCGGACCGTGTAGATCAAAAATTCGTTGTTGCCACTAAAACGGGCTGCTAGGATTGTGATCACGCTAGATGTAAAGGCTAATATGGATAAAGTGGTGACCACCCTACAACTGATTCCCGGGAAAACCAAAGCTCCCAACGTTTCAGGGTCCGACCCCAGAAAAGGAATCAAAAATAGCAAGCGAAAGATTCTAGTCTTCTCTTCCTAAACGGTCAAACTAGTTAATGTAACCTGAGTCCGCCCTGATACTGGGATGCATGTCAGTCTAAGCTAGAGGACTAAGTCCAGACGCCCGCCAAGTAAACAACCAGAGTGTAAATTGTGGCCCTCTCGCAGTTCCTGCTTCTGAATGGGATCGGCCGGGCTATAATTGATATATTTGGATGGTTTATGATCGTTCGAGTAGTCGTCAGTCTATTCCCGGAAATCGACGCTGCGGAATCAAGGCCACTATTCGATCGTTCTGGATCATGCGCGGAGCGCTATTTTTGATAACTGTGTCTTTTATTCCGCAATTTTCTGTCGCAAAACAATTGAGGCCCAGACTTCTAGACCAGCCGGAAGATGATTGTAGCCGCGTCGAACGTTCGTAGCCTTATTCTAAGGTTGCTACTTCGAGGTGGCATGGGTCAGCCCCTGCATAGTAGTGCATAGTAACGTCCTGTACCGGAATTCTGGCTTGCAGATACCTGGTCGGCCGAGTGTGTAATGGTGAAAACTCTCAAGTCTTCTCAGATTATGATCCGTCTTAATCCCTCAGTGCCGCCAAGCACTCGCCGCCCGGTAACTGCACACCGACCTTTGCCGCTCTCCCATTTCCCAGCTTTATCAGTCATGAACTCTTCTTGGCGGGGATGTATTCCCTCGAGCCACTTGTGTATGCAGGCGTAGCAGTACACAAACCCAGTCTGACAGGCTGTGGAGGTTTTGATCTCATCTTCACATATAGGACATAACTCTGAGTCATCTGGAGGCGGGACGGTGAGAATAGGTAACAGTGATGGTGTGGCGATAGGGGCATCTTGGGCCAATGCCATTTCGTCGCTTTTCTTTTGCTCGTCGTCACCGTTGTTGATTTCGTCTTGTTGACTCTGCTTTGATTGCAGCCTAGCGCCGAGTGCTGACAGTCCCGACACAATAGGAGGCGGCAATTCCAGGTTCTCGGCAGCCTTTCTTGACAGTTGCTTCGCAAAATCCGAAGCATACCACCACTCCAGAAACTTTAGAGCAAAAATGCTAGTAGGAAGCAGCACAGACAGACTCCCCAATAATTTGGGGCCCATGGTCCTGGGATTGAATATGCTTGTTGGGCCGGGCGAGTTGCCCGGCTTCGGCTTGCTCAAGGCCTCGATCGCTTGGAAGTCGGCGCCGTTCATGCGACGCATCCTGGTGCCAATAAGCCATAGGAGGGGATTATGGAATTTGGTGTTATCAAAGAGATAGGCGAGGTTCAAGGCGATGATGCTGAAGTAGTAGGCGGCATGGACGCTGGGATAGACGTTCCGTATAAACCACTTGTAGTAGTGCATGATTCTTTGTTTTATCGTCGGGCTCGGCGGCATGCGCGTGTAAGAAGTGCCGAGGAGGGCTCGCGGCGCTTCGATCTCGTGGCTCTCGTCCAGCTTGCGCTTCAGATAGGGCACGGCGACCATGACGGCAAGGTTCTTCCAGACGTCCTTCTCGCTTAGCTTCAGCGTATCGCGGACGAGGCCCGGCGCCGTGGCAGCAGCACGCGGGATCTCGGCCTGCAGCGCCTTCTCTCGCTTCAGCCCGTAGAAGTGCTCCGTAAAACTACCGCCACGCGTGCGGAGGTAATGGCGCTCGACGACGAGCATGACGAGCGCGTACAGCTCATCGAAAGAGTTGAGGGCCCGGAGCAGGTATCGCGGATATCGATGTGTCGCCACGGTCAGCAGGTAGCGGAGTGTCGGCGGCAGAAGAGAGTTGAGCTGCTGTTCCGAGAGCAGCTCGAACAGCGACGGCTTCTGGTCGTCGAAATTGCCCCGGAGGGCTGTGACAAACTCCATTTTGACTTGTACGTGTTTGCGTGTTTGGCCTTGTTACCTCATTGCCGGCAGCTGCGAGAACAAAGTTAATCTCACATGGGCGCGTCGCAAGGCGGCCTATCCCGGTCTACCAAGGTTGAAGCGACGAGAAGAGAGCTGTCATGTCGAGACTAAGTTATCGTTGACATGTTCCGCAGGTCAATACCTACCGCGACGACCTTACCTAGGCCGACATTACCTAGCTCGGTTAGGCGGTACTGGCTGTGCCGAGGCACGCTAAGCCTGGGCCACATGCGCGGTTGGAAACTACATTGGTCGGTATACAAACCGCTAGGGAAATACGTGATAATTAAAGACTGCGAACAAATTCATTTTATTGCTCAAGGTATTCGAGAGGCGGGATATTGTGAGCACACTTGTAGAGGAGCTGATCAGATTTCACAGCAGCTTGCGGAGGCGCGTGGCAAGATAAATGATGATATATTCATTAATACACTGCAAGCAGGCCATGGTCTTTCCCCGTAACCCATCCAGATAAAGCGCAATGTCCCCGCCCAGCTCACACACCCGAAGAGTTGTGCCATGTCCCGCATATCTCTCGTACTACTCATCGATCTATCTCTCGTGCGATGTGTTGTTTCCATGGTCGTGTCCTCATGCACAAGTCGTTCTCGAATACAGTTCGAGATATCTAGTTCAACCATCACCTTCTATCTTTTGTTTCGTGCGGCATGCGAACGTAGTTTAGCTGTTCAAATAGTTTCGAATCGCCCCTTGTAGCCTTGTAGCTCCTTCACCCAGTGCACTCGTCAGGTTGTCAAGATCATCGCCAGCAGTGATTCCAAATTTGCGGATGAAATCCTTAGCCGCCGTCTCAAGGTCTCCATAGTCTTCTGTTGCATCTTCCTCCTCGGGTCGGCCGAAGTATGCATTGGACGAAATGGATGTTGCTCCCTCGAAGCCTTGGAGGCGCGCCTTTGCCTCTGACTGAGCGTTGGGGTCGTAAGACCCCTTGCCAAAGAACTCGTCAGACGATATACCCTTCTGGTTTCCAAATTTGTTGCGCGCGTAGCGTTCTTCATCCGCTGTACGTAGTTTAGATTGGTAAAACAAGATGAGGACGACAATGGTACGTACCTTCAGGGGTCGCCTTCACGGGGCCGATCGAGCCAAAGCCGCCAGCATTCTTCTTGGGGGCAGCGCTAGCAGCAGCTTTGTTGCCTCCAACCTGGCCGAATCCGAGTCTTCCGAAGCCCATACCTAGCCTTTCAACTTCAGCGGCCGATTTCTGGCGAGTATGGTTGGAGCTATAGCTGCTCGTGCTTGCCGGGGTCGGCGCAACAACATTGGTGGCCTCGGCTTTGGATGACGTAGACGCCGCAGTCTTAACGTCTGCTGCCTCAGCTTCAGGGTCGTAACCAAGTTTCTCGATGCGCTCGGCCTCCTCCTTCGCCCGCTTTTCGGCTTCGTCAAAATCAATGACATCGGCCACTTTCTTTGCGCCAAGCTTTGTAGTGGTTTTCTTTGCGCCGAGTATGTTGGCCTTGCGGGGACCAGTAGCCGTCGTCTTTCGGAGCGCGGCAGACGTGGTGATTTTGCTAGCGGCAGGTCTGGATTCGGACGAATCTTTAGCAAGTGGTGAGGCAGACCTAGCTATATCTTTGCCATTGGCGCCGGCGTTGAGGAATGGAGAGGGGGTTCGGCCGACCACCGGGGGAGTCCCAGTTCGCGATATGGGGGGCGTGGGCTTCTTGATCGAGGGTTTGTCCCACGAGGAGAAAAAATCGTCGGCCGGTTCGTTGGAAGGAGTTGCTGAGTTCCCAGCGGCGTCTCCCGCGATATCCGTAACAACAACCTCGTTGGGGTACCTGATATCCGACTCACGTCAGCCACGACGTGATAGCTTGAAGGGACTTGGACACACTCAATCGCATCCCGAGCAGCTCGTTTCTTCAGTTCTTCTTTATATTTAGCAGCAGCAGGCGACTGGTATTTAGTCTTTGGGTCCTTGCTCGCGAGTGCTGAGCTGCCCCCGTTGGAGCGGAAGAACTTGGTCGCAGACTCATTGCCGCCGACTTTCATGACGCGAAGTTGATCCCATTGCCACTCTGTGACTCGTCAGTTCCTCATCATAGTCGCATGCAAGCCAACGGTGTTGCCAATCTAAGAGAACATACGATCGAGGTTCGTTGAGCGCACAAAGGAGATGTGCACGCCCAGGTTTCGATGGTTAGAAGAGCAATCCAAGCAGAGATATATGCCAAAAGGAACCGAGGTCCAGGTTGGATTGTTCTGGCCACAGTCAAAGCATGTCTGGCGACAGACGTCTATTAGCCGGAGGAAACGGTGCAATGTCGATAGGCAAATGTAGGATATCGCTCACTTTGTTGGCCTGTTTCGTCTTCAACTTCTCGAATATCTTCTGGGACTGCTGTTTTGTTGCCAGCCCACTCATCTTGCCGAAAAGGACTGCACGCGTCGGGTATGAACGTCCGGGCTACTCTAATTTACGTGGTTGTTTGGCGTATTTGAGGGGTAGAAACTGTTCGCGATCTTGGGCCGAGGAGGAGGGAGAGTCGGTTGTTGAGAAGTCCTTTCAGATGCCTACAGAAGTAGTTCAGGAGTTGGGCCAGATTTCAGATGTTGCGGCGGTCACCACAAGCCAGACACAGCAAGGAATGGCCCACCAGATTTATCCCACTAACATGGTGGTCTAGGCTGTAATTGGTTTAGTCTCTGACCAGTCGCAGTTCTCCACAATTGATCACTATCAGCCCAGTAAGGTAGACTACCTACCAGGTTATGCTAGGTACCTTAGATAGGAACTTTATATACCTACCTATCTTATGTCTTCAATCTTCACATCCTCAACCAACGCCAGGACATACCCAAACTAACTCCCGGAAGAAGTGTTTGGCTCTTCTCTTAAGCCAAAAGAAAGACAAAGACGAGGGTAGGACGCTTTCTGTGAGCTCGCTGTTGAGAGTAATCGACAACCTCCAGATCTCGCGTTCTGTTAAGGCAATACTCATGGACCCCCTGCCATCATGAAGCCTCTCCTCCGGCCCATTACGGCTTCAAGCCTGATCCTGCCGCGGCGACTTCTTCTCGTCCCGCGGGGCTACGCCACCCATCCTAACACGGGAAAGAAGTCAACTGTATCCCACAGAAGGGGTGTGTACTAGACTCCATGTACCTGGTCATCTGGTCTTCATTTCTCGTCTGATGCAAGAGCAGCCTACCCTATAGATGATTCTTCTAAACTTGGACATGTCAACTAACTCCTCCTTTGCGCGCAGCTGTCACACCCTTCAATGATGATGGATTTGTACCTTGGAGCGAGCTGTCTACGGCTGAAAAGGCGTCGCGCGCTACCCAGCAATCTTTCAATTTCGGGATTGTTGTTGTTGGCCTCGTGTTGACAGTACGCTCAATAGCAATAGCTTTCGTCCGGCCTCATCCTGAGCTTATCTTTCGTTTCTTAGGGCGGTGTGGGCTACTTCCTCTATCAGGATGTCTTCTCGCCGGACAGCAAAACGGCCTATTTCAACCGAGCTGTCGATCGGATTAAGAAAGACCCCGCCTGCTTGGCAGTGCTGGGTGAGGCCAAGAAGATCACGGCGCATGGGGAGGAGACTGCAAACAAATGGCGCCGGGCACGGCCAATTGCGTAAGACATGATCACTCATTATAGTCCGAAACTATAGCTAAACAACGATAGGTCAACACTGAAAACAGATGCACAAGGGAATGATCACTTAGTCATGCAGTTTTATGTATGTCGGCCACCTTCGCTCCCATGACTAGACCTGACAATACCTAGATCGAGGGCCCATTGAACAATGGCACCGTAAACGTACATCTTGTCAAGCGTGCAAACCACAGCGAATTCGAGTACAAATACTTATTCGTGGACGTGAGTGGTCACCAACGAATCTACCTAGAAAACGCGGATGCAAAATCCTCAGGCGATTCCAAGAAGTTCAAATTATTCGGAGTGAATTGGAATTAAGCGCCCGTGGTGTAGGATGCCCGGGCCTCACGACGATTTATTGCCGAGAAGACTTTTTGTCAAGGATGAAAGCTATCCGGCGATGCAGCCTCATTAGCGGATACAGAGACGGGCCTACCGGAGAGTCTGATCGTCCTCGGGCTATTTGAGCTTCGCAGACGCGACAAGTCTTCGTCGTAAACTCAGACTATAGCTTTTACAATAACTCTCATCAAACCGCGTCTACAAATGGAGGATATGAGGATGGCTTGAAGCCGCGATCAATCATTTGCTGGCTGCACAGGCGAGAGCTCACTGTATTGGTGCTTGTAGGATTAGATTCTATCATCGATTCTCAATCATCAGCATGTAGCTGACGTGATCATCAATATCAGCTCGTTTATTCAGTTGTCATGCTTGAACATCATACCTCTTCAATAATTTGTCTGTCTGAAGTAAACAATTATTTTTGGTTATCTGGTCCCAATCAATTAATTTTTATGCCTTCAGTCACTGACTTTGAGTACACCAGGATCAGACTAATATTCTCGATGCTAAGAGTATTTCTGCCATCCACCAGCACCGATCGTTCCACAGGTCTCTCTCGCTCCAAAGATAATTGCATTGTTTCGTCTAAAATACATTGACGAGAGATCTATCAGCTCAAACTATACTCCAAGACATAACTATTAATGTAGCGGACGTACTGACTAACATATCGATAACTGATTGTCGACCATTCCCATAAAATGACGATCTCTTCTTTTTCTTTACTCTCTGTCATTTACTTGATCAATTGGTTAACGGCATAGAAACTAACCTGTTAAATGACAAACGCAGCCCGGGAAGTTTGCATTCAGTCATGTAGGAATCTCATATTTCAAGCAGGCAAAGGACGCCCGTTATTGTGCGAACGTTCTGAAAACACCTTTGCGGGTATCCACCTAACTACCTAAACTGTATTATACATGGGCTTTGGTACCTGGCGACAAAGTAATTCAGTCCTAACATGTTATAATATCTAAAGTTTCAAGGCGGAGAACAATTATTATAACCTCATATTTCGTAAACTTACATGTATAATGAAGTGAACAATAGAAACACACTTCAATATGGCACGAGCTCTGAAACTGCGATCTCAGGTTTCAACAATTGTACTGTGGCAAACTGTAGAATCTTGAACTCGAAACCAAACGACGTGGGCTACTTTCTTTCACACTGTATGCTCATGCTTCTTTTACAAGAGAATATGGATGTTCATGTTACGAAGGGTCAACCATAGGTAGGGGTTACATAACTTGTTGTTGCGTACTACTAGGCTATATACACACTACTCCTTTGTTCCATATCCTGACAGTTTAGGGACGGTTTAATAGATATTCTGCATTAGGGGTAATTTGGCGTTTCCAATGTAATGTGCCTAGACTTATAAATAACTCAAGAGAAACACACACGACAAAATGATAGATCGGACTCATCGAACCATGAAAACCACACCTATATTGATCGAAACACAACTAAGTACCTATTTTAGAAAAGACTCCTAAACTAAGTTCCTAGTGCATTTGCGACGCAGTGATTAAACTTTCACCTACCTTCTATTTGTAGAAATTCTATTTTAGACAACCTTGGGGCTCTAAATCTTCAAGTAAACTGCACGTCATCCAGGTACAATAAGGCAGCCAACATTCCTAAAAATAGTAGGCTCGACATTGAATGAATAAATAAGAGTCCTGCTGTCACGGATGACACAGTGACTCTCAAGTATTGCCCGCTGAGTGGTTGAGAACCCTTCGCGGACAAAGAGCATCTTTTTTGTTTACTCAACAACCGATGCATTACGCCTACCTGCATAATTCTGTGACTCGGTATGGCTCATCTCGGAGGTTGTTGATATAGCGAGTTGAACAGACGTCACTGATTACGTGGCTAAACTCATGATTTACCTCATCACGAGAACTGAACAATAGTGTTGGTATGGAAACACTTAGGTATTGCCATTCAAGAGAAAAAATACAGATTTATACTACTGGTTCACAATCCTATTACGCTGAATGTTTAATATTAAACAGATATGCTCATCCAGCTGGCCGTGGACAAATGATTCCCACCTAATCATTTGGAACTGAGTTTATCTACCCCTGTCGCCTATTTCACAAGGGAGGGTTGATTTTCCGAAGTGGTTCAGTTCCCAGTACTTGACATACAAAAGAGAACCAAGCAAATCACCTGCAAAGAACCGAGGCTAAACTGCAGAATATTGGCTTTCCCAGGGCGGTGTCGGCCACAACGGGTTGCGGCATCAACGTTATAGGCGGGACGGTTCGTGGCAGTGATACTGGGCCGAGTAAGTCAGTAGACAGGAGGATACTTGGGCCGCGATGGGTAGTGGCCCAGATCGGATAGGAGACACTGGCCCTTGGCTTTATCCCGCTCTCAGTTGACGTGTGATCTTTCATGCTTGCCAAGCGCAAGGACTGGAGCTGCCGAAGCTATCTGGAAACCGGGATACAAATCGATCATTTACCAAAACTCGATGCCGAAGGAGCCATGTGATTGCTAGCAAGACAAGTGATGTGGCTTGCTTACGTTCTATTCCTGCCTATGGACGTAAGGCTGGCCCCTTTATCTTGACATCCCAACATGCAAGCATGGGAGTAAATCTTCTCAAGCATGGAGCACGCAAGGGATACGTGATTGAATAATAGTCATCTATGTACAGATCACAAAGTAACTCTCTTGTATATACTCAGTGTTGATATCAACATTGAGAATCCCATCGTGACGAGGTATATTCGAAGTTGCTAGGGGCCAAGGCAGCGTATCGGAAGCAACCCTTTCCCTGGCTTTTATGTGTAGTTTTCGCACCGGATGACTTATTTAGCCTTGCCCGTGGTGCGTTATCTCACCGTCTTTTCGATGCAGGATAGTTCGGCAAAACATGAAATAATGCAGAACTCTGTACGCTTAAAACTACCTTGCTATAGATAACTACAACTATACGTGTACATTGAATCAAGGTCGTCTAGCATTGCATCCTTTTGAGAACATCATATTACTAGTTCGTGGCTCTCGTAGCCAGTGGAGCAAGAACATTAGTAGCCTTAGGCAAATGTATGGGCATTAAAATTCTAAGTCTTTGTTATGCCAACTGGCTTGGGTACACTAAGCATCCTTTTCACAGTATATTCGTCAGGGAAGGCTGTAATTTGGCTTGTCTTCAGTGTAATACGGGTACCACTCCGTAAGATTAAGAACGTAGTTCAGTCCAGACTGCCTTAGCTTCCGAATGGTCAGACCGTTCCCCAGAAGATACGTGAAAGTACCTGGGGTTATGTGTTTGCCCAGAACTATGAAACAAAAGTTCCCGATTTGACCATCACGTAGAATACCAGACAGGCATGGAAAGAACCAAGTAACTGAGGTATGCACTGGTCTAATTGTGAACATTTCACCATCTTACGACCAAACCGATTCTAAATGAAACGAGTACTACTAGGCCTCTCTTTCGAACTAGTAAGAGATCGCAAAAGAAGCAAATCGTACTCAAGGTTGCTCCCGATCCAATTATTTGCTTAACGTTGACGGGAGTGAGCGGGATTTCATTGGTAGTAGTGTGGCTGAATGGATCATGGCGTGTTGAGCAGGTTCTCGTCCCTCGCAATCGGTACCTCTCCATGATGCGTTGGAATGTGAGATACCCTAAAGTAATGGCTTATCAGTGGCGACAACACTTACGGTACCACGTTACAATATACGAACAGGGTGCTAGATGGTTAGAGGGAGTTTCGGCATTTGAAAGCTTGATGCGGATAGGCTAGCAGACTTGAAAGGACCTTGCACAGGGAGCTAGATCTGCAAAGACTGACGGCGCTCTTAATGATAGCTTCTGAGAATTCAATCGCCTAGAGTATGTGAGTCGTCTCAGTTCTAAACACTGGCTACGTCAGGGAGCATCTCGACGAGATAACAGTTCAGTCACTCCATGAGTCTATCAGACTCTCGTGCGGACTATGACTAAGTTAGGTATATGGAAGCAGTCACAACAGAGACCAGAGACAGAATATGATGACAACTCATACCACGGCAAACAGTCCGGGGGAAGAAGGGGCGGGTAATTGATACACAGATCCGTAGCCGGATGAGGAAATGACAAGCGAGCAAAAGCGGAGGGCTGGCGCTCTGTATGATGATCTGGCCTAGATGTAAACAGAGGGCTCATGCAACATGCAAAGGCCCTGACTACATAGACCCGGAGCCGGCGACGTGGAGGAGAAGCTAAGTCCAGAAGCCGAAGATGGTCTGATGGCTGTCCACACATCTTTGCAAGCTCGAACCCGAGTACCTGGGTCAAGTTAGATGGAGGTTTCATCTGCGATGCAGATGCCGGTGGCCAAGATAGTCAAAAGGGTAGAGGCTAGTTATGAAAGAACTTTGCTCAAAGAGCTTACCTCGCATCAGGCTGTTGAAAGGACCTTACATGATATTTGGTGATTGGATATCTACATGTTACAACCCCTGCTGTCGATCGATGAGGGTGCTTGCTTCGCCGCAAGGCGATGTAAAGGAAAATGAAGCCGTAGTATCGTTCTGTAAGGCGTCTTCTCACCACAAGAGCATGCTGTAGCAGCAGGCGGCCTATGGAATGCCACGGCGGCTACTTAGCGCAGGCCGATAGTCATCTGCTTTTCGCTAGAGAGGGGAAGCATACCTCCCTCGGGTAGGTCCCTCTCTGTGCGACGGTCTACCCAATGGACCACGCCATTTCTTCGGCCCAGTGGCCGAAATCAGGTCATTCTGTGTAGTCTGCCTATTCTAACGGCCGAGAAGACAATGTGAATTTGGTCTCGGCGAAACACTAGTGTCCCATAATAATGCCTTCCGGCTACAGGTTGACGTAATAAAGTTTCTGTCCACTGGATCGCATACCAGAAGACTAAAAGCGCTGAAAATTAATAAAGCTTTCAGTACATTTAATTAGGTAGAAAGATATAAACCTTACCTAATTTCGTTACGCTTTTCCTTTCGGGGTAATGAATTACCTCTGGAGGGGTGTTTAGAAATCATACTGCGATTCGTAGTATTCAAATATACCACCCAGGCAGGCTTGCGAGATGTAATTAGTAGCTATCTGACTAACGGCGGGTTGCTACACATACAGCTACGAAGGGAAATTCTAAGAAACATAACCTAAATGGGAAGCCTGGTATTACTATACATGTTCTGCATAGACGATACCAATAAATAATAGGGATAAGCCGATTATTAACCAGCTACATACCTTATATGATAGTGGGTAGGGTGAGCGCGACGCACCTCTGCGAGGCCCTCGATTAGGGAGGGGGTTGCATACCCCGAGGCATCAGTTTGCTGATTTTGTTGCCGTACACTTTTTGGCTCATACAAAATATGTCAAGTCGATCTTACTAAAAGCAGTAATAACCTATCACTCAGTGAGACCTATCAGCTTGTCTTCTTCAAATCCCGAGGAACTGTGACATATTGAGGTGTTTGGCTGTTCGACGGCCATATCAAGTAGGTAGTCGACTCGCAGCGAGTACAATTTCAGGCAGATGGGCTTACGTATCACCTCTATACTATCTCAGAGCTCGGCCTACGTATGGATTTTGGAGGTACGTTTTACTCCTTTTCTGTGGTATTATGTGTGTAAGCTTGGGGTCGGGGTCCCTTCTCTTTTATCTACATGAGCTAATCATAGTTATATGGAAGGTGTTAGCATTTCAAAACGAATCCCGTCATATTGTGCGCACAGATCATCAGAGAAATTTCTATCATCTAGAATAACAACCAATGACTTTCTATCTTGACTGGTAAATGAGAAGAAAAAGATCTTCATCTTATCAAGATGAGCCACTCAGTTCTGGGTTCGATCCTCCCTTAGCCACACGATTATGGAATTTCTGATTGGATGCTCAGAATAGCTTCATCTCTCTCCGGCAATGAGCTTACACACCGTCACACGGCACGAAGTGCAGTTATTTTCCGAGCCGGCACCCCAAACCATACCCATGTACATATCATACCTGCTTGTAGATAGGTAGGTACCCAAAATTCCCGTAAAAAGTTCCACACAAGGCATGTCGGGGTGAAGGCTAGCCTTCCGGTGTTGGCTTGGGCACAAACCAGGGCAAGAGTCAGCGAGCCTCTAGTTCATTTCCACCTTAGCCTACCCAAAACCACTAGACTTTTAACTAGTGTCGTTTTATGTTTACATACAATATATCGCCGGTCGTGGATCGTAGTTACTCCTATTTTAGGTAGCTCCTCTATCCTTTCGGCGAGATAAGCTGCTGTTACCACAGACTGTATAAATATTTGCCACACAATTCGCACGCCATAACGGAAATAGAAGAGATCATGATGATTCTGAGCTTGAGTGTCTATTATCATTCAGTCGACGGCGTAACGGTACGGGTGCGGTCACTGCGTGATAGATACAAAAGCCGGTTCCAATTTTCATTCTCACTATAAATTCGAAAGCGGTTTTTTGGCAGATTATCTCGCATACTATGTAAGGGTTATTGGTATCTGGCACAGAAAAATTGCATGTGATCAGTGATAAGCATATGCTAATGATGTGATGTCAATCAGAACTACCTGACTAGGTATTGTTCCCTTCCCCCTTGGTCGTGAACATGCTGTGAGTAACAAGTAAGAATGTGAACTCAGGATGGTCGAAGCGAGGACCACTGCCCATTCCAGTTGTTCCCGGCTTTGGCCGAAGCCGGTTTAATGGTTGGGTGGTCTGGGGAGGCAGGTAGTTTGGCCAGCGTCTTTTGTTTGGCCAGCCGTTCTCTTCCCCGCCCCCTGTGAATAAGGATCCAAGGCGAGGTGACATGCAGACTCACCGGTCAAACAAGCGGACAGTGCGCTGCACTATCTTCCAGTATTCTCTAAAAGTTGTGGCAAATCCCTACGCTCTAAGTCTTCCTACCACTACCAAGGTAGCAAGCAGTCCACCAATCAGCAGTCTAACATCCCAGCTGCAAGAGACCTGTGTTCGGGCAAGAATAAACGGGACAGCAAGCTCGATAGTGTTAAATCCACACCTCAAGGTTGATGCTGCCAACATGTAGGATTGGGCCACCCCAAAATCTAAAATCTGCCTACTCCGGGCCCTCCTAGCTTTGACAAAGTGTGTTTGTTTATTTCCGCTACCATGTGCCACCCCTGCGCATAGTGGGTGGTATGCATGCTCGACTTCTGATCGTTTTGTGCAATCTGGCATGTCGATCGCAGTTCTGCTCACAGGACAGACCTCCAGGGAAGAATCAGTGAGCTCGGGGTGTAGACAGCACCATCTCACCTTACACAAGATCTCCAAGTCCTGCACGAAGTCGCGGCCTGCACAACACTCCACAATCATTAGACAAGCTAGCTCGAACTGGGGTTTGCCATAATGCAACTAATAACCTTCGAGCTGGACAAGAAGCGTGGTACAAGTGCTTAGAAGCTACGACATATGTTGCCGGCAAATCGAAATAGGCAACCGGCCAAGAGCGTAAAATGGTCTCGATCACAGTAAATTTCGGCCCGACCCGACATGGAACTCTCTCAACGAAGCTTGTTGTCCTCCTCATAGTAGAGAAGGGTAAATGGACCATATATGGGCTTCGAGAGGCGGGTAGAGCCTCCCAAGTTGCCTTACGTACCCGAATAATCGAACGTTAGTTGTGCTTGTGTGCGCATAACCCGAAAGGTCTGCACAAAGGTGTTGCTTCCGGCGCAAATCAATATGAATCCGTAACAGCCGTCAGTCTTAGGGCGGGCTTGCCAACGGCTCGAACGTCGTGGTCTGAAACATGGTAACGATGCCATTTTTTGGCATATGTCTCAATGTGGGGACACTGTAGTCATTAAATCAACCAGGCCCAGCGTAAACGACTGCATCGCCGAGACAAAGCAGTATAGTAGACGGGTGCGAAGAACTTTGCTAATACCCATGTGAGAGAAAGCAGCGAGAACTATACAAGGCACTGTATATTGTTCCGTCAAGTAGGCCCCGGCTCCTTTCGGCTACAAGAGAGCGATACTATTTTGATCTCCAAATCCCGTCGTCTTTTGCAGCCTAGATGCTATCATCGGTAGTCTGGTGTGCTAGAAGCGTCTGATTGGCTGGTGGACTCATTATCAAACATCGCGACTTTGAATGTTAAGCTAATTCACTCGTCGGCTCTATCACTAACCTTTTTAGATTCTTGACACATGAGATATGTAGGAGACTTTGAAGAGCGGCCGCGTTCGCTTTCGGGCTCGGCAAACAAATTACAAAAGGACCGAAATCTAGCTAATTATCAGAAGCACTGAAAGCGCTATCCGTACACTCGGGATTTCTGTTTGTTGTTTGAACCTGACCCGGCCCGTTTCGCAGAGAACTGGGAGAACTAAGGGTCTAGCGTTAATCTGATAGGCGTTAGATTGATATTTGATTAACTTGCGCCATGCTGATGGATTTTGACTGAAGATGGAAGGCTTACGCCGAGCTTCACATATTGACGTCCTTGAATACGGCGAATGAAATGCTACTGTCATTGAAAACTGAGACATTCAAGCGCCAGTGGCTTTGGCTGATCTTTGTTACGTGCGCAACCGCGCTGGTATCTCGCTGAGACTTGGCCTGCAAAGTCCTGGGGCGAAGCCTTGTCGCCCTCGGTCGGCCGTTACCGAAAATAAAAAGCGAGCAGGCAGGGTACAAATGCATTCAGAGTTAAGACGCAAGCTTATTCCCTTTTTTCACGCTCGAACGTGCATTAGCCCGTCGTCTAGCTTGACGACCCAGTTATCTAGCTTGCAACTTGCAGGATCAGAGTGACTAGGCGTTAGCTTCATCAAGAGAGTTTACTAGAGCCATTCTAGTTTCAACCTCACCTCTCCACAATATCGAGCCAAGGACAAGCAGATTAGAAGTCGTGGCCATTTGTCTTTTTGCGTCCTCCAGCTGTTAGCTTTTCACGCGCCCAACAAAGGCTACTCTCAAGCATAGGGGGGGGGGGGGGAATAAGGAGCCTAGTTTAATGATATCAACACGAAAATAGATGCGTACGAAGACTAATTGGGACACACTTGATCGAATGACGGTGAAATTGACGGGACTTGTAAGCAAATTATGCAAGCTCCCGTCCATCGAAGTACACTGGGCCAGGTAAATTCCCTGCCAGCTCCCAGCGGATGCGGTGGCGTTTCGTAGATGTACTGAGCGGAGGATAGCTGCATAGTTGTTGATGCATGTTGGATACGGAGTACTTTTTTGTCCGGAATGCTTCTGGTATGAGACCGCAAGGACCCTAGGTTTGGTTAGACATTATGTACTTGGTTTGTATCTCCCATGTGGTTATTATATCATGACGACTAATCATTTGCCGGCCAGAAGAATGCAGGAGCCCTATTCTCTCACGGCTCCAATCAAGTATCGACGTATCAAAAGACAAGGATCCTATGTGATACTATGTTAGGTCGTTAGAGAAAGAGAGAAAGAGAGAAAGAGAGAGAGAGAGAGAGAGAGAGAGAAAGTACCGTGTCTCGAGGATAGAACTTTAGCACCTAGAAAAGTACCCAAGTACTATGAAGAGCTAATATATCTCATTTCCAACTATAGAGTCCAATTTCTCCAGCCTGCTTAGCCTTCGAGACAAATATTAGTATGTGTACTTGAAGCATCGACTACCCTAAGTAGGCAGAAAGTGTAACTAAGAGTTACAGGGTCCTAAAGCCTGCAACCTGCAACATGTCTATACTGGGCACTGTACTGTTTAGTTCACTCCTTTCTCTTCGACACCCTATCAGTTACTAAGATTATCCGCTGCCCCATATCACCTACGCATTTACCTACCACCGGCTAGGCAGCTGATGCCTCCAGTGTGTGTTTAGGACTACGCCAGTCTACATTGTATACTGACCCTTTTTGCCTCCCTGCTCTCGTCTGAAGACTCATACCAACGAACTATCGTCTTCTCGGTAGATATCGGGCGAGGTCGGGCTCTTGACAAAAGAGACCGAGTGTGCGTCTAGCTCTTTAGTCTCCCAATGGAAACCACCAATAGCTTTGTCTTAAACTAAGAATATTGCACAACCACCGTCAGACTATTTACTGGGGATAGAGGTGCTAAGGAAGGTATAGAGCTTCCTCACATGATATCTTTCCAGCTCTTTCGAGGATTCGTTATCTCATTCTCGAACTGTCAAGCTCCGGAGTCTGACCGACGCCCTGCTCAACTGCCCCTGGTTTGAAGAGACCCCAAACGTCACTCGCGCGCGTGTCGGTTTGTACAACGCCTCACCTTTATCTTCTTAAGCCTCCTGTATTCTTAACCAACACAGTCCCCGCCTCTTCCTCCCTCTCTTTCTTACGACCATCGCCTTAACCAACTTTTCGGCTGCCCGCCCATCGTCCTTGCTCTTGGGACTATACAGTTGCTTCCAAGTTAACCTTACTTCTGTCTCTTTATCACTTGCGCAACCAGCGCGGACCCCGAAAGATCTACTTCCAAAAGTCTTACGTTACCTGACCAACCTGCGGTCACTCCAATTCCACGAAGCAGTTTCCTGCACCAATATCACCGCCCCCGAAGTACTTGCGTTGAACCTTGTAGTGTTTATTTGCGGCTTTAAGGTCATAGGGCCGAACATCTGTGCCAGAGGACAGTCCAGAGTCCACCTTTGCCGAGTGCATTAAGAAGGTAGCGGTACGTTCTCATCCATATAATTACACATAAACCCGGGTGCTTTGGTGGCATTTATAAACCGATGTATCCAACCCTATTCGATGCGGCTGCTGCCGCTAATAGGTTGGGTTGCGCCGCCAATACCGCCATGTTTAGCGAGGTCACCGCCACTATCGTGGGAGACCGGGGCGTATCAGAGCCAGAAATAGCCTAGGATCTCTCGGTAGCATAGGCCACCCATCAATTCATTGGAAATGCGCAGTTGCTACGAAAGGCCCGGGGTTGTATCTGACACACCATGCTGACTTGTTTCCCAGGCTTAGAGAAGCTGCCCGGCGCGCGCTACTTGTAAGTGGCCCCTTTCCGATGGGGGGCGGTGGGATCACATCGGGTATACTGTAATCGGGAAGGTTGTGCAGGCGCCACTGTGATCTAGTAGACTTGGCCATACAGCCGATCGAAGCTCGGGTACCGGGACAGTGTAAATGCGCGGCTCACCCGCGTGCCGCTCGATTACCTCACTGTTCATGTACCCGCACGATCGCCACGCCCCGCCCTGCCTCAAGCTTAGAGTCTGCGAAGCCAGCGACGACCGAGGAGGTGTTCGGACGCTGGCTGCAACGACCATGGCCGTGTCCGGCAGGCTTCCGGCGCCATCCTCGTCGCCGGCGGTGGTGTCGTCGTCATCGCAGTGCTCGTAGGGGAAAGGGCGGCAGCAAAGAGGTGGTGGGCTTGGTCGTATTAGTGTCTCGCCTGCACAGGCCGTTCTTGAGTTCCTCTACCCATTTCCCTGTGCCACTGGTGTCGGTGGCTTGCGCTCTACAGTGTTGATTGGGGGATGCAAGCTAACGGCGAGATCGAATTGGCCAGAGACGGTACGTGACAGTGCAATTGGGGATCGCCCTCTTGGCAACCGCCTCTGTAATGGTGACAGCGGGCTCTGGATCTCCTAAGGTCGGTGTAATCCCTGAGCTTGCCCTTGTTGACATATTTCCCTCCATGCCCAGTTGCTGCTGCTCGTTTTGTTTGCCCGTCGCCCGTCGCTGTATCTTTTTCTATGAGATGGCCTCGACAGTGCCATCCCAGTTTTACCGCTGCTCCTCCAGCCAATGCCTCCCTTGCCCTCGTTTCTTGCTTCTCCGGGATCCAGAACACGCGAGACTTGGATGGATCTCTTGAACTGTTCCCTGTCTCTATACCCTGTCGCGGCACCTGCAAAATCCGATCTGGTCCCTAGCCTGCTTTTATTTTCCCACCCGTTCACACCCCCCCATACGCTACACTATATACCCCCCATGCCCCCGTCTCCATAGGGCTGGTCGCTGGGTTCATAGCTACCGCTTAGCGCTCTTTGCAGGATGTGTGTGTGCATGCTTACCTCAGAACCCGTACTCAAACGTATTTTACGATGAGTTGGTTGACGAGAAGCCCGGTAGGCCGACAGCCATTGGCTTATCGGTCGACTGTACATCTGATAGCTGTCCACCTACCTCTATAAGAGCTGGAAAATACGTATTGGCCTGATAGCTAGAATCGGAGCTGAAGCTGATCATGATCATTATTTAGATACGGTGTCAAGAACCGTCACCGTCCAGCTCACCCTCGAATGAAGCACCGTCGGTGCCGTTACCACGCCTACTCCTGCCACCAACACCACCGTGTTTTCCACAGCGGAGCGAGAGTGACGTGCACCTCTGGCCTCTGGGACCAGAGGCTCACCGAATGAATTCACAACCCCTCAATAAGGTATATATACTTTCCGCTTGGCTACTTGTATAGTTGAACCTCCTTTTGTTCATTCTGCTTCTGCTTCTCTGCATTCTTACCCCATTCTCCGTGACCTTTCCGCCTCCCCAATTACCACATCTTATAGCCCGTTTGTTTGGGTCGTGGGCGCCGCGATGCCACCGTAGGGTTCTCCAGTTCCAGGTGGGATTTTTTCGACAGCAGTCAGAAGGTGGAGTGACAGTTTCGCCCAACCGGTCTGCAAGGACGCAGGCATTTTAATTAATCGGCAGCCAATTGGATTCAAGAGTCGCACCGGTGATGCTGAAGGGGAAGCGCGGTAGCAGCGAAAACGACGAACAAACAAACACCATACGGAAGGATCCCAATAGCCATCCATAGGACGAGAAGATCCTTCAAATTGGTAGTCGACATTGACTACAGCTGCAACAATCGTCGGAATGCGTGATGTCAACAAAAAAAACTAGGCAAAAGTCAGTGTGATAAGTTAGGTTCCTTTTCTTTTCTCGCCGAGTTCCCATCACCACTAAAAAGGCTCCTCCCCTTGCCAAGTACATCTGTACTGGGTACCATTCATGGAACACACTTACATTTCGCACGACCTTGGGCTGCAGGGTTTATCGACAGCACCAGGCACCCACCAGTTGAAGGGTCCAACGCTCTCTCTCATTCGTCACTTAGTGATGCTTTTGGATACCGGTGTCGTCACTTTTCTTTTTCTCTCTCTTCCTACCTTTTCTCTTCTGTCTCTCTCTCGGGGAAGTAAAGAAAAGTGGAGGAGACGGACGGCAAAAACGGTCGAGGCGGTACGGGTCCAGTGGGCCTTTCCCCGTTATCCATTGTGACGGCAGCAGAATCAGCATTGCATATACTCGCTCTATGAACGCGACAAGTAAGAGCGTGACAGGGCAGATTGACTATCCTCTCCGGGATGACCAGGGGCACGGGACCAATAGGCAAAGAACTTCTCTTGGCCCGTTCCTATGAATCAACCCTCGCTACCTACCAACGCACACTATGTACCACCAGACGTTATATGTCAATGGATTTCTCCCATTCTTCGTTACTACCTGTCTATTCTTGCACCTACCTATACCCTGCTGTTCCCTTGTCCAGGTACAGTACATGCTCAGTACAGTGCCATACATACACTAACGGGTAGTGTACATGCATGGTCTCTTTACTTTGATACTACTTCCCCATATTTCGATTTATAGTCCCTCCTCAGTACATACCTAGCTGTTTATTCCAAGCATACCATATCCCCCCGTCCTCTGCCTCAGGTACATATATACCTACAGAGGCGTTGCCTGAGTGGGTACTTTCCATGCACGCCCAAGGGAGCTAACACATAAGTGTACCTGCCTCTCGGTGCTGCAATCGAGAATGGCGCTCCTGGCTGCCTGCTTACCTATACTACACCACACTTATTTATGTACATGTACCGTGCCACAACTCTACATCCCCGTCGAGTACATGGAGAAGTACCTCGCTCCCGGCGGCGGTATTTATGTACCTGGCTAATCCTGGGACTCCTCTGGCGCGCGAAATCTCCAGTTCTCTAGCCCTCCACTCTCCAATCCCCAAAATCGCGTGGGCTGCGCCATGCTTGACGTTGTGTCACAGCGCCTTGTACCGGCCATGTACCTTTCACTCGTCGAGTTTCTCTCACTTCCTGCACCCACTCTGCATTCTGTACTCTGTACCCTGTACTGTACACTGCACACTGCACACTGCCTGCTTCGCTACATACCTCTCTATCTCGCTGCCTCTCTGCATCTGCCTCTATCTGCCCATTGCTCTGGGAACCGAGACGAAGGGGAATCATCCACCAGCACAAACACTCGCGGGCTTGTCTCTATTCACCCATTCGCTGCGGCTGCTGCTGATTCATACATTCCCTGTCGACGTACCTTCATTTGAGTTCCACTCTGCTACCAATTCTCGACTTAGACCCCAGACCCTGGGATGCCCATCCTAAGCTGCCCTCTGTTCTCCTTGCACACACCTGGAAAACTCGTTCTCCTATGATTGCACGTCACCTGCAAACATATTACATAGACAGCCACTACATGTCTCTCGACACCGCCGGACGAACGTCTGCTGACCTCTCTCTGACTCCAGCCGCTGCAGGTCCTGACTTTACGAGCTGTTGATACTCTGCTTCTCGGTCCTTGGCCACCAATGCCGTAGCCTGGTAGAGATTGCAGCTTGCACGGGGAAGAAGGAGAAAACGAAGTGTTAACAGTAACAGCAAGGAGAAGCAAAGTCGATGAAAGACAGCATCGCTAGCCTGCACCAGCACCTTCATCATTCACCCCCTCCACCACTCGCCACGCCAATATCGCTACTACTACCATTTGTCGTCTGAACATTGTAGTAGTTCTAGCCTATTTGTCTTTATATTTTTTTTCCTAGTACCTTTTCACAATTGTGCCATGAACTGACGATATCTGCCTTCGTCTCTAACAGGACTTTGAGCCTTCGCCCTCCACTTGCCACGGGCTAGAGCCATACATCGAAATTCCGGCTATAGCTGACATGCGGTATGTGAATCTTGTCCCTTTATGAGAGTTGCAATGCCATCCATCATGCACAAGGCGAAGACATAAAGATAAAAAAAATCCCATCCTCCTGTGTTTTACAGGTCATTGCCCTGGATTCACGTACAAAATCTTTGGCGGACTTTCTGTCTCTTTATGTACTGTTGGAGTTTGCTTGGAAATTGGGCACGCATCGTGTGTACTGATTAGGCACTTCTGTACCCTTTTTCTTCTGATTCTCGTTGGTACTCCCGCTGTCCACAATATACTGCTAAAGTTGGTGGTGCTGCGGCGGCTGTGGACAAGGTGCAAGGGGGTGGTGGTGTGTGGCTGCCCTTGCCGGGCAGAGACTGCAACACAGTCAAGAACTTGTCGTTGTGGCTCTCCCGGTCCTCTCTAGCCCCTAGGCCCTGAAAGCTAGCCTCTGGCCTCTGGCCTCTGGACTTTGGGCTTCGGACTCTCGGTTGTGGGCTAGGGGTGCTTGTGACTCGTTGTTCCCGATCCTGACCCGCATCTTGTTCCTCTTGTATGACGGCAACGTCGTTGTTAGTATCACTGCTGCTCCGTCACACTTAGACAGTTGGCATTGTGGTGCCGTGCGTGGTGCGATGTGCGTTGTGCGTTGTGTAGGAGCATCGTCGCGCAACCTGCCTCGCGCTGCACACGAGTTACCCTTCACCTCTTCGCGGGCCCCTGCTGATCCGTCTGTATCAGATACAACCAGGAGCCTTCTATCACATCGTTGAGCTTAGACACCCAATCCCAGCCGCCGTCGGTATTGAGCAGTTTCCCTGCGCCCCTACTTAACACTACGACGGGGTACTCCCCGGACACCGGGCACTACTATCCTCCTACGACTTCACAGCTGTTCCCCGCTGCCACGGTCGATCCTAGAACACGTCTGGGCTCTACGTAAGTCACTCACTACTGAAATATTCCTCCCTGAGTGTGCTCTCATACCTGAACGCGCGCCTGCTTAGTCTTCACCCTGCTCATCAAGCCAGCAACAGCACTTCCCCTACGGGCATGGCACATGCCCCTCGCACCACTGCTTTGCCCAACCCAGGTTATAGTACAAGAGAGGTCTACGCAGGGCCACGGCCCTCGTTCATAAGAACGACAGATCACATATCTAGATCCCCTTCATCATTTGCGACTCCTGTGCGACACCACCCCCTATCGCCAACACCCAGCCCAAGTGTTGGATATACCAGTCCCGTAAGGATGGATCATCAATATGGGAAGGGGCAGGTGGTTCACACTCCTCCGCTCATGGCCATGGTGGTCCACGGTCAGCTGGTATATAGCGATGCGACAACGCCCGGCTCCGGAACACCAGTGAAAGTCGATATTCAGGCCGTTATCGACAAAGGCTTTTTTCTCTCGGATGGGGAATGGACGTGCTATCGCCGAAATTATTTCTCGTGTATTTGTTCGTACGGACTTACCCCCCATTATCCCAATGCGACAATGCAGTACATCCCAACGGGTTCGACAGCATCATACCAGGTATTTGGATTCGCGATGACTATCTCGGCTGTGGTATCCGACAGTGAATCCCCCCAGAACATCGACCTCGTACAACACACACCTAAGAGAGACAAAGGCCCAACGGCGAAACCAGAGAAAGTGAGAATGTTGCCAAAGCCTCACCAGCAAGCGTCAAATCCAATGGGTCTGTACTCGGATCACACTATGGCAGGTGGTTCCAGGGCAATGTATGAGAGCGGATATGGTCAAAGCGGGCAGGGACCCTACGCCACAGAGCACACCTTCGAGCGCATTCAATTCAAACAAGCGACAGCAAACAATGGCAAACGAAGAGCCGCACAACAATACTATCACTTGGTGATAGAGCTTTACGTTGATGTGGGTACTCAAAGCCCGGGCGAACAATTTATCAAGATAGCAGAACGAAAATCGGCAAAGATGATTGTCCGTGGCCGTTCCCCAGGACACTATCAAACCGAACGAAGGGGTAGTACAAGCAGTGGTCCAGGAGGGTCGAGCGGCATGGGCAGCTATTCAAGCTCCCAAGTACTCGGGGGCGACTACGGTGCAGGTGCTTCCAACCTTCTTTCCAGCGCCTACGGGGGAAACTACGAAGCCCGGTCTGGACATTATGGTACGACACGCCACCCCGAGATTGGTATGGAGCCCATGATTCCTGCGGAGGAGGCCAAGGTGATCGATACAGCTAAGGAGTACCAATACTATCCCTCAACTATATACGAAGGAGTCGAATCCCGCCAAGGAATTGAGATGTATCCACACCGGCACGAATCCGATGCAATGCTAGCCGCGACAGCTTCCAACGTCGACTCCTCGATATCGAAAGTCAAGCATGAGTATGATCATACTCTTCCGAGCATTGTATATGGGCCCGGCTCCGCGTACTTCCCTAGAAACTGCAATCGTTTTGAGGGCAGAACAACTTCCTCTGGTTACTATCCTACACCTCTCTCTCAATCCGGATGAGCGTGTCGGTCGAGCGCTGCCAAGTAACATGCGAACAAGAAATAAGTTCAAGTGGTGTACGATGCCGTGTGAATTTATAGCAAACTGGTCTCGTGCCTCCCTCCACCTTTGCATTAAAACGGCCGCATCGGAGAGAAAAGCATATTGTAATTTGTTTCATTCGGAACCAATCCAGCTGCTGGAGCTGGGTACGTCGGCGTACGGAAATGAACATGGAAAGATCAAGAGGCCTGGAGTTTAACGCTGCATGGATTTTATCTACACAAGAGATGTGAGGCATACGGCGAAACTGATATCGCATGATCATGTAATGGTTTCGGGTATACTAAACAAATGAGGTCACGAAAGAGAGCGAGTAAAACGGACTGTGGAGTACGGCAAGGATGCCCGGACACGAATGTTTTATTATGGAACAAGTCTCGTGAGAGTGACCAGAAACAATGATTCTGGCCGCTGGTCCTCACGCCCAGGCGAGAGTCACGTGGGGAAACATTCATGGGCGGCGTTTGGCAAAGACAGTGGGACCTGCCGGCAGCATGATATTTTGACATTTTTTTCCTATCTCGTTCCTTTCTGTTTCGATTTGGGTGGCCGTGGCGAATGATTTACTTGTTGCCCTAACTGCTCCTAGTGAGAACAGCTCGTTACAAGTCGCCATCTTCGTCTTGACTTTGGTTCGGGAACGGTTGGGCGGGACAGTTGTTTGCGAGTTTCCGCAAGGTAGCGGCAGCCAGTTGCCGAAAGCTCCAAGTGAGCCTCAATGGCAAGGGAGTGGTAGATCTGACAGGCAAGCTCAGATACACGGTACCTTGCGGATGCTCATGTTCTTCTTAGCATACAGTAGCTCTTTACTATGTACGCTCGCAATTGCAACAAGCTCTTCGAAATGATTCCGATTGGTGATATATGGTAGTAGCAGTGGGCCTCGACTTATTTGCATGACAGATGCACACGGTACCACTGGCAATCAAAGTGTGGATGATGGGCATGCAAAATATGATTCACTGGACCAAGTGAGCGTGAGCCCAGTCATAAGCTCCCTATCGCGGAGACTATCTGCCAAGCGCCCTAGTGTAAGGAAGTACTTTTGTACTGTAGTAGTGCGTCTGCCCAGCCAGCCTCACCAAGGGTCCCACAGCGGGAACTAGAGGCGCTAGGAAGGCATGTCGAAGAAAAAAAAAAAGCGACAACCAGAAAAATGCCAAATTGTTCAGTGGGGTTGGACCCCTGGTCATTGTACCGTTTGTTTCATGTACTTGGAGTGTACATCCGCTGCTACTAGGCTAGCCCAAGATCGGAACTACATTACCTCATGGTACTATAGATACATCTCTACTTGCTATGGTACTTGGTGTACATGAAGTAATATCTCTCGATGCCGATGCCATGACCCTGTATGTCGATCTACCGTGGCAAGCAGTTACCGGGTCACTGGCGAAGCCTGGGAGACTCTTTATATGTACTCTCTGTATTTTGCTCAAAAAAAAGCCCGCGGTGTAGAAGTAGCTTGAAGCATCCTCACACCATCTCGGCAGCTCTACCCCTCACCACATGTATGGATGGGTGTGTATACAAGACAAGCTCCCTACACTACCGACATAGTAACACATATCCCCGTGGAAGAACTACTGTACATGATGCAGCCAGCTCTCCTTACATACCCGCCGTACATTCACCAACCAAGAGCAAGTAAGTACCAGCCCATTAAGCGTTGTCGTTAGGGGAGCGTAATGATACCATCCTTGCCCCAAACGCATGGGACGAAATAACGTGCGCAACCCTCAGTCCCCTGATCGAGGATCGACGGCACATCAAGCAAGCAAACAAAGCATCTACACAACCCACCTACTAGATTACACTGCCTAGAATAAAACACAAGCAATTCTAATCTACCAACTGTGAAGATATAATACGCACTTGAGGTGTGTATATGAGTACATGTATCTTTACAACTAATATGGCTGTTTGTGTTGACATAGTGGATGGCACAAGGAGCTAAGGGCCATGTATCTACCTGCATAGCTACACTAATAATAGCAAACGTGCTGCATACATGGATGTAGTCTATCTTGCACGGTAGCTGTGCGGGAAAAGGATGACCCCACACAGCAAGGGAGTCGGCATCCAGGCGGTGCGTCGAGTGGGACAGACGGCAACCGAGAACACGGAACACCGGAATAACGGCCGAGCTGTGATGCAGTCTCAACTCTCGCGACTGGGACAGTGACGATGTGGATGGCGGGTGGCGGATGGCGGATGACGGATGGCGGGATGTTGACAGCTCTGCGGGCCCAGGCTTGTGGGTGTGGTCTTGGACAGCCAGCCAACCCAGGTGAGGAGGTTGCAAAGCTCACCGCCGCCGCTGTCCAGAGGGCAGTACTGTAAAGAGGGTGCCTATTGCGTGTGATGGTGATAGCAATGCCGATGATGTGTAGGAGCGCGGGAAGGCTTGCAGCACAAACCCCCCAAGGCGAGAGAGAACGGTCTCGAAGTCGGTACCCCGGTACCTCGATCAGCAAACATGTAACTTTTACCGAAACATCGGCCCGTTTTATTCCAACGACAAGCTACACAACGGTAGTACTTACACTTATAGGTAGGTAACTTAAACGTACATACAAGCCAGTGTGCAGTATGTCCACGAAGCATGTTGTGCTGTAGCAAGCACCTGTCTAGCAGCTTTCTGCTTGGCCATGCACTGTTGACACAATCTTCTCTGTCAGTGTATCTGCCTACATACACTACTAGCCTACCTTATCTACATATCTACTTGTACGTACTGGTTTCATTGATGCTTAGGTACATGTGAAGATACTTGCAATGAATCCCTACACTACATCGAGATAGCGAGGCTACCACAAACCGAAGTTCCTTCGGGTAGCGGCGTGGCCGTACTTTTTTGCTCAAGTACCTCGGAGGTAAGTCACCATTGCATGTATGTACCTACCTGTAGGCAATTAGTAGACAGGTAGGTACCTCTTGCCAACCGGTAAGATTAATTGATACCCGCCTACAGTACGTATACATACATGTACGTAGAACTAAATAGGGTCGTCTCGGGAAATGCAGTTAAGCACCCCCCCCTGCCTCTTTGCTTCTTCTTCACCGTTGTTATGTCGATGTAACAAGCGTCCATCCCGCTGGCTGCGGCACAGCGACACACTCCATTGGCCCTTCATTTGAATAATTCAGTCCTAGGCCAGCCAATCACACCGCCGGTTACTTCGAAATCTTGAAACACCGTGAAGTCATTCGAGGGAATCCGACCTTGTCTCGCCCGTCACCAGCACCTAAGTGGTTGCAGTGCCTCTTCTCGTGATCGCCACCCCAGCGGCAGGCATCAGTCCCAGATCTACAGCCTCACCATTATGACATACCGGTACCTAGTATACTCCCGGTAGACTGACAGAGACGGAGGTGGGTGGCCAGCTGCTGCTTACTCTGTCAACTGCTCTGTACAGTACCAGGCCGGTGTCTTGTGTCGATCCCCTTTCAGGCCAAGTATACGCACACACACACACACACCTGCCTACCCATCTACTTATTTACGTACGTACGTACGTCCGTACATACATACGTCAAATGGTAGGACTCCGACACGGCGTGGCGGCCAAGTCGCAGTCCCGCCTACTGTAAGGTGGTATGTAACTAGTCCTATACAGATGTAGGTATGCTACTTCACAGAAGTCCCGACTTACTACCAGTTGTGCCTATGATGCGTAGTGGCCAAGCGCGGTTGATTTCGATGGCATGCTTGGCATACGCGAGCAAACACGCCCTTTCTCGAGACTCATCTCTCATAGTGAACCAATCCCACCCCTAACCCCCCCAAAGGCATTGCCGGCCGAAGCCACGAAGCTACTGTGCGCTATTACAGGTCCAATACAAGGCCAAGATCCCCTCCCCATCTGCCAAAGAGCCTGCCGGCTGAGACTTGTCCCGTCAGCCACCAGCGCGTCGCTCACCGAGAGGGCTTTTTTTTTTTGGGAAACCGATCTGGCCCCCACGGTTGATCGTGCACTACATCATCTTCAGACCAGCTGCCCGGCAGTTCCTTATTCTTCTTGTTGTATACTAATTTGGGAAGTACCTATGCAGACAGGCGACTGGTGAATGAACCAGTTGTATCACAACATGGGGCAGAGCTGTACATGGCTACGATCGTCACCGTGGGTGCGAGTATAACCGCCCGCGTGCCGAGGTTGGCGTTGTCTAACTAAGCATTTATAGAGCTTGTATAAGCACTGGATCTACTTAGTAGGTTGAGGTCATCGCCAGTGAAGTATAAATAGTATAGGTACGTGAGAGCTCCCCAGGAAGTGTCTTTATGTATACTGGTTGCGCCTTTACCCCGATGCAGCTGAGTCGGGTGTCATTCTGCCATGGCATCGAAGAGTGCCCCTTGGCCATTGATGCGGACCGACTCACTCAAACCTACCAGTGAATATGGTAGATGGGTTTCGAACCTTGATCACTTAGCATTGTGCCAAGATAAACGAAGTGCACTGTAGCCGGATCTCGGACCCGAGAGGCCTTCAGGATCTAAAAGACATCTGACTGTTAGTCTCAGATTAGCCATCTGTTCAATGCACAAATTCAGCTGCCAGGATCTGGTCTATTACCTTGATCGATGGCACCCCCATCATGCCCGCTGCATTGTCTATCTGCATTGACCAGGGGACTGGGAACAACAACATCGCCGGAGATGCTTAAGACGAGGGACTGCGCCGTTCAAATACAGACTGCAAATCCAGGTAACAAGCGACCCCACTGCTTCAATCGGCCTTTGAGACAAGTCAACTGTCAACACGGAGGTTATTTTTGCGGTGGTTGGTTTACTTCTTGGAGCACTCGACGTACTGTAGACTGTTTTGCACCTACCTTGCGATACCTAGTTCCGTCCTGCTAGGGGTAAGATTAGAATGTGTTGTTGGTCCCGATTCAAACGGTAATCTATCAAGATACAATAGTACCCGGCATATTGTATCCATTCCAGATAGCCGAGTTCCCCATGTACGTGTAAACCTCTGAACGAAGTATACAGTCCGACACCCATTCGCTAGCTTCTGATCTTGCCCAGGAGTTCGACTCAAAGCAAGTTAAGCCGACACCACTACTGTAGATTACCCGCTCACCCCTGTCCCCGACGGAGCAGCAATGGCACCTACCTCCAATCTATTCACTCATGGCGAGGTGGCGTGGATATCGGCGAAGCGTTCGAATTGATAGTCAGAATACCGAATGACGAAAGTGGGTAATCCCTGTGCAATCTCGCAAAGACCTACCCTGACCGCAGTCACTCAGTTCACCACTCCCGCATCTCAAGCCACCTATGACAATCCCGGAACCTGCTAAGGGTCTCCAGTCTCTCTTTGCTATTACGTCCTGCCAATGTGTCAGACCGGTCCTCGACCCCTCTCCGGTCTCAACTACCCGCGACTCGCATAATTCCGTGTATCTTCCAGCAACCTTGGCAACGTCTGGTTGCTACTCTGACATGCGCCGTCAGAAACCCCCTTATTTGTTACACGACTTTCCGACTCTCTTTCAGCCCTACGCATAGCTTTGTATTACTACCGCCTTGCTTACGGAATCGCTGGATGCACACAGCCGGAGCCACCCGGATGCTCACCAAGCTGACGCTGACTGCAGATGAGGGATGAGTATCTTACCTGCTGCCTACGCTACCCATCAGTTCGACAGATCGTTATCGTCCAGGAGCAAGTTGCCACGAAGGGTATGACTTGCATACTCCTTGCATACACCGGTAGGCTCCCATTGAGTAAGCTGTGCCGCTAGACTGCAGCCGTCTCACACCACATCGCTGGTTACACACGCCGATCCTCGCATTCACATTAGTCGCGTATAACCCGTGTTTCACGGCGTAACACAACGGAGATGCAACTTCTGCTAGGTGCAGCAAATCTCGCTGCTGCTGATGAGCCGTGCGATCCATTGAGAATTGCCCATTGGGGATGCCATTGCTTGAAAGCCGGAAGCTAGAGCTTGGCTGGTGATTGAGGTACCGTTTCTGCATTATCCGTTCCTCGCGACTTGGAGAGTAGTATCGATGCTACGATTCCTCTATAACTCAGCTCAGTTGCCGCAAATTCTCACCAGATCGAGCATGGTCAAAGTTCAGTTCCGCTCCTGCCGGTGTAACAGACTAAGCGCCAATTCCAACTCACAACGTATCCTTGTGTCGATTCCTCCTCCATCAAGCGCGCTGTACGACGCGCGGCCCGTGGGGGTTATAAACACAAAATAGTGCGTATCAGGTAACACAGCACTCGATCAATGCGATGCTGTCAAAGTTTTGGGGTTGACCGACGTTAGTGAGTAACCGAACGTTCGGGTAAGGCGGTTGGGTTCGACGTCAATGTGCAGGCTGCGGCTTAGGCTGACTACCTACTACCAGACCAGTCGTGCAGATCCAACATTACGTAGATCTGACGTTAGTAGTAGTCCTCCGGTACTTGGACGTTTGTATCGCCCGTCTATACCTCGCGGTCTAGTATGTACACTCAGCTCAGCTGGATAGCCGGTTTCAAACCCCTCCGAGTTCATCAATTTGAACAGCGCGGAGCTAAAAAGGGACTTTTTGTCGCGACATGTCTCTGCTTTCGGCCGCGGAGTGGTACGTATACGAAATTCCAAGCTAATTCTCACTTTTTTCTTACTCAGATTCACGTGGCCCTTTTCTGTTCTTACCAGTAAGACATTCCTTGCCACGTGTCTCAGAAAAGGGGGCGGGAGTAAGTGGAGAGAAGGACAAAGAAGGGGGGGGAAATCCTTGTCAGATGCGTCTCTGAGGCGGATGCGGCGAGGCAGGGTAAGGCAAACAAACACTCATACACCTGTACAAAGCGTCGCGCGCGGTCCATTTTGGCTTTTCATCTCAGTCGTATTTTATCCACCTGCCTACATTAGCGGAAGCGGAATGTCTAAGGTTGTATCAAGAATGATTGTTCGTCGCGCTTGCGCTTTCATGGCTTCGGGGAAGAGGGTTTCCGGTCTTGGCAGGGTTGCTTGGGTAAGCTGCTGCTGCTACAATGTCTAAGTAGGTAAGATTCTAGAATCCTGACTAATGTGACCATGGTTTAAAGCTAAAAGGGATGGCTGGCTGAGTGTCTGGCTGCAGACCGCAACCCCTGAAAAATAGGGGGAAAATGGGTGAAAATTTTTATTGGAAGGGTTTTTTTTTTTTTTTTAGTCCCGGACAGAATCCCGGAATATAGAATGGGTGATATTGCTAGCGGAATTTCCCCGCGTCATCTTGGACGGCACTTGGATAGAGTGTGTGTGTGTGAGGTTCTGGTTTCGGTACTTACTAAGAATTCTCTATCGCATTTCTATGTAGTGCAATTCTACTAGGTCTTATGAAAGTTGGCCTGATGGTAAGCGTGTTGATACTTGTGTTTGTTATATGGGCGAGTCAGTTGTTCAATGGACTAAAATCTCGACGTTGAGATTGTTTACTAAGGAATGAACATTTTTGAGCAGGAATGTAGGCAGGTGGGTATGTATGGCTATATTCCATTGTCGGTCTTCCAGATTGGACTGGTGGTGGTGGTATATATCTATCTTGAGAAGCTTTTCTTCAGCTATGAGACATCTGGCATAGGCAGGAGAAGAAGTATTGAATGGACATTAATTGGGATTCTAGTGTTTACAGAAGCATAAGTGTTCTAGTCTCTAGGGAACAAAGTTGGGCGTGACGAAGACGGCCAGTTTAAGGGTAAGGGGTAAAGGTCATCTATTCAAATTCTTAATTTTGACAGCCAGATAGTCACTTATGACTTGATACCCATTTCAATATATTGTAATGGCCGTGAATGCTAGCAACGAAGTTCGCCATTCTGCTATGAATGAGGAGAGGCTAATTCTATATAATCCCTTTTCGGTTATTGAAAGTACGATATTGATATACTTACATACGTATAAACCTATACTATAAAATGTCAGTTCTACTTGGGTTCGGGCAGTACTTCAGTAGTTCAGGACGGTCGTTAAAAACTCATCCTGAGGTCAGGTGTCATTGTAGCTAGTCGGCCCTACCAACTCCGACCCAGACTCAGTAGCGGTAAACCGCATCAGCCATCTTGACAACCTGCGCCATCTCAAGAATATCATGGACGCGCACGATGTCAGCGCCGCCCTGGACGGCGGCCACGACGGTAGCCGCGGTTCCAAAGACGCGGTCCCGAGCCTTTGGCACGCCAGTGATCTTGCCGACAAAGCTCTTCCGGCTCGAGCCCAAGAGCCACGGGAGGCCTTCCAGACCAGGCCATCGGCGTAGCTCGGGCATATGGCGCAGGATCTCGAGGTTCTGGTCGCCGACTTTGGCGAAGCCCATGCCGGGGTCCAGGATGATGCGCCAGCGGCGGATGCCGGCTTTCTCGGCTGCATCGACGCGGGCGCGCAGCTCTTCGGCTAGCGTGGGGATCAAGCCCTCTGGATACTCGTTCATCCGGCTCATTGTCGCCGGCGTGCCGCGCATGTGCATCAGGCAAACGGTGCAGCCCAGGCGCGCGACGGTCGGCAGCATCGCGTCGTCGAGAAGCCCCGCCGAGACGTCGTTCACGATGTCGGCGCCTGCGGCCACGGCGGCTTCGGCGACGTCCGCCCGGTACGTGTCTACGCTTATCGACACGTGAGCTGCCTCTGGCATGCTGCGGATTAAGGTAATGGCGGGGAGCACGCGGGAGAGTTCTTCAGATGCGTCCACTTCGGGAGCCCCGGGAGCCGTCGACTGGCCCCCGACATCGATCAACGTTGCGCCGCTGGCGATGAAATGCTGGATCGTTGAGCGCAGCCTCGCGAGGTACACGGGTGAAGATGATAGGGAAAGGGAAAGGGAATCGTCGCTTTCGGTGTCCTCTCCCAATGTTGCCTTGCTTCCGGCATTTGATTGGAGGTGTACTCCACCATCGCTGAATGAGTCCGGCGTCACGTTTAGGATAGCCATGACCTGTGTAGGTCTCGTTGAGCGTAGCGCATTGAGAGGGGTTACAGATGGATGCAGCGGCGTCAGAGTCGACAGAGGCTCAACACTCCCGGTCGTGGGAGGTGGTAGCTCGTTTAAATGGTCCTGGATCAGCTTCCAGGGACGCGCAGAGTCGAGAGCGCGATGAGGGATTAGCTCAGCTAGCGGCCGGAGTACGAATTCGCGCTCGGCGATCAGGGGATGTGGAATCTGCAGTCGGCTGTGAGCCACCGTCTCATTCTCATATAAGAGAATGTCTAAATCGATATTGCGTGGTCCTTTATCTATGATCTTCTTTCGCCCCATCGACTTTTCTATGTCTTGCAGGGCATCGAGAAGAGGCAAGGGCTCCAGTTTTGTTTCTACCTGCAAGTTGATCAGTATAAAAGGCAAGCGACGATAAGGTTGTACATTATAAGAAGATAGTATACGAAACACTCAATTCGGTATACACAGGGGAGGGGATCTCTTGATTTGTGCCGGTGTTGTAAGGGATTCATCGGCGTGGATGGATAACACAAAACATAACGAAAGGGGCACACACACCTCACAGGCTCCATTCACAAATCTGTCCTGGTCAAGCACGTACATAGGCTCGGTCTCCCACAGGCTGCTTGTCCGCTTCACCTTGATGTCGCGAGCATTCATTTCCCGGCACGCCTGCTCAATCATGGCCACACGATCACCGAGGTTGCTTCCCAGGGCGATATAAGCGGTTCGCAATTTTGGGGCATCGGTCTCGGACGCGCCATTGCGGAAAAGCAGGGAATCCCTCTGTTGCGACTTCAGGTCGTTCACCAACGCTTGATCCATGGTGTACCGCTTGAAGCTAGTGTACGCGCGCCGGTGGATTACCACAGACGGCGGCTTCGGTGAGAATTCGTTATGAGTTCTGTGAGTCTTATGAGTAAGGGCTGCTGCGCAAGTTATGGTGAATGACGATGATGGCCGAGCATGGCGCGAATGAAGACTCCATGCTCGAAAGGACGGCCGCAATTGACTCATCGAAACTCTATGTTCGATGCCTGCTTTTCAACCATTTGTCAGGCCGCCCTATTGATGCGCGCGTATTACTTCTGACACTGCATCGAAGTAATAGCCTATGTCTGCCCATGGTGAAAATTATTAGCTCAGCTGCTTGTCGAGGCCAATGAACAGCGGGTCTTGGATCTTAGTACACTACTAGGTTAGTTCCGTGTTTAAGTCCGGGCTTTCTTGGTGTTGTGGCAGGTACGACGGACAGTGCCTCTAAATACCCCTCACAGTGGTTTCCATGTCACCTAGTCTCCGTCTCTTCTCCAACATCAATATACCAACCTAGCTACAACAACTGGTAAAACCCGTCAGCCTTCGTTTCCACCCTGCGTAGTGCTTTTTTAGTCTTCCCACTGCAGTTAAGTCAAGAAAATATTAATTACTTCCGCATATACGTCTTTTCTCCCGATAATACAGAATGGAACATCTTAATCGCCTAGGTTAAGCTAAGTCCTCCCCAAATACGTACGGCCAGAAGCACCCGTTTTGCCGCCTCTTCTCAAACTCCAAAATAAAGATACACAGACTACCCTTTTTCTCTTAATTCACCTATTAGCTGCAGCCTACAAATACAAAATAATTAATTAATTAAAAGCTACAAAAGATTGTAACAGCCAAAATATCGCGTTGTCCTAGAACAGAGTTTTCCAGTTAACTAAATACGGGTTGAAAAGTCAAGCCGACCGTTTAGCAAATATAATAGAATATAAAAGATTCGTTCAAACGGTTGAAATGGAAGTTATCGTAAAAGGTCTAGTATTTTCGCCTCGCGGTGCTATTGGCGAAAGAGGTCTAGCCAGGTGTGGCAGGTACAACAGACAGTGCCTCTAAATACCCCTCACAGTAGTTTCCATGTCACCTAGTCTCCGTCTCTTCTACAACATCAATATACCAACCTGGCTACAACAGGTGTACCTACTAACCTTAATTCTACCTTGGTATATTTATAGTGGGACTCAGGGTTGATAGTTAGCCCTGAAATAGGTAGTTCGTTGAGTCTATCAACCTACCAGACTCGTAACACATGTTATAGTTATGCCAGGAGCTAGGACTGCGTCTTATAAGACATAGTGTACTCCGGTATCGAAATGTGCTATGAACTGTCAGCGGCCGTTCGGTAATAAGGCATGTCGGAAAATTTACCGTGTAACTTATACTGGTATGCATATCCTAAGGTAACTAAGTACCTACCTAGACCTTCACACTTCACATGTCCCAGTTTGAAACGAGGCTTGAATAGCTAACAAGTCAAAGCCTAGAACTACCTACAATAAATGCAAAAGTGTAAAGTTCCGTAGAATACATTCCGTAAATCTTCTATACCTAGAGACATACAATAGGGCATACATTACAACGTTGTCCAAAATTCACGTGAACTTGGCGTGATGCAGCGAGTTGGCGCGCCTCTCAGTCTTTCTACGTCCCTGACTCGACCAACGCTAGAACAGGTGCCTCGGCTCAGCCAAATAAGGGATGGTTCATTCTGACCCCAGGGATCACTAATACAAATCAAGCTAGACTAGCGCCAAGATACGGTGCCTCGGTTCTCCAAGAAAGTGGCCTGCTCCAACCAAAACGCCAGAACTGCCGTTGTCCTACTTAACTCCCCGTCCTTTCTGTTGCTGTCTTCAAGCATATTTGCCATTTCTCCCCCATTGTATATCTCCGTCTCGCTTCTTTCTCCATTCCGCTTTGCGAATTGTAATTGAGCCTATCGCATCTTGCTACTCGATACCCTTCTGCTTCCCGCTGTACATATTTGGCTCTCCTAAACAAGATGGCGTCGCCACGTAGGTCGCACTCCTGCTCTTCCAAGAATCGAGAATATGCAGGAGCACTAGTGCTGATTTGATTATTTTCGTGTAACAGAGAAGATCCGTACCCCCATCACCGATCTCTTCGGTATCAAGCATCCCATACTCCTAGCTGGTATGAACGTTGCTGCCGGTCCGAAGCTGGCCGCCGCTGTTACGAATGCTGGAGGATTGGGTGTGATTGGAGGAATGTCCTACAGTCCTGATATGCTGAAGGAACAGATCGATGAGATGAAGTCCTACCTTGACGACAAGAATGCGCCCTTTGGTATCGATCTTCTGCTCCCCCAGGTTGGTGGCAACGCCCGAAAGACCAAGTACGTCAGCGCTTCCTGAGCGAATCGAACGTCGCAAGTACTGACTGTCTGCTTCTAGCTACGATTATACCAAGGGCAAGCTTAACGAATTAGTCGATATTATCATCGAGTCGGGTGCTAAGCTGTTTGTCTCTGCTGTTGGTGTACCACCCAAAGCTGTTGTTGAAAAGCTACATAAGCACGGCATACTATACATGAACATGGTTGGGCACCCCAAGCACGTCCAAAAGGCTCTAGATATCGGGTGTGATATTATCTGCGCCCAGGGTGGCGAAGGTGGTGGCCACACTGGAGATGTCCCGACGACTGTTCTTATCCCTGCCTGTGTCCAGATCTGCAAGGGCCAAAAGAGCCCCCTAACAGGCAAGCAAGTAGAAGTCATCGCTGCAGGTGGCATCCACGACGGCCGCATGCTCGCTGCGTCACTGATGATGGGTGCCGGTGCCGTCTGGGTCGGCACCCGCTTCATCTTGGCCGACGAGGCTGGTGCTCCTGAATCGCACAAAGAGGCCGTCCGGACAGCTAGCTTTAACGATACAATCCGTACCCTCATCTTCACCGGAAGGCCCCTCCGAGTGCGTACAAATGCCTACATTGAAAACTGGGAGAACGAACGCCAAGCCGAACTGAAGGAACTTACCTCAAAGGGAATATTACCTTACGAGGCCGACTTGGACAAGATTGCCAATGGCACCGGCGAGGGAAGCGGGTCCTCGGAGGATGGTGGTAGCGAAGAGGACGTCGACGATTTGATGGATCAATTCCGCCCGTACCTGATGGGCAAGTGTGCCGCGCTAGTCAATGAATCAAAGAGCGCCAGGGCCGTTGTCGATGAGTTCGTTGATGATGCCTCAGCAGCACTGAAGGCAGGCAGCCAGCTGGTAGCTAAACTATAATCGTGTACATATTTTATGCTTTATAGAAAGATTTACAGCTATATTAATGATCCCAAAAGCCTTCGTACCTAGGCTACAACTACCTAGTATACAAGGAGTTTCTTTGCTGTAGTTGGCAGAATCCCGGATTCGACCCACTTCTCGCCGAATCTGTAGTAAGCCAACTACCCTCAGATCTTCCGAATTTAGCGCCTCGGAGCCGCTGTCCCGTGTTTGGGTATGAATGAATATCTCGGATGTTGACTCCGTAACACTCGGAGCTCAATGTCACGATCAAACGATGCCGTAAGTCCCTTTGGCACTCCATTAGTGCGCTACTCATGGCGTAAACTCTTAGAGAATGGTATTCGTATCTTGGAGATAAGCTGATCGTGATAGTTTTAATGAGAAATTGACCTCTGGGTTTTTTGTTGTCGCCGACGGTTGCCACAGCCACCGTAGTGCCAGACTTTACCACCATATTGTACCCATTCGTGTATGCAAAGTTGCCGGGGTCTCTTCAACTGCGCCCCGTGTTGCTCTTCTGATCATCTTTGTCCGCCATGTGAAGCTGCAAACGACGCAGTGCCTGTGCTTTTTATTTTCCTATCAACTCTCGAGCACTTCGGGTCGACATCCCCTACAGCGGTCAGCTGCTCATACCTTTTTCTCGCCTGCATTTACAACCTCATGCGGATTCCCCTCTGGTGAAATGAGTATCTTCCTGTAGAATCTGCCAGTGATTTTGATCCGTTGGTGATACGCAGTCGATGCCCTATATATTGCATTTTTGGAACATGAGGAAAGCATCAGAGCTTTGTGTTCAACTTGTGATGTTGTATAAGATAGGTAAGAGTATCTCATTATATTATATGTATATATATGATGTTGCTATCATTGAAGAGAAAGGACTTGTCAGGAGTCTCGTACTTTGAGGTAGGTAAAGACACTTGTTGTTGCACGAAGGTCTAGAAGCCTTAGTAGGCAATTATCTAACTATGTACGAATGTCTCTTTGTGCCTTGTAACAGGAATTTTATGTATATTGTAACGACCTAGATCATGAAGAAAATTTAGGTGATAATAGTAATTCATGTAACCCCCATATATTAGGATAATACTTTCGTGTACATACTACTTTCAAATCCAATTTTTCATAATTTGTGCTATAAAGCTTTACCTCTTATGTATTGAGTAGGTATAAGTATGGTAGTGTGATGTGGAGTAGATGCAGATTCGGAAAAATAGTACAGCTAAAATCCAACTTTATAGGTACCTTGAGAAGAAAAACTTGATAGTACAAATGCCTTTATTGCCATGCCTTTACAGATTTAATATTGATATACGATATGAAGTTAGTTGCTTCGATTTGTCGATGTGTAACATGTTACATATCAATTGAATGATTGGCATGTTCCAAAACTTGAAGAGGTCAAGTTCTACTGAGGGGTAGGGTATAAGCTCTGTCCCTCAGTAGAACCAACTTGTTTACAAATTCAGGAAAATGTATTGAAAAGCCGATAGATGTAATCATAAGCTCGAACCATATTTCCTAAACTACCTACTCCTGGGTTAATAAACTGGAGGTTGTGATTTCTACGAGGCGCATATTCCACGTGGGTGCAGGGTGTATTTGACGTCACCACTCCCTAAGGGCGTACCACATACCGTCATACCTTAGACTAGGTACCTTTTATACTCCGAAGGGAATTCACTGACACTTTTGAGCCTCATAATATTGTTGGTTAGTTTAGCTGAAGATCACTCCCAAAACCACATACATCACGCTCTCGGTCAATTCGTAAAGTCCAATCATACATACCAAGACCAATCCAAGACACCCAAGATGTCAGAGACCCGCGACTTTTCAGCACAACATCTCTTCAATGTCAAGGGCTTCGTAGTCGTCGTGACTGGCGGCGGCACGGGCATCGGACTAATGGCGACGCAAGCCCTCGCCGCCAACGGCGCCAAGGTCTATATCACTGGCCGGCGCACAGAGGCGCTCGAGAACGCAGCCAAAGAGCACCAACCGGCGAGTGGCGAAGGGCAGATCATTCCGATTGGGCCCTGCGACGTGGCAAAGAAAGAGGACTTGCGCCGTCTCGCCGACGACATCGCCAAGAAGGAGAAGTGCATACACCTCCTCGTCTGCAACGCCGGGGTCTCGGGGCCCAAGGCAGAGCCTGAGCACGACGATGCCGAAGACTTGCGTTCGCGCCTCTGGGACAACGAGGACGTCAGCGATTGGCAGGACACCTACCAGACGAACGTGACGGCCGTGTACTTCACGACAGTAGCGTTTCTGCCGCTTCTGCAGGCCGCCATGAGGCCGAAGGGCACGCTCGAGCCGTACTCGGCCTCCGTGCTGACCATCTCCAGCATGTCGGGCATAATGCGGCATGCGCAGGGCCACTTCAGCTACAACACCGCCAAGGGCGCCACCGTGCATTTGACAAAGCTCATGTCGGCCGAGTTCCAGAAAGCGGGCATCCGCGTCAACTCCATCGCCCCGGGCTACTTCCCGAGCGAGATGACGGCCAAGGAGAGCGACGAGCGGCAGAAGAGCCATGTGCCCGAGGAGAAGATACAGGAGAAGGGCCACGTCCCGCTTTCACGGCCGGGGAGGGAGATCGAGATGGGCATGTCTGTTCTGTATCTGGCGAAGAACCAGTACGTCAACGGGGAAATCATCGCTGTAGATGGGGGCGTTTTGAATGTCGTCGCTGGACGGTAAAGTGGAGGAATGAAATCCTTCGAGTGTAACATCATTCACTAAGTCAGCTCTGTACGCTGATGGTACATATGAGAGACCATTAGCAATGCGCAGAGATAGCATCTTGATCGGAAAATAGCTCTGCATGCTTTAGTATTTGGGCGTTTCATAAGGATAACGGTGACAAAACTGGGGTTTCTAAACTTTGCACGTCATTACCTAGGCAATCTAGTATTAATGAAGACTTCGACCTGACTGGCTGACTTAACATGATCTATATTAGAGCACTAATACAATCGCACCACTCAGAAGTATCGTTATGATACTAGTGTAAACTATGATATGATGGTAAGTTCAGATGTGCGTGTCATGGTCGAGCCCCATAGATCGTCATAATCAGCATTCTACACATTTAGCAGCATATTTACTTGGAAGCTGGAATGTCTGGGGCATTTCGACTGCACTGTGTCTGTCAGGTAATTGTATATACTACTAGTAGCTCTCCCGTCGGAATTGTATTTGAGCTGAGGAACGAAACCTTGTCAGGTAGCAATGCGGCGGCAAGACAGTCGAAATAAAATTCAATACAACATATCTACTTATATCGAAGCTCCATAAAGATGCCGCACTTACGGAAACGTAGGCACGAAAGGGTGCATCTATCTCCAGTCCAGTATGTAATCCTAGGTCTACATTCATCGTGTGGTGAAGCCCTTAGGCCTGTATGCCCTATACGCTCACGATGCTCCAATAACGAAGCCCCATATGAATCATACCTGGTTTTAACATTTGCGTGCAGGGCGGATTTAGTTGCTGCAACCAGCGAGTTTGTTGGCACATTTTGGTTCCTGTTCTTCGGATATGCTGCTCAACTTATGGTCCATGATCAGGCCGCCACAGCGACGGGCCTAGGTCCTTCGCCGACCATATACATTTCGTTAGGATGGTAAGTGAGAAGAAAAAACGAAGATTTTTGTGTCGTGAGGCTGATTGATATTCGCCTAGTATGTCCAGATTTAATTCCGCCTATCATTTAGACAGTCGCCGCCTTATTCTGTGCCGCGCTGATGATAGATCTGTACTGCTGAATCATCGAGTAACACTGAATCAGATGGGTTTTCTCTGCTCGTAACTGTGTGGTCTATGTATAGGATTAGTGGCGGGTTTTTCAATCCAGCCGTATGTCGCCTCCTTTCACCAAGTACCATATTGTCACTAATCAACACGGGACTCCTTCGGGGGCAGCTTTAGGTCACTTTCGGGCTCTCTCTAGCTGGTTGTCTGCCATGGCGGAGGACCGCCATCTTCATTCCTTCACAGCTGCTGGCATGTATGAGCGCTGGAGCCATTGTGAAGGTCCTCTTTCCCGGTGACGTCGCGTCGCTGAACACAACACTGGCGCCTGGTGTCAGCGTCGCGCAAGGACTATTCGCTGAGATGTTCTTCACATCGTATCTTGTCTTCGTCGTGTTGATCCTCGCGGTTGAGAAATCACGGGATACCTTCATTGCACCTATAGGGATTGGGCTTGCACTATTCGTCGCAGAGATTCCAGGTTCGTGTACAACCCGCTCCTGTCAGCGAGTGGCCCTTCTCCGAAACGAAGTTAATGTGAAGATAGGTGTATATTTCACGGGGGGCTCTTTGAATCCAGCACGTAGCTTTGGATGCGCTGTTGCGGCGCCGAAATTTCCGGGATAGTGAGTAGTTCTTCAAGCCATGTCCTCTGCAGCCAAAATCACGGCTTCGAGGATCCCCAGAAGCTTCGTGAACATGGGGATGACGCTCGGAATGGAAGTTACTGATGCCGGAGGTGACAGTCACTGGATATATTGGGTTGGGCCGGGTTTAGGCGCACTCATAGCTTCGGGCTACTACCGATTTGTCAAAATGTGCCATTACGAGGAAGCGAACCCAGGACAAGACGCGTCGGTCCCTGCCTCTGATATAGAAACTACGAGAACGAACGGGGAGAACAGGGAGGACGGGATGAATGTTATGAGTCAAGTATAAAAAGGGGCTGCAGTTCGCGGGGATGTCTGTCCACCAGGATTTAACACGCAGGCATAGCCTCACGCGAACTGGCTTGTTTGATCAATATAAGATTGTCGAATCATGTGATGACGGGGTTTATTTTACACGCTATACGATGGTGGAGAAAAAGCCCAAGAAAAGCAGTCTAAAAAAAGCAGTAAATAAATACTCAATATGAGTTTTGAAGTGCAGGCTAAATTACTGTGAACTTGATTGAGTGTTGAAGCTCCAAACCTGGATGAGTTAGAGATGCACGGACCAACCAGCTGTTGAGTCACCTTTTGAGTCATATCCGCTAAGCCATACTCGGTACTTAGCGTCTATTTAGTCCAGCTGGCACGAGAAGGAAGCATGTCATACCCATCCTTCCAAAGACTTGGGCAGATACTATGTAAGTAAGCAGTGGACAGCAGTGTATTATAAGACACCGGCTTCTTTTGCGCCCGGCTTCTGCCATCTCCTTCGCAAGACAGTAGAGGCAGATGTTGACCATTCCCACTCACCTGTTATGCCTAAGAAACGACACCAGCTCAATTACTCGAAGCCTCCGTCAGTCGCACCGGCATCGCTGCTCCTCTCGTCCCCGTCACAATCAACCTCGGGTACGTTGTCATCGATGACCCCTTACCGATATCCCCATACCCTCGCTATCTTTATCTTGGACTGTCGCCTTACATAGTAGAAATAGCGGGCTGACTCGATCCCCATATTTTAGAACATCATGATCGTTCAGTCAACGAGCTGCTGGCCAACTTGCGCCGCAGCACCCTAAACTCCCAATCCGCCCCGGCCGGCTCCAGCTCCGGCTCCGGCTCCAGCTTCTCAGCTGCCACCACGCCCAGCGTGCCACCCGTCCTTCGTCATATCCTCCAGCTTCCCGAGCCTCCCGCGCCAGTTCCCCGCCGCCCTCAAAGAAGAGATCTGGGCGGACGTCGTCCGCCGCCCGGTCCGCCGCCACCTCGCAGCTGGGTTACCTTAGCACAGTCACGGCGCGCAACGCCTTCAAACTCCAGGCATAATGGCGAATATGGTCACATCAGATACTGGCCCATGCCTAGGGTCTATGCGCCGGCCGATGGAAGTTTAATGGACTTGATCCTTCAACGCATGGCCCTCGACTGGCCACAGCAGCGCGATTGGAATCGCTTCTATCTATACACGCTGCCCAGCCGATTACGGTCGGCATTATTGACACGCGTCTCTGAAATACACAGTCCAGGAGTATCGTTGATGGATCTACGACTCGTCCTGGGCGGTCCGCCAGAGAACGAGCTAGGCGAATTTGGATTAGAGCCGCCTAATGTGAACATGCTAAACTCCGACTTCTTTATTTTAGACCTGACAGGCTCACTCGGCAGGTCACTAACCATAAAGGAACTACATGAGTTGCTTTTTGGGCCCAAGAAAGCGACTGCCGCCGCCGCCGACGTGGTGCAGGACTCTTGGGACTTACCCAGTCCCGTGGCGGGACCAGTTGAATTACTACCAAATTTGACGCATCTATCACTTGCTATAGATCCAGGCTCGACGTTATCGGTTTCTTGGAAACAGCTGTTGTCGCTCTCAGAGAAACTGACTCAGCTAACACATTTAAGCCTCGCTGGGTGGCCGGAACCTTCACTCACACCAAACGCTAAGCTAGCCAAGGTCGTTTCGCCAACAACTGGACGCAGCGTCCAGTATGGCGGCACCGGGCCGTATAGTCACGTTCTTGACGGAGACTGGACAGAAGCGATTCTCGTGCTGAAACGTCTCAGCCGGCTTCTCTACAGTCTTGAATATCTAGATCTTACTGGCTGTGGCGATTGGACCCGTGCGCTACGGGAAGAGTCTGACGGCGAGTTCAGGGTTGATTTTGTAGATTGGTTAGGGGATTGGGGCAAAATCACAACAGTGCGGCTCAATTCGGGTTACGCGCTAGCTGATGATTCATCTATTGCCGAGACCCTACGATTTTCCAGCTGGATCGACGAAGCGATTGCGGTCGAAAAGCATATCCGGGCGCAGCGCGCCGGTCGAGGTAGATGGATCACGGTTGAGCGAGACACAGTCTCCGAGACAGCCCAGGCCGTTATAGAACGTGAGAAGCTGACCAACTTCTTAGATTTAATGTAGCTAGAGCATGTTAGATTCATATGTACTCTAACCAGAAAGTAGATTATAGTATTTCTGTCCAACACTGCGTATCTAAAGCCAGGCCATTTATACTAAAGACAATAAAGCAGATATACTGGCCGCAGCCGCCGCATTTACCAAAATATCCCATGCTTCTTTCTATGTCGGTGCGGACTCGTGTTTCAGATTTCGCGAAGATGTGAATTAGATGAAGCGTGGTGGTTCTGGTTGCCGGGCGCTTAAGCCGCATATTTGAGTCTGCGCGGCGACTTGACTGGATGTCAGCCCTTGACGGAGTTAAAGCCCCCGCATTGTTCTGTTACCCTTTAGCTGAGCAGATAGGTAAGGGTTGTCCCTAGCTTGCCACGCTATGACGCAACACCTCTTTGGCGTCCAATCAGCTCTTTCGCTTCTGCCCCAAACAGGCATACTTGAAGAATACACAGGTACTTACGTAGTAGGTACTTCAAGGGTCTATGGGGTACCAGTAGGTTATGCAAAATACCTAACCTATGAAGCTCTCGGTATTGGATAACGCAAAAGGACGAGGCGGCGATTATTTCTTGATTCCTCGACAAAAAAAGAATGCTCGAAATTATGGTTATAGAGAAAAAAAAAAGGACAACATCCATTGACATGAAATTAATATGGTTTTACTTCGTTATCAACTGAGACGCCAAGGTCCAAAGGGATCTCCCGGCAGTAAATAGGCGCCAGGTAGATCAATTAAGATGGCGGCTGTTTATTTCAGGATCACCCATTTCGGCCCTTGCTTTCATGAACTTTGCAGCTGGGCCCGTCATTGTATTCACTCAGGCGGCGGGTACGGTAAGCTGTTTGTTACAGTATAAGGTGCCTCTGTCCAATCAATACTTCTTTTTTGTTGGCCATGTCGCACTCTACTCCCTCTTTGTGACCTATCCTCTGTGTACATTACCTGCAGTACATATGATCCTACCCAGCCCGTTACTACCTATTTCTTTCTTTCCTATCGGAGAGATCTCATAATTTCTTTCGCAGCATTCTTCTGACAACTGGTTGTGAGAAGCATTGCATTTTAGTCTAATATTGTCTTTTTCGATCATCTCATTCGCTTCATTCAGCATTAGTAGATATGGGTGTCCCAAAACAGCCATCGGTAGGCTTGCTACTACCACCCGTTCTTGTCTCTTTTGTTGCGTTCGTGCTGGTCATGATCGCGCTCCTGGCTGGAACCGGGCCGCAACAACAGTCACTAGAGCCTTACCACATCATTGCAGTATGTCAAAGTACTTGAGCTCTACTGCCAAGATGAACCGCGGCTAACTTGCGCCCTCCAGGTTAACCTATCCAACTTTGGTCAAGATCTCGTTGCATCGGCGACAGCGTCCAATTCCAAGCCATCGGAGACTAGTGGATCCGATAATGGTGGCGGTAGTTGGTTCGACCAGATCGCAGACGACGCTCATAGTCTTGGTCAGGACATTAGCGATGGCATCGACAACATTACAGACGGCATCAATAACGTCACGAACGGAGTTGCCGACAAGATCATCGGAGAGCTTGGGATTTCGGAGTGGTATAGCTTGCACCTCATGACCATCTGCGAGGGAATGTTTGCGCCAAACGCGTCGGCCCCAGGCTCGTGGTATAATCTGACCAACTGCACAGCGCAACAGCCAGGAGGTAGGTGATCTCCTTGATGATATTCTGCGAAGATGTGGCATGAACTGATCGCCGCAATAGTTAAGCTGAATCTCAGTGAGATCCTCGACCACGAGATCAAGGCTGGGCCGCTGAACCTGAACATCAACCAAATCCCAATCCCCGACTCGGTCCAAAAGGCCATCGACACCGTCAACGACGCGCTCCTCGCGCTTCTCGTTTTCTACGCTCTGGCGAGTGGCCTCTCCGGATTGTCCTTCCTAGTCAGCGTGGCGGTCTTGATTCTATTCCGGAAGAAGATCCACATGTTGATCGTTTGGGCCAACATCGCCATCTCCGGGCTCGGCGCCTTTGTGCTCCTCATTGGGAGCGCCATCATCACCTACGTGAATAACAAAGGCGTCTCCGAGATTAACGACGCTGGCAAGGACGTGGGCATCTCTGGGATCCGAGGGTCCAAGCTCATCGCCATATCTTGGGTTTCTTTCGGTCTCATGCTCTCCATATCGCTCTACTGGACTCTCGCGACGCTCAAGTATGCACAGAGATGGATCATCATCGCGGGTAATCCTCGTCTACGCGGCGAGAAGATACTACCCTAGGCCGACAATACGAGTTTGTATTGACAACTGCGTCTGTTGTGCGGTTGCTTGGTGTGTATGGTCGCTTAGATGAGCAATTGCGACAGGTGCATCGTTCTCAATCTGGCAGAGGCAGTGTTGACTTCACTTGGAAAAATACCTCGATAGACCAAATAGATTTGGACGGACTGTTTGGCAGGCCCAAGCGTTCTCCTCGGACTGGCAACAAAGGATAGGGAGGGTAGCGAATGATTTTATGAAGTTTTATAGATAATACACTAATATCGTCTTTATCACATGTATCTCATCTCATCTCAGATTGCCTAGTGTCACAGGTGCAGGGATGATACCATGCATTCATTTCATTCCATGCTTAAAGAAGAGGTAGTGTACCTAGCTGGAGTAGCTCCTGTCAGGGTGCGGTTCCTTCGATAAAGGAAGGCGTGATTGTCCCGTCCCACCACCCACCACTAAAGCTAGTATAGCTCGACTCATCCCCACGACGATCATGCCGCTCTTCTTGGCTGCCCTTGATAAGTAAAGTCGGTGCTGTAAATTCATTCGCAAACCCCCTAGCAGCCTGGCTATGTATTCATCTCGTTTCATGGGCCACATTCGAAATTCAGAATCATAAACCGAGATCCGAAATTCAAAATCCGATCATATTGAGAAATCTGCACGCCTCCACTATGCCGCTGCTCTATGCCAGGGCCAACAATGACGACGACGACGAGCAGCGGAGCCTGCTCGAACAAGGCGAGGAACGGGCAAAGCGCATGTTCGCCGGTTTCATTGACTTTGCCTTCTCCGGCAACATTCTTGAAATTGCATTTGGTTTGATGTCAGTCATTTATCGCTTTTTTACTTTATCTACACTACCGACGCGCTGGGATGACAGACCCTCAAGACGCCGTTCCATGGCTCTGGTCCTCTACTGAATATGGACCGACCTCCCAGATGAGTTATGCTGTGCTACACTGGGTGCAGCGCGGCATGCCCAGCCGAGGATGACTCCACGCTGACAGTGACGATTGCAATCAAACAGTCTAGCCAATGCCTTCACCACCGTCACGACCTCGTTTGTCAATGACATTCTTCTTCCGCCGCTATCCGTGCTTCTCCCATTGAATCGCAACATGGACGAGAAATTCGTCGTCCTCAAGCCCGGCCCCAACTACGAGGAGCAGGCCGGGTACAACACCATTGGCCTGGCCCAGGAGGATGGTGCTGTAATTCTAGCCTACGGGTACGTTCACTCATTACCATTAAATATTGTGACTCGGATACTGAAAAGTGCCATGTTAGCGGATTTATCCGACATGTCGTCAGCTTTCTCTGTCTCGGACTCATGCTTTACGTCCTCGCCTGCATCTATCAGTACTTCTCAAAAGACGACATCATCAAATACACCGTCAAGTGTCGCTACTGCAAGAAACGCGTGAGCGCCAAGGTCGGTCACTTCGGTCACTACCAGCACCCTTCTACGCCTTGGTTTTACCTGTTACTTACTTTGCCCGTTTAGGCGACCCGCTGCATCAACTGCACCAGCTGGCTCGACGGCCGCGAGGAGCGAATGCGCTGAAAGCTCAATTCCGACAACCGTCCACAAGCTGCAAAAGTTTGTGTATCCTCATGTCCGGTCCGCCGGGCATTATTTATATATAGAACCCTTGGCCATGTCATTTATATGCTAATGAATTTGGAGCTTGGAGCAGATTTAGAATTAAGAAGGGGCTTGATTTTAACCCTCATTCTGTCGGCGTTATTCATATACCCCAGACAGCAAACATGTATGTACCTATGAGTATATATACACATATACACCAAGCTCAAAGGACAAGCGAAACGATTTACGCACTGTTACCAGCATCCCGCTTCTTTTTCATACATGGACCCCAGAACTTGGTTGGAGTACCTGTTGGCGCAGGCGGGAACCCGCCGGGGAAGCCAGGCCCCGTAGGGAATCCTGAAGGGAAGCCTGTAGGGAAGCCTGAAGGAAACCCACCCGGGGGAATCGTGAAATTCCTCCTGGGCGAGGTATCGACGCCGCCTCCGCTGTAGTACCAGGCACCCGACGCGACGTTGGAATTGTAATCAGCAGTTCCGTTAATGCCAATGGTGGCCCACACGAGCAGCCCGTCATTGGGATCCTCGCTCAACATCACATAATCTACAAAGGGGTCGAAACTGCTGCTCGCCTGCTGTGCCGTCAAGAAGTCCTCGGTGTTGTGAGTCAACCGGAAGGTGTTGTGTACATAGGGAACCATGCCCTCGATAGAATTGATCAGTTCCTGATCAAAATATAACTGGCCGACTGCGACAATCACGAATCAATATATCGCCGGTTTTGAGCTTATTCCGCGAGTTTTTATATCACTTACTGTGATTAACAGTTCCTCCACTATACGTCCCGTTGTCGAGGAGCTTGCCGCCGCGGTTGGTGGTGACTGTTTGCAGGCTGATGTTAGCAACCACCACCGCAAAGGATAAGAATTGGAGCCATGTTTCCGAAACATGCAGGAACCACGATGCTCAAACCATGCCCAAGGGAAAGAAAATAACTTGCCATGTATATGGTTTGTTCTGCCCACGTAATGCCCCGGAAACAATGTGTCGAAGCTGGTCACGCCCTGAGAATCCGACATCTGCACTCCGCGGAGGTAGGTGGTATTAAGGCCGCCACCATCTACTACGCCCGAGTATGAGCCAGTGGAATTGGCGTGCCATACATCAACGAGCATGTTCGGGACGGGAGCGCAGGTCGAAATATCCACTAAATTAGATGGTGAATAGTTAAAAGGCTGGTGCTTCGAGGATAAGGGGAGGTCAAGTTTGAGAACTCACCGAACTGTAGATCTAGATGTACAGGAATCCCGTCCTGGCCCTCGACGACGTTGGAACGGATGAATTCCCCGCCGACCCAGTACGGTCCAATAATGGTCTCCGGCGCAAGTCCGATCGTAGCATTAGAACCAAATATCGTGCCGGGCGGCGTCGACCCTGACCAGTCGGTGTGCCCGTCTGTCTGGTCGTGGCACGTCTGCAGGTACTCGTCCAGGATATCTTGATTCTGTCTAGCTCTCATGCGTGCTGATTGTCAGCATTAGTTAGCCAACATCTGGTTGTTTTCAAGCCCATTGCCTAGAGTCAAGCATCCCCCCAGGCATCTTGTGCTGATAGCCCGAAATAAACCTACTATGCTCGATGTCTCGCTTTTCACGCAGCTCCGCCGCCTTGGCTGCCCGTCTCAAAGCAGCATTGCGCGCCATCGTCTGTCCGCTTGCACTACTCTTGCACTTCACCAACGCCGCTTCCGCATTTCGGATCCCGAGCTCGTTGTGGTGGAGGTCCCGTCGGTGCTTCGCTGCATCGTGATGCTCGCCTGGGTGTGCGAGGCCTGTGCCGCAGAGAACAGCGAGCGAGACAACCCGGAAGTTAACCATTGTGGCCGTCGATGGAGACTGGGCGGTAGGTACTAGGGTCGATCGTCTAGAGCGAGGTAACCAGACGGTAGATCCCTCACTCGTCTTCTACCTTCCGGCATCTTGCCTCAGAGCCCGTTTATATAGACTTGTTTCTCTTCTTGTATGATGTCTTTGGAGCAGATGTACTTTTTAGCCGGCCACGCGTTTGGACCAATCTCCATCTCTGCATATCAGCTTAGCCGATTACGTGGACGCAGCAGTTCACTCCAACTCTCATTTGCCAATTGACGCTGGTGTTCAAGAGTGCCAAGGACAATGTCTTTCACAAGATGGCGCGACTTCATTTATATGCCGCCTTCTCATCTGCCGATGATACCACGAGGTTCATCTACGACCCACTGTCCCGACGAACTGCGGGATGTGGGATTCGCTTCGTTTGAGGGTGTCCCGACGAAAAAAATATTTCCTTTGGAGCGTATAGACTCAGAGACGGCTGAATTGGTAGAGGCTTTCATACGGTATTTAGCCCAGATGGGGTCCGGCGCTGATCACTGTCGGTATTGGCGTTTTTTGCGCTACATCGCTGGCTTCTCTGAGCAGTTGAATAGTATTGCAGATCATGCCAAGATTGTATGTAGTAGTTTGCCCTGGGGAATGGGCATGGCATCATGTCTTTAGGGTTGAATAACGGCTCCGATATGACACAGGAACCCGGGCAGTAAGTAGTTCATACCCATGGTCTTCTCCTAGGCCTAACACTGCCGGCCCGGGCTATAACTTTAAAAACAAAGTGACGGCCCACGGAGGTCAAGAATACTAATAGGCTTGTCAAGGAGAGTGGAGACACGTACATACGTAGCAGAATACTGGTTGTTTTCAGAATGATTGGAAGGAAAGAAACAGGTCGGATACTACATGGAAAAGAGAGATACATAGAGGAATAAGAGTAGAGTATACCCAACTCCCATACTTCAACAAGGCTTGAATATATACACGTGGTAACGCTGGATAACCCAGGTGTCTGGAAGGCTTCTGGATGACCAACCAGATCCAGTTGCCCAGTGTATATTGTCCTGAATTGAGGAATATCTGCGAGCCCGTATTAAACCCCTCATTTTATCGTTTATGTGAGCTGGGCAAGCAGAAGAGTCTCTTACTCAAGTACCCGTGTTACTTGTGGTAATGGTGATACGGCCCTCTTAGTACTTGAAAATGAGGCACGTACAAGTCGCAAATTGCTTCTATTTCTCGGCTGGGAATAGTGCTGCTAGGCCGGCTTTGAAGGCGCAGGCACATTGAGTCGACATGAACTTTTGGGAATCTTCTGTCAAGGTGGCGTATTGTCGAAGGGGATCCTGTTTGGTCGTTTTACATACCAATGCAGGAGATCCTCACGTATATCGACGCAGTATTCATGCCTCCAGGCCTCGGAAATCTCTCTTGCCACCTCATCGCTTACGTCGGTCCATTCAGCGCTATCGATGCCACTTTCGTGTTTGGCTAGCGTGGTGATCTCAAAGCGGTGCCCTGCCCACACACCTCTGGGTGGACCAACTGTGTTGTTGATGCGAACGCCAGACGGGGCGCTGGACCAGCAGGTGCGCAACAGTACCACTGCGCCAAAGCCTACAAGCTCAATGACTGGACCATGAATGTATCTTGGTTTTATGGCGATGGGTTCTGGCCGGACAAATTCCTTCGTTGTAAGATTTCGAAGGACCCACGGCTGGTCTTCAGGGATATAGGTGGACTCTCCTGGGATGATCCGCTGGCCTCTTGCTGCGAATGCTGGATCTTTCCCGTTGCCTAGAGACTTGCAATGCTCGAGTAGACGCAATGCTTCAGTGGTAGGATGGACGAAATCTTGTACGTCGGAAACGCTTGGGTTGGCGAAACAAGCAAGCGAATATGACATGTTATCTAGCTCTTCGGTGGAAAAGAGATGCGGGGGGTAATCGTTGGGATCAGCGGACTTTCCAACGCAGACAATATTCTTTCCCGCCCAAGTGCCCAGAAATGACATATAATAATCATCAAGAGGCCGTTGGGCTAGAGTCCAGAAATATTCGTTCGTGAGACCAAGGCAAATGACGTCCTCGATATATTCGATATAGTCGAAGACGAGGTAATGAATTTCGGTGGGAAGGTTGAAAAAGGTGAGAGCATTATTACTCTGATGGCTCTGCGGTGCTTGCAAGGTACGTAGACGACGCTGCGGCCGAACAGGGACGGCCAAGAGGGGTATGAGTTCGCGGGCTAGGCCACCAAAAAGCAGTTCTCGTAGAGAGCCACTTTCCGGGGAGGCCATGCAGGCTCGGGGAGCGACAAAGTGAAAGATTTCTTCTTCCATTTCTGAAGGTCAGACATATACTATGCATACGTGTAGATATCTGACCATCCCAATGTACTCGCAGCACCGGATTTGCTTATCTCTGATTGTGTGTCGTTGGATATATAGGTAGGCTGTACGGTTCTTGTTTTTTGGGGAAGGGTGGGGGTGGGGGGAGTTGTGTGCTTTGCTTTTCTTTTTTTTTGTATGTTTGTTTGTTTATTTGTTTGTTTGTTTTTGGTGGCTGTTGCTAGTCTACATTAAAGGCGTATAGTACTAGTAGAAGAAAAGGTACACAATACCGAATACCAGGCATGACACGGGCCTAATACTAGCCTATATATAAGGTACTGAGATAGACTCGCCAGCACGCATATACTTTCCCCCGTACGATAACAATAGTCAACACTGATATACCACCAGTAGGCTGACTGTAACATTCTCAAAGCTGGGATGGACTTAGACTAACACACAAAGTAATATTTATATAACATTAAATGTTAAAAGACGAGAGGAATAAAAACGCCATATTCTTTTAGGAGACTGCTGCTTGGTCGGCATTAGAACATCTACGGGGACACTAATATAAGAAATGCCTGTAAACTAACAAATAAAGCTGCTCAACACCTTGCAAGTTTCACAGAGAATCTGGTTTCATCACGACTACGTCCTGCTTAAAACTTATACTACTTCATTCTGTTATTTGGTAATTAGGGTAATGTCGATGTGTATTCATATCGTTAATGAGAGTGAGTATTGGTGTACATGATATCCCACGAATATGAAGGATCGCCCCATTCCCTAAATACGTGTGGACCAAATTCCTCGCCATACCCCCTAACCACAGCTTCGCATCAACCAAGTCTTCGAGTGGGCTAGACGCAGTAAGGGAGGTTGTTGATGGGCTTGCATGAGGTTCCTTTTGGGCATTTGCCTCCATCCTGTGAACGAAATAGGAAATGTTAGCTATGAGATACAGCGATACTGGTATCCTGATCTTGGATGAGGGATAGATATGCGGTGGAAGACGTGGGGAGTTCTAGGTAGGTAGGATAAGTGGCTGACATACCAACCATGTCCCGTCCACATTGCATACAAGCCATCCTGAGTAGTTGTGCTTGCAAACGTACGAAGGCGGGGTGCATTCCGCTTTTCCGCGGGAGTCCAAGCCAGTTGAGGCGGCCAGGGCCGAGGCAGCGAGGGCGGCGATAGCAAGGAACTTCATTATGTTATTATTGGCTAAGTACGGCCACGAGGATAAAGATTTTCAAGCTTTGGGGTCTGAGTGTTGGCCTTTTGTGAGTTGATCCTTGCGATGTTGTGATGGAGACTACAAATGTTGCGATCCCCTAAACTGGGCGACAGCCGGGGTCTTTATACTCAGGAATACGACAGATAACTACCCCAACACCGATACCGTCATGCTAGTTGATGCCGTATTCGACGGCAGGACTTGGCTCTCATGTCTTGTCTGGGCATAAGATTTGGCGCACACCATGATACTTGCCAATATAAGAGACTCCTTCAGCTTCGGAAGGTTGCGTGAGGCTGAGAGGAGGAACTCGCCGAATCACTCCAATCATCAGACGAGCCCTAACGACGATGACGGTATTCTAGTTTGCCCGTCCACTAACTGTGATAATTAGGAACTGCATTACTCACTTACTCTAAGCCATCATCCACTAGCGTGGTGATATTGATGTCACTTGACCGAACTAGCCAGCGACAATACGAACTCCGAGAGCTGCCTCTCAAGGACTAAGGTCCTACCAACTACATAATACGAAAAGCGCCCGGTCGTAGGCCTAATTGCTAAGTAATAATTGACGTATAACTCACGTGAGATTTGAACGGCGTATTTTTTTTCGCCCGGGCAAGTTATACCCCGCAAAGCGAAGAACACCAGTAGCGCCACGCGCACACTACAAGATGAGCCGGCCGGACTGAAATACGTAATGAAATACTACAACCGCATAGCTGCTTAAATCCCTTAGCTAAAGTGGCTGCGTATTCGACCCGGCAGGAGGCGGCGGCAAATCAAGTTTCTTGGGAATTCTAGCTATGTTGAGCTGGATATGTTCATAAGACTGCAGTCATCATATAAGCTGACTATCTCAAGCATCTCGAAGTTTTTGTGTTCACCGAGAAAAGCAGGATTCCGGGGTCGGGAAAGGACTCCAAAGCATTGGTAGTCTGGACTGATTTCACTGTTAATTTCCAATGAATAGTGTGAAATTATCATGAATATTCGCATTTCGCCCTTTGCTTGTAGCGAGGACAGATATTGTTCCGTTGCTAGATTTATTACTCGGACATTATCCGAGTGATGTAACTAAACAATAGTTTAGCAGAGCATAAGCTGCGAACTCGTTGCAGACACTAAATCTGGACCCAGATCGGGACTTTTACCTACTAGGCGAAGGACCCAAGAACACCTTCGTTGAACGGGTCTACCTATACATATGTTTGCCCTCCAACTTCAAATTGCTATCAATGTCATAAGCTTGTGTCATCTTGCGAGTTAGTTTAGCTAACTACCACATGATTCGATGGTTTTTCTTATGGAGCGTCGCTTAGGTTGTCCTTCTTAGCCCAGCGCTGCAGAACGATAGCGAGGTTCTTGCTTCCTACGACCACACACCAGTCCCCATGAGCACTCCACGCAACTTGGCGGCCAACAAAGTCCTTAACAGTGATGTTGCTCTGTGCATGGGCTCTGACTGCATCCTCCACCTGCATCAAGTCATACTTGCCTTCCCACGATTCAAGAGTTTCTTGCCCATAATCGGCGTTGATGTCAACGTGCGTTTCGGCGTCTACACTGCCTGTGCGACCCGAGAACACTGAATCTCTATCGCTTGCGGCATCTTTTAGCTTGTTGACAGCATCACCCTTATGCCGATGTTGGATTGGTACCAGCCATCCTGGGCGGTGGATGGGCTGTAGCTGATCCCGAGCTGGATCTCTTAATTCAGTTATAAAGTCGTGATAGCCTAGCAAGCGTGCAAGATCCCAGAAGAATATGGTCGAATGAGCATTACCGAACGCGAGAACGGGGTGCTTCCCCTTTCTATGGTACAATTTAAACCGGAGGTAGAACTGATGGCCGCAGTTGGGTGTATGAAATTGCAGGAGTCGGGTATACTGAGGCGGGCACGATGAAGCCGTTACTGGCGCAAATGCAGAACGAGTCAGTCGTTCTGGATCGCTCGTGGTGGGTGCTTCGCTGGCAGTTGGAGGTGGATCTCGAGATGAGAAACCTTCAATGCGCCAAAGCACGATGATGTCTTCGTGGCAAGCCCGAGATAAGATCAGATCTCCAAAGAAAGCCACGCTTAAATTTTGTTAGTAGCATCCCTAGAAGATTTCATGATAGTAAAACATACCAGTCGACAATACCACTGTGTACTTCAGAAGTAAAGAAGTGTGGATAATGGATCACCACAGGTTCAGGCGGATTTTTACCACTCTGATGTGGCGGAAGATCGGGCAATGTCCACTAGACGGCGTTAACGCTGCTACTAAGTTCGCTGTGCTTCGGCTATACATACTAAGCAGACGACGTTATCGTGACCGGCTGAGAGGATATATCTCCCACTGCTATGGAAAGCCTTGTAACATGTCAGTCATAAGTATTTAGGGAAGGTAGGTAGCAGACTTCAAGTTAAATGAGCAACATACCACTGTCAAAAGATGTGCAGAATGACCCTCTCCCGCAAGCAGACATACACACGGCTGTTTTGCCCATGCTGGGTCGAGACTCCAAATTCGAATGGTGGTGTCGTCGGATGCTGATGCGATCAGCAGATTATCCGTAGGACACGTGGCGAGGTCGTTGATTTCCTGAGTGTATTAGCGATATGCGCTCGGTGGGAAGTCAGCACTCTTACACCCCCGTGCCCAACAAGGACCTAGACGTGATAGCATACTCATTAGCACGGACGACTTTGTTTTTATTGAGTACGATAAGTTTACCTTGATTAAAGTGCCTTTGATGACATCGTAAACTTTAATTTTAGAGTCTCGGCCGGCAACGCATAACCAGGGTGCTTCAGTCTCTGGCTCTTTGGACCAGGTGCAGCTGCAATTCAACGCATCTTTCTACTAAAGGTTACTAAGCCGAAGTAACAGAATGCTCAAATGACTCACATCATCGTCTCTAATTAATTGGACGAGCTCGTACGGGGGATTCAGCTTATTTGAAAGTCGGTATATGACAACCTGCTCTTCGTTAGGTCAATGTCTCGCCAATTGATTTCTGGGAGACTAACGTGTTTCTTGCTGACTGCGGCAAATATGGGGTCATGTGTGTCATCGACATACGGGTAGAATTTGACATCGAAGAACTCTGCCGTCCTCGTCAGGAAATTCAGACTCCAGGGTGAAAGCAGCTCCTTACCTGTATCTTGATCATCTGACGATAAGTATTGAAAATCATCCTTGGGAAGGAATCAGCACGGCTCGAAGTGCCATTAGAAAAGAAGATAGTATAATGATCTCACCTCGAAGCCTATTGAAGCTCGTAGTCGGGGCAAGTCCCAATCGTCCTGATTGACGGTCGACGGCATGGCAACTCGGCGTGATGCCAACACGATAAAAAGCCCAGTAGCGGCAAAATTCTTGTTGCCTTCTCGGGTCAGAATACCTCTAGATAAATATTTGCTGAAGCTTAGTATGAGTCTCGGTTGACGGTTTTGTACTTGGCGCTTATATCGATGCTAACAGCGACGTTGATGTTGATATAGTTTCACTACGAATAAAGGGAAGTCGCTAATGCCGGTTGTCCTCGGACTGAAAATCGAGTTGGAGGTGCATTATTATTAATGATTCTCTGAGCATCAAAAGAGAACCCAGTCTTGTAGCATCTCGAATGTCGGAGTGTAAGGAGACGTCAGGGTATGTGACACCAGTGGTGTTTGCACTACTGACGCGCGACGGCCAATTGGTCTGCTGTGGCACGGTTTAATGCTACCTAGGTACCTAACCTTTGCTGCCTGCGCCACAGGTTCGGGGTGGACCCCCTAGGTAGTAGCTCCTACCCCCGACAGTTCACAGGTACTGTGGCAGATATGAGGGACAGTGCCTACGGATTACCCCTCACAGTAGGTGCCTTGTCACCTAACTTAACTCAGTGCAAGTACTACCTCATAGCGAGCGCTTACTTGCCTGATGATAATGCCTTTCTGATACTGGACACCATTTTGACCAGACAATCTTTTGACTTGTCGGTCCCAATAGGGTCAACACGCCATCGTGCTCAAAAGACGCGGCTTCAGTTGTCTTTGCTAAGCGCTCCAGCGGGAATGCGATTATATATACATTTATATATTCTAAACAGTGCTTCACATTGATCAATTGATGTAAAAGGAAGAAGTATTCTCGTATGTGGTTTCTTCTCAACGAATTGCACCATTTGCTGGATTGGAATACAGGTGGGGTAATTATCTTGGGCAAGATCATAGCACCGTACAACATATACCTACCTACCCGCTCCCAGACTTTCGTCGCAGATAAACCGCGACAAAGATATATTTTAAAAAAACAAACGAAAAGAAATAAATCAAACCGTTATACACCGCGATGCGTGAGAAATATTTATAAGAGGCAGATGAAGCTGATGGAAGTTTGGACTTTGAGGTCGTATGCTCTCATACTCATTAATTCATAAATATGTAAGAATACCGGTGCTAAACCCCTATTGTCGACAAACTGGTCCCGAGAGTAATGCTTTCCCACGTGTCTCTAGCACTAAATTTCGGCATCAAGAAAGCTACTTTCTTCAACTTGAGATAGTCCATCCCAGGCAATCGTTGGACTGCGCCAAGACCATAACAAAAGAGAAAAGGTTAAGTTGGAAAATCTCTGAGCCCCTCTCTCGTCACCAGTCCTCGACACAGTAAGTCTAAACAGCTAGCGGCTCAACGTTCCAAATACCCTCCGCATATTCATTGATGCAGCGGTCAGAACTGAAGAAGCCCATACGCGAGACGCTGCGGATGCACTTGGATATCCATTCCTCTTGGTTTTGGTATTCCGCATCGACCATTTTGTGGGTGTCGATATACGACTGAAAGTCGTCGGATACAAGATAATAGTCGCCATGATTGCGAACAGCGTTTATCATGGCATTAAAGTCATCAGGATTTCCGAACATGCCACCTTGAATTGCATCGAATACTTTGGCTAGGTCTGAATCAATGGGGTGCTCTCCTCCGTACGTGTGCGCGTGGCGCAAGTCCTCGACGTCCTCGGAGAGTGTTCCGAATAGGAATATATTTTCTTGGCCGATCTCGCGGGTAATCTCGATCTGAGAACAATGAGTGTGTTTCCTTAAGCCAGTTTTCAAGGTGAGGCAGACTTACATTGGCGCCATCACAAGTACCAATGATTAATCCACCGTTTAGCACGAACTTCATATTGCTGGTTCCCGACGCCCTAAGAAATCTTTAGTTTGCTATCCGATGAGATGCAAAGTTTGAGGTTAGTCTACTTACTCTGTACCAGCTGTGGAAATATGCTCGCTCAAGTCCGACGCAGGTATGATCATCTCAGCTTTGCTCACATTGTAGTCTTCGAGGAAGATGACTTTCAGCGAGTCACCAATGTCAGGATCTTTATTTACCAGGCTTCCCACATTATTGATAAGATGAATGATTTGCTTGGCCATCCAGTAACCTGGGGCTGCTTTGCCACCAAAAATAGAAACGCGGGGTTGCTCTTTTTTTCGTTCTTCAGGACTCAGGGCCTTCAGGGTCAAATATCGATGGATGACACCGAAAATGTTGAGCTGCTGACGCTTATACTCATGGATTCTTTTGACTTGGACATCGAACAACGCAGCTGGGTTTACGTTGACATCTAATGTAGATTTGATGTACTTTGCGAGGCGAACTTTGTTGGCATACTTGATCTCCGCCCACTCTTTTCGAAAGTCCTTGTCATCAACAAATAGTTCCAGTTGGTTTAGAAGGGTAAGGTCCTTCAAAAACTCGTAGCCGCCAACCTTGCTCGCAATCAACTCTGAAAGTCGTGGATTAGCTTGATGCAACCATCTCCTCGGCGTGATACCATTTGTAACGTTTGTGAACTTGTCCTCGCCGAATATGGAAACGAAGTCCCTAAAAATTGTTGTCTGGATCAAATCAGAGTGAAGTTCAGCGACACCGTTGACTTTGTGAGATCCGACAACAGCCAAGTATGCCATTCGGATCATCTTTGGCTGAGATTCTTCAATAATAGAGACTCGGCGTAGCAGATCCCTGTCATTGGGGAACTTCTTCTCCACTGACTGTAGGAAGAAGAGGTTGATGTCATAAATGATTTGAAGGTGGCGAGGTAGCAGATGTTGTATTAGGCCAACTGCCCATTTCTCGAGGGCTTCGGGAAGGACAGTGTGATTTGTATAACCAAACTAATCAGCTGTTAATGACCACTCTATAGATGGCAAAAGAGAAATTCTTACGGTCGATGTCACAATATTCCATGCCTCATCCCATTCAAGACCCTCGACGTCGATCAGGATACGCTGTAATTCAACAATGGCAAGGGTGGGATGGGTATCGTTGAGTTGAATAGCAACCTGGTCTGGAAACTCGCTCCACTTTCGTTTGGACTTTTTGAATCGACGGACAATATCATGGAGTGACGCTGCTACCCAAAAGTACTGCTGCTTGAGGCGTAGCTCCTTTCCACGGTCCAGATTATCGTTGGGATACAGCACAGCACTGATGGTTTCGGCCCTCTGCTGATCGGCTACCGAGCTTTCGTAATCTCCACTATTGAATTTTTGAAAATCAAATTCGCCACTCGCAGCTTTGCTGGACCACAGTCGCAAGTTGTTGGTAGACGGGGTATCATATCCAGGAGTAGGGACGTCGTAAGCAACGGCGGTGACTGTTTCACCACCTTCCCATGTGGCCACTGTCTTTCCATTCTCGTCCTGGCTCTTGTTTACATGACCGTAGAATTGTATCTACGGCAATATTAGCCTGCTATTTAGCTGATCAATGTTTGGGTTGTAGGTGGCTCACAGGAACAGTGACATCGTGCCTAGGGAATTCCCAGGGATTGAAGTCAAGCCAATAATCCGGCACTTCGACTTGATACCCATCAATGATCTCTTGTTTGAAGATACCGTAGCGATATCTCAATCCATAGCCCCATGCAGGGTAGTTTAGTGAGGCCATGCTATCGAGGAAACATGCTGCTAGTCTACCTAGGCCGCCGTTGCCCAGAGCAGCGTCGTGCTCTTGTCCGATAATGTCTTCGATGCGGAAGCCTAATTCAGCGAGTCCCTCTATAAAATTCAATTAGCCTTGACTGGGATGAGTCGAGCGATAGTTGAAATTGATATACCTTTGGCAACATTTTTGGCGCGGAGATTGAGCATTGCATTGTCAAATGCCCGACCCACTGTGTGCATGGAAATATATTAGTCAAAATTCTTCATGGTCAGAATAGTCATGGTACTGAATAGGAGACCGAAGAGTTAGGCACGGGGATTGATACACATCAGCGTGTATAACAATGAGTCGGTCCAGGTCCCTGAGTTTCGTAATCTAGGATGCGAAAGTATGCTTGAACAACAGCGTCGGTGCGACCTATTACTCCCATATTTCCCTCTCGATTGCTGCCGTCTGTAGCGTCTTTCTCTCAACACGGCCAAGGAAAGGCGGCCAGGGTAGTCTGAGAAATAAAACATCTAGATTACGAAACTTAGGGACAGGGCCGGCACGTTTTTATGCCCGTGTACGACGCCTGTGGTCAGTAAATGCCCGTGCAAGGGCACCATGTGTATCCTTTGGAGGGACAACACGCTTCCAAGTCGCGATTATGTCCTGGAGGGAAGCTTGAAAGATGATAAAGAAAATGACTCTAAGAATTACTTACTCAGAAACTCCAGACTGAGATAATAAACGCGCTTACTATCCGTAAACGTCTGGCGTTGTTGGGTCTTGTTCCAGTCTTTGACTAAACGGTCCCTGAAAGCTAGGCTTGCAGCTGAGTACGCAGCCGTCTCATCGCAATTGTATATGCTTCGAGCCAAGGTAGTCTCGACATGGCGGACGACCTCCCTCTCAAATTCATCCTTGTTCTGGAATCCGGGGTACTCATGTTTTGTCCAGGCGGCGCGCTGTGGCTCGGGGATTGAAGCTAGGAAATAGAGACATTAGTGAGCGAAACGAGAATGTGCCCAATCTAATTCCCAACGATGTATATGCATATATATGCATATATATATATGTATATATAGGTGTAGTGTCTAGTATGATGAGGCTAGTTCGTAACTAACCTTCGACGTTCTTGATCTCGCCGGCACCGAAACCGGTAAAGGTGCGCTTGTGTTTAGGTCGAGAGATACCGGCAGGTCCTACCGAGCCAACGATGTCGACGATAGGCGCTCCCATCGAGGGGCGTCGTTCCCTCGTGGGAATGGGGCGCTCCGTGGAAGCCATCTTGTCGGGCCGGCGTGGAGAGGCTTGTATAGCGAAAGGAGGCAATTAGCTAATAGACCTAGCAGAGAAAGGGAAACTCGAAGACAGAGTCTCTATAGGTAGAGTTCAATGAATAGAAATATATATGTAAAAGCAGCTGTGGTATGTTACTGTAGTGTCTGTACAACCGCTCGCGACGGCACGAGCTAGACGTGGAATGAGGGGCGCGGGGTATGTCTTTGGTTGGGGCATTTGGAGCTAGTTTAGAGCTTGCTTGAAAATACAGTACACGAGAGGAGTGCCCACCGTTAGTGCTAAACAGCGATCGGCCGATCAGAGTGGAGCTGTTCTAGGTCGCCGTCTCGTTTGCCCCAGCTTGTATGGTGATGTATGCAAGAAGCAGCAGCAGTCTAAGTCAAGAAAGAGGCCGAGGAAGAGGAATGGGCCGAAGGGAGAAAGTCGAGATATCTATAATCTCAAGAGGGGAACATAGACACGACAGGGAGGAGGGTGACAAGAGATGCTGGTCAACACAATCTGTTATTTATGTTCGAGGACGCTGGCTCGCGCGGAAGAAGCAGGGGTTCTTGCATCCGTAGAGATAGGGAGGGGATGAGTGAATGAGTACCTAAGATGGAGCGATGGAGCGATGGCACGGTAGAGCAACATACATAGAGAGGAGAAAGGATGCAACCGCAGCCTGCAAAGTCATTCAACAGAGTGCCTACCTGGTAGATTCAAACCAAGCCCAAGAAGCACTATGACGAAGTTGAGGCTTCCGGGGATTGGAGTACGGTATAGACTATGCAGGTGACACGCACGCATGCAAACTCAAGTGTTAGTTACAGGGTAGAAGGTATTGGTATCATGCAGATTGAGCAGGAGAGAATAGCTACATGTACTCTGTACGGGCTAATTAATAGGAAACAACTAACCGATATGTGAGATAGCTACATACTACCTACTGACGAGGAAAGCTGCTGCGTTCGGCAACCCGTAGACCCAACACCCCAATGACGTAGTATATCAACAACTACTTCGTCCAAATAATAAATACTGTTCACTTGTCTAGGTATCATCTACCGATGTAACACACTACCATAACTGAATGTAAAGGCTATAAATATCATAAATAAGAAATCGCAATAAATACGAGTGTCTAAGTCGGTTTCTAGGTAGGGATAACAGTCGTCTCCATATCTACAACTCTCGTCTTGTATGATTCCATCCATCATGCCTGGACCCAGAGCTAGGAAAAAATAGTTAACCGAAGTGTATAGACTAACTTATGACAAGATGTTCATATCATGATTATATTAATAGTCTTTTAGTAACTAGGCAGTTTGATTAATTCCGAAACTCGTAAAAACATCTCATAGCAGCGGCGGAGCTAATGCCGCCAATGTTTTCACGTTTATACACGATAATATAGTCCTCCGCCCCTCTACTTAGTATGTCACCTAGTTTAGCGTAGGAATACCCTGTAAAAGCAACACGAGACGAACTGCGCAATAGGAGGCCGGGTGCCGAGGTAAGCAAGTATTCGCTACATAGGAAAGCTGCCATCATTCTATAATCAGACGATTATGATGAGTGCATAAACAACTTGAAGCACGCGCAACACTCGCTTTATATAGCTGCACGAGGATGTCATCGCCCGCTTCCGATGGCACTCAGTAGGAACACCCGTCTTCCCCGCTCCTTTTGCTGCCACAGGACAGCCATGACCGGTTCTGATCGGCCCTCTTCAACGGCCACAATACAAGAAACCGCCGAATGCTCCGCTCACGGACGCCAATCATATAAATCCTAGTCTAAATCAAAAGCCGATGTTATAGGTCCCAAATAGACTGTCCAACATTCTGAACACTGGTGATCGGCGCATCAACGCTTCCAAAATGATTCTCATATTTCTGTTGCCTGTTTGAAGCTTTCACTCTCCGAAGCAAGGATGGACCGACGATATCAGCAACTGCTTTAGGAAGACCTTGAACCTGCCCCACTGCATACCAGGTCCTACTACTGTCCATCCATGAGTAGGTATCTTGTTCGACAGGTGGCCCTTCGCTCTCATGTTGTATTTTCTCTGATCTATCCGCCTCGCCGTCGCTACAGGTACCAACGGCGGTTCCGGTTGTTTCCCGGGCTCTAACCGATTATGCGAACATGTCCTTTCTCCTTCTCTCAGATAACGATTCAATATCGAATACCGAGCGTCGTGAAAGCAAGGGTATGGAGACTTCTATCAGAACACTGTCTCCTTCCCATTTCCTCCACACATCCCCCACATATGCCATAGTCTCTTAGTAAGCGCGTATTCGTGTATCATTCCACATGCTAAGAAGAATTTGTGCCTAGAGGCTTCCGCCATATCCCGAACGCCTTGCCAGGAAAGAAGCCACAATATTCCCACAAAAACTCCAGCCCGATGCTTTTGAGGCCCTGCTCCCAAAATATAGCAAGAAAAAAGAGTGTGTCCATGAGAAACTTTAACTGATGGAAAGAACCGACTTCACAAAATGCCGGAATCCTTAAGTGCATTGTTGAGGATCGTTTCCTTGACCGCTGCGAACACCAATCTAATATTGGATGTGTCGGTTGCTTGAGTAAGACTGCATTGAAAGGTTAGATTCTATAAACTTGGGCATGCCAGTATTCACCTACTGTGGATATAGATTTAAATGAGCCCTGTTTACTTGATTGAACCTCCACAACAGGTATTTTGCTGCTTTATTGACATCGTTGCCTCCTGAATAGTCCGGGAAGTAATTGCCCAGTGGCGACCTGGGCAGTTTGGCTTTGAAAATATCGACCTTGTTTAAGAACAATATGATGCTTGTTCTCATGAACCATCTCGAGTTTACAACCGAGTCGAACAGTAAAAGGCTTTCCATCATGCGATTCTGGCTGACGTTAATTCGGTCTGACTTTCAGCAAACAAGTAGTGCTTACCTGACTGCTTTCCTCGAGAAGTACTTGGTCATACTCGCTCAAGGCCACGCAGAAAATGATGGATGTAACATTTTCAAAACAGTGAATCCATTTCTTTCGTTCACTTCGTTGCCCGCCGACATCAAACATACTGGAAAGGCCTATTAGCGGTCAAATCAGAGAAAAGGTGACATAGCCTACTGTATACTGAGCGCGCCCATCTGGAACCTCGTCTCATATATACCCGTCGTTTTCGTTCTTGCACGAAGAACGTCCATTTCGCTCGGTAGGTAGTCCGGGCTACATATGCGCTGTACCTCGTCAAAAAAGCTACGCATTGGTGAGTACAGTGATCAATACAGTTGATGTGAGGGAAGCTCGACTCACTATTCAGCTGAATCCATGAGATAAAATTCGGTAGCATGTTGCATGAGCTGATCGATGCAGGGGTCGGTCCATAATGCTTGTACCGCAGTACCAACTTTGGCTTCTATGCGAGCAGACGGGCCAGCCTCGACGATGTAACCGAGTAAATAATCGCAGTAGTCCTTCGTCTCGTCGCTGCTGGGTTCGATTTCAAATTGGTCCATGGCAATGATGACGGCCTTAGCGCACTCGATCAGGTTTTTGAACACAGTTGCACGGTAATTGTATAACTCCTCCTCCGAGTAGCCCTTCAAATGTATGATCTTCATCTGCTTAACAATTGTTGACTTCCCGCTCTCACCCGAGCCTTGAGAAGCTTATCAGTAAATCCAATGGCTGGTGGTGTAAACGTGGTATCGGGGGAACCCACCAAGCAGTAATATCTTGCATTCTCGTCGTAACCTTTTGGAGTCTTCGTCGAGGGCACGGTCGATGGCCTGACTACGTTTCTTCTGCTCCTCATCCTCCTTGTTGGAGCTCATACACGCGCCCATCATGGGTAATACAGGCGGGTCCGGGGACCCGCGAAGAGGATGGGTATTACTCTCAGGGGCCGTGAATGGTCTGCAGACGGCGGAGATTGCTTGTACGGCTGGTTCGACTCGGGAGCTATAGGCACATGGCGCGAAGTACGCGAGCGAGCCTCTCGGGAATGCGAGGCTGCAAGAAAGCTTGGGCGTCGGTTTCGACAACGGTCGGCTGATTTAAGGGTCTAGGCTAGGTTTGAGGCGCGAGGCAGAGTCGGGAACTAGTCTAGCTGCTGCCTTGCTAGCGGTGAGAAGATGGTAGAAGGTATCGTTAATTCGAAAGCCCAGCAGGCGCAGGTGTCAAAGCAAGGCGGGTGAGTATCTATCGAAGCTTCTGTTCAGTGGGTGCTTGACAGTGGTGGTATATGAATCCCCCAAGCATAAAGATTAGGCCAGGGAGATGCTGTAGGAAGACCGAATGGAAGACGAACTCTTCGGAGGCGGATGCGGAGAGTGAGAGACAATGTGCTAGACCTGATATGTGGGTTGCCTCCTAGTGCGGTGAAGCCACAGCGCTAACGGTCTACTAGACCGCGGGCACGGATCAGACGGTGAATCGGTGACTGGAACGGGTAAACGAGGGAGGTGCAGGCACTCTAGCTTGGGGATAGGAAGCGGAAACGAGTTTGCATCTAAGTTGGCGCCTTTGGTTGAGGGCACAGCGAGGCTCAGGCAACCGTGCAGCTATCAGTTGTGGTGCGAGACGTGTTGCTAGCATGGAATGGTCTGAATGACTCTCAGCTCGAGCGCTGCTGCACCAAGCTTGGCCAGCCCGCCAGCCTGCCTACCTACCTGGGTAGTGTAGAGCAGGTCTGGGAGGCCGGTCACTTGACGTCGGTATGACGCTAAGTCGAATCCACAGGTGTACAACAACAATGTGATGGCGACAATGAGAAGACAACTGGACAACTGATGTGACGGGTGTACAACCGTCTTTGCCGTGTCGGACGGATATACGTGCGGTAGGATAAAAAAGCGAAGTGGACCGGGCGCAATTTGAGCGAGGGGATGAGCCGTTCGTTGCTTGAGGTCTGACCGTCCGGGAGCGCCAAATTACGCTCTACCGAAGGCTGTCTGGACCCAATATCACGCAGCAAGAGCCACAGAGAATTGGCATTGAGGGCAAACCAAAGATGACATAGATGACATAGAAGCAGACGGGAGACCCGGGCCAACTGAAAAACAAGCAAATTGTATGTGTATGACGTTAAAAACTTAAGTAGGACTTACAGCGACAGACCCCAGACTGCCCGTCTTCCTGGCACTAAGAAGCATGTATATATGTCACCGGCCGGAACAGAACAAGAAGCGATACGGCGCAGCAAAAGCCGGCGACGAGAAGAAATCAATGATGGCGGCAGCTGCCGTCAGCAGATTGCAGGATCTGAGGCAGTAACAGCTTCTAGAACAAAGCCAGAGGCTTGAATGGGCAGAAAGGTGAACAATGCTAAGTAAGGTAGGAGGTAGGTAAGCTCAATAGTGTAATTGTAGAGGTGTAGGTAGGATGGATAGCTTGATCGATGGGGATGGATGGGGCGGATAAGCGGCATCCTTGGGTAGTACTCTGTTCTGTAACTACCTACAGACAGTACTAAGTATACTGCTATCGCGGCCAGTTGACCCAAGCTTCAGTTCCTTCCCGTCCTGGGCAGTCTTCCGGTACAGCTGCACTTAGGTAATAATTAGGGCTCAACTGGCTGCTTTGATTGGGCTGCATTTCCACCACTACTAATCACTGCTCCACCGCTTATAGGTTCCAAGGTCGGCGCAGATCTCCACGAGGCGTCTAGAAGGTCTCTGGAAAGCGCAACGGTGAGAAATTCCGGCACAGAGCCCGGGACACCACCCAACATATGTACAGTACAGCACTCCTTGACACAACAGCACACATCGGCATTTGGCGTGCAGAGACTCACTCTAACATACACTGTTACATGGTATCATGGCTGCATGGCTTACATGGCTTACATGGCTTGCATGTAGTATTGCAAACACCGACTGATCTATCCCAAGCTGGCGATAGGCTGACCGAGAGGATCAAAAGACGCTCAAAAGCGAGCCCCACTTGCCACGAGCAACTTACGGTTAGCTTGTCTCTCTGTACAACTAAGCCGCGCTGCCTGCCTGCCTTGACACTATCTCCTAGACACTGATAGGTAGAATGAAGTAAGCACGCCTACCCATTTATTTCCAGGCTTGGGTCAAATCTCGTCTGTGTAATATCATGAGTGAGCCAGGTACGGTACCTATAAGGAATAGAGAACTGACGTTAGGTACGATCAGTTTAGTTATCTGCAGGGCAACCATCCCTCTAGAGAAATATGAGCCATCTTCCGTCGGACCAAGAATCATAATACCTACCTGCCATCAAGTTTGCATGTGTTTACATCTACATAATATCTAGCAACAATACCTACACAGCTACATAATACATTAAGCATAATTTCACCGGCGAGGTCTTACTTGATTCGATCTGAGAAGACTTTCTTTAACCCTAGTAAGTAGATGATTTGCATTAGTGCTGTATAGGAAAAGAGTGTAAGTAGTAGTAGTGTGGTTGCTTAGGTAGCTCTATACATGGGTGTATATCTAAGAGTTTACTAGTAATTGTTAGGCGCCGCGCATATGTAGAGCCATTTGATTACATGCTGTACCTAATACTGAAACACGGCATCATTGGATCCAGACTGAAAACTAGAGCTCGTTGATTCACCTTTGCCATACTCCTGCATCAACACGTGTCTATCCCTGGTTCTCCGGGTATAACTGCAGCAACGCAGCCGGTTCTTATTACCTGCCACTCCCCAAACTTCCGGCTGCTTGAATGGATACCTAGCAGAATGATTCTCACACGCCAATACTTGCTATCTATTTAAAGACAGCTCTTGAGGTTAGCTCAGTTCCATATCACTTGTCGCACTAGCATCTTCCTTCGGTATCCGTCAGCCACTATTTCTGGCGCGAGCAATGCGTTCACTATACCTATAATGCCACGCTACATGCTACGGGGATATCACTTGGTCATCATAGATAGGTATACTAGGTTGACCCCTAGAACAGCCGTGTTTCTCTCGAAACCCCCATGATACAATTCACGATGCCCCCCACGTCTGGTTTATGCGGTTACTTTGCCTTGCTGTTATTCTACTTCCTTGAATAAAGAATTACGTTGTCGAGATCATTCTATAGCCCTCGGCAGAGATGGGCATTATGCCAGGCTTGGGTTGCTCGTGATCGACCTTACAATATCAATACCAGCCTACCAAGCACTACCTATTCCACAATAGCTTTGTCTTGCAGCAACACACCACCTACTATATAGGTAGTGTCAATATTGCTATGGTGTGAGCCGACCCTGTTTACCCCTACTATTATTAATCTGAAGCAATCGCCAACAGCTATTGTTTACCTACTTAGTAGGTAGGCAGCGGGTAATACTGGATTCGTAAGCAGCCTCCAAAAGCAAAGCGCAACAATCCGAGCGACCCGATAAATGCCATACTGCCATACTGAGCAGATACCTATACCTGCCACAGTCATCTATGGCCTCGAGGGATTACCATCCTGGGTGCTCGTCTCAAAGCTGTGTGCTAGCGTACACACTATAAAACAGCCTAAAAATACCGATGGATTGGTTGACAAGGGTAGCCCACGTTGTCGATCGAAACGCTCCTAGGCGAGAAGCCTGACTGGGCAGTGCAGTAGTGTAAGAAGCAAGCTTAACTGTTAGTACCCTCGCATCACTGCTGATCTGATCAGTCTCAAAGTAGTGTAGCGTCCGAGGGAGCAGTGGGCTCGGACAGTGATGAGATCTTAGCCAAGACCGCGCTGATTGCTGCATCCAGATGCCTCACTCCGTTTTCTGCTCTAGTGTAGCATCAAGTTTACTAATGTTCGTTCAAAGGACCACTACAGCATTCTAAGACTACTGTAGTAAGTATACCGGATACTACAGTATGTATATTATCGCACCCGAACAAAACCAACCCTACCTCGCCTTGTTTTGTTCTCACCATATCGTAATTCACTAATTAATGTAGTGTAGATTAGGGCGCCATCAGCTGCCTGTTTGTAGATAGCACGATCTTGCAACCATTCGTTGATACATTTAGCGGAAGCGAATGCGTATACATGCAATTAGCTCATCTACTAAATGACTCTCGGTGCCGACAGAGATGGCGGGGTAACGCCGGTGTTTACATGCCCTTTTCAAAGATAGCGATAGCAGTCCAGCTTCCTTTTGCGTCCCAGTAGCCAAGGAGCTACTTCAGCTCAAGACCCTCCAATAACAACATTGCTGTGTATCGGCTGGTCGGAGGATGTCGGCTATGAAATGCAGATATATACACTGGCTCTTAAGGAGTCCTTCGAGTCTAGGCTTCACGCCCGTGCATTCTCAATCACAGCATCAGAAAGCTGCAGATGTCTTCCATCGCGATACGCTACAAACACCATCGAGCATGCATGAGCATGAGCATGAGCTTCCACCCCCAAAGTTCCTGTTGCTACGTGATTCCTCCACACACTGCTTCGCTGCAAGGCTAAGCGACTGCAGTATGATACACTAAACTCTTCTGGAAGCACTTCGCACTAGCTGCCCACATGATACTACCTCGGCATGATGAAAGAAGAATGCTGTTATACTCCGTACATGCCGGTATTCCAAGGTTGGTATGTTAATTGGTCTACTCTTGCCGGAGACGATGGGCCCGGCAGCACCGCTTGATCTTTAAGCAATGGGCACGTATCGAGTGATACAGTATACGAACCAGATTCTTATCACTTAAACGGTAAACATCTCGCGTCGTCTCTTGATTTGTACACTATCGGCCTTATCATTTTTGTACACTACGGTATCTAATTGGCCCAACCCCGTCATCTTTCGCATAAATGTAGTAGCTTCATACTCGTAGTTGCGGTCCTCACCATTCCCGTCTAAGTTGGCGTGATCTCTCTTAGTTCTCTCTTAGTTCAGCAATACCCCTCTCATTCTATCCTCTCAGCGAGCCCAACTCCACACCAAACATGTCGCGAGACCTTTTAGGCAGGGCGCTTCACGCCTTGATCATCAACGCTACCACGAGATTAGCCTTTACATCTCTACGCCCAGGTTCTATGGTCGCGTGACCTATCAGATCTATACAATGTCGTTGGAATCTAAGTTCCTCTACTCAACGACTTCTTAATGTCGCCAATTGCTCTCATCTTACTCTGGTTTTGCGAAGTTCAAAGATTCGGAGCTACCTTTCTTCTGCTTTTGCACGGTCGCCGCGGAGAAAGTTAATGAGAGCCATGCGCCCTAGTTTCGAGTTTTCTGGTTGCGTTGGTATGCAAGAAGTAATTTGCGAGAGTAACATTACTGATCAGGGCTGTCTCAGTTGCTACGGCATCTTGATCCGTCGAGGCCAATGGTCCGGCTGCATGATCCATTAGAGCGTCGAATCTTCTTCTCATAGTTAACGTTCAGGGCCGCCATACAATTTGCTACTAGAAGTATAAGTACGTCGGAGAATGAAGCTCGTTTCAATTACAACTAATTTTAGTTTCGCATGATAACTAAAGCGAAGTAAATGCAATGATTATACGGCTCATGGGTCGCTATAGACTATATTCAATCTAGCTATTAACCGCACTCAGTGAGTATAGAAACTATCAAGCTCCTTTGCTATACTTTTTTATGGTAGCTATATCTATGATAACATCCACCCGTATTCCTTTGTCATAACTACGTAAACCTAACTAAAGTCCCCATTTCACTACCACATAGTTACATTTCCTAGGTATTTCTACTATTAAAGGGGAGTAGCCTCCCGTAACAATAATGTTCATAGACCATGGTGTCTATATTGCAATCTGGACAGAACCATAAATTGCGAGCGGGCAACTGTGATGAATCTTAAATATTTGTAGGAAGCCTCAAGTTGATTATTCGTATCAATTACTTTGCGTACGTAGTCTCCCGTGTTTCGAGGACACATCCTATATAAAGGTGTTTAATATTATACCTATATCACTTATCTGCGGGGCCAAAAGCCCCGATCCAAGGAAGTATATAAGTGTTAATGTCGACTAAGTCTAGACTCGGCGCGTGTGCTCGTGCCGGGCACCAGGCGGGGCTGACATATCTTTTTACATGTTGTAGCATCTCTGACTCGCCTTACACGTCAAGCTACTCGTTTTACGCCAGCCAGGCGACTTTAAGGCAAATGCTTTACCACATCGGCTTTCGGAAACCGTCACCTCCCAGCGTTAAGGATGAGAATGATATGCTCGCCAAAGAGGCAGGGCCAGTTGTGTCGAGCGTGCTGTTCGAGGAACCGCCCAACCGCAGCGACCCAGACCAGTACCTGATCCTGCTGCCTGTCAACGAAAAAGTGCACCAACACACTTTATTCGACGAAGCATTCATTTTATTCTGTGCCCTATCTAGTTAATTTACATTGTACATTGCCCTGCGGTCGAGGTATTGAAATATGCTAGGCACATTATTATATCACTCGCTCGCCTAATATAACATTAACAAGGGCTCGAATTATAGGTTGAAGACAAGCTTGGGTTAGTGATAATCTATTATACTATGTCCTGTCTGACTATTCGGAAGGATTACAGACGCATCTTGGATTCTTGAGGCTTCATATACAACTTATGAGACCTCCGCACAACACCTGAGACGATCAAGGCCGTGAAGTTCTCCCGTCTGTTCTCTACAACTACTGGCACGGGCAACCTCAAAGATGGAAGGTCTAGCCCTGTCCGAGACCGCAGAAATCTTCGTGGGGCATCGGTGGCACACAACGAGAAATAGTACTACTAGAAAATGCAAACCCAGACTGTAAGAGGTATAGCTGAAGATAGAGAGACTCATTGAGCAGATAGGTATGCTATATCAATGACGATTGGAGCGAGTCCTCCACCCCTCACTCGAAACGGCTAGTAGTTCAGTGGCCAGACCGTTCCTATCACGACTCAACAAACCCGATCTTGTATCTGGCGGAATGAAGCACAGGGATAGCCGCAGCTGCGGGTATTTCTACCATTACCCATTGTTCCTCTTCATCATCTCGACCATTACGATAAGAACCGTTAGCGTTGGCCATAGCCCTAATATTGTCATATAATGGCAACAACAGCCAGGCAAGCTAATGCTCCTCATGGAAAAATATGTAAATATCATTTTTCACTTCACCACTCCTTCAAGACTTCTGTCCTCGCCACATCATTACAATTTACGGAGCCCCGAACGCGAGACGAGCCAAAGCTCTCTTTTCTGCACTTAAGCCCACGCAAATAAGTATGTTCTATTAGTAACAATATTTTCTTCTCAAATATATTTCATACCGACATCACAATTCAGAGCCAGCAAATTAAGAAGTATTGCTGCTTTGAAATAGATAACTCACCAGGGGTGATAATAATTGAATAAACCCAAAATAAGCACAAAACTTGAACTCAAATGAATAAGATTAAGCCATGTTATTCACAATGTTTAAAACAAAGCAAGTAGTAACACCTTAGAATTACGACAGGGTGACCTGTGCTATCTTTATATTTCTGGATTTTAACTAAGATGATAGCAAGCTTTGCTTACAGACCAGGTCCCGGGTAGAAACCCCTCACATGGATCGGTCAATTACAATAGTACAATTGAGTCGACAACTTGGCCAATGTCGTATGCTTGGGAATAGGGACATGACGGCAGCTCAGAGAGAATGCCCATAGGACAGAGCGGAGATGATCGAACAAAGCCTCACTCACGATACAAACAGTGGGATGAGTCAGGACGAGCGGAGTAGGTAGGCTTCTCTGTCAAAGCATAGCAGAACGCAGAATTAATTATCAAATGTCTCCAAGGATAGAGGTCGTATGTGGACTATTGATATTAACCATATGTAACCTTTTAACTGTGCAGGTTTACGACCTCAGGACAGAAAAAAGATAGTTCTATACTTAACATCTTTCTCTATAATGAACGATTCAGGGGCAACTCCAAAAATATTCTCACAGAGCCCAATGACTGATTCAGACCACGGCCCAAATTCTAACATTGGTAGCTAATACCCAGCTCTCTATGTCCCAGCTTTGCAAACCCCCTACAACTCACCGCAAGAGTTTTCGTGGCATTGTGCCGGGATATCAATTTCTATCAACACTTCTTACAGGCATTAAATAAACCAACTCAACCCAAATAAAAACTAGATAGGTGCAACGCTGTTCCATCAGGCAGAAAGTATTGTACGTTTGATACATGCCCTTGAATCACCTCTTTAATCTTGTTTCACTTGGCTTACTGCTGTATGATACCACGGTTTGCCGGATGAGACCTACGATAACGAGTGGTAAATGAGCAGTTGTATTGATTCCTTAATGCTTAGGAAGCTATCCTACCTCACGGGTAGTCTAAAACTACGCATACTAAATAGGAACAGTACAAAAGAGCATAAGACCTTACAGATTCCACTACGCAACGAAGACGTCCCGTCTCTCGACGTCATGTACCACAAGAAGATCACAGCGCAGTAGTAATCAATTGAATTATCCGGTTTTCAGATACTATTTTCCATAATGCCATTCTAGAGTCTATCTTTCTTTCTACAAACATGGGTACTTTTTGGTGATTTTGACATGGAGCTCTTCCAACAGTATCACAGCTAGATATATCTATATACAAAGAATAGGACACTGAAAGGGTATAGTCGCGACGCAAGGATATACACAAAGATGGGACAGTAAGAAAAAAAAAGAAGTCGGAGAAGAAGACAAACCCATTATCCTAATGCGCCACCCGATCATTCGCTTCGTCTCTTCGTCGTGGTGGACAATTCGATAGTCGTAGCTCCTTAGAGGCGTTACCAAACCCCCATTTTCAGCCCAAAATATCACCCTGAAGCGTTTGTTGGTCATGACGCGCCAATGAATCCACATCTGCGCACAATCTGGAACACGCCAAATAGACAATTTAAGATAGACGCGATTGGCATATTTAGTAAACATTCGACTTCCAATTATTCTCTTGCGAGGATACGGCGGCTAGTTTCCGGTCGTCTTTTCTGCCACGGATGGAGAACTTCAGCGGGTTCTTCTTGGTCTCCCAACTCGCGACGCTGCCCGCATCTGAGTCGTGCGTCCGGATCGAGTCGGGATCGAGGTGCGACTGCGGGAACACGCCGCTGCCTTTAGATGTCGTGCCGGACCAGCACCAATGTTCAGCATAGACCCCTAGACAGCCAAAGTCAGAAAACGAATTATTGCAGTCTCTAATGATGGTAGAGAAGGGCGAGTAGCATGGATAAAAGAGAGGAGGGCGGCTCCAAAAAAAAAATCAGACATATGTTTAGTTCAAATGGGAACTCACATGAGATATTTTTGATGACATCTCCTTTGTCGAACTTTAGCCATCGGTCATCGCCCTTTTGGTTCCACTTCCACCTTGCAACGGCTTGCACGCTGCTCGTGGCCTGCATCCTCACCTCGGCCTTGGGCGGTGCGTCGAGCCGCACGGCATCTGCCTCAAACGCCGCGCGTATCCCGTCATGCCATCCTATGGCCCATTTGCCATCATACTTGGCCGGAAACTCGATGCCGACGATTTTAGCACCGATGGAGAAGTGGAGCGCAGCCTGGCGGTCCGGCGGCAGTCGCATAGTTCCGTGGGATATCTTCCGTGTGTCCGTAGCTACGGCCATAGGCAGTCTGGCCACTTCTCTCGCGATGCCAATCATGACTGACTCGGTGGGCGGATGGGGCATGTGAAGATCGAAGTTATCCTTAAGGTGCGGTGGTAATTCCAGCTCCTCAATGACTGTGATTCCGGTTACTTTGGGGAGCGGCCGGGGGTGTCGAGACATGTGGGCGAATAGCTGCTTTTGATTGAAGAAGACGGTCGAGTCACTTTCCTCTAAAGTGTGCCCGGCTTGTATACAAAATAGACAGCCATACATCTGTTCTTCTATTACACGGATCGGGAGATGAGACTTTTGAAGAATTCTCAATCGAAAGCTGACCGTATTTGATGAAAAGCTTCCAGATGCTATATACCCAGTTAGTTTTTACTTTGGTCCTCTTTTCTTTCGCGCAGTCACTAAAGCCTGGAGGTACTTACAATCGTTATTCAAATCCTGTTCAACCTCTTTGAAGTCGAGTTCGAAGAGACAGTGCGTGCACTTAGCCACTATAGCAGTCGAAAAACCCTGGTAGTAGATTAGAATCGCTGTCATTGCGAATCGGAAGACCATGATATGTATGTAACTTACACCAACTGGCCTTTTGATTCTCTTGAATCCCAACTGACCGCGTTGCGCATCCTCGGCGCCTTTGCAGAAACCTTTGAGTTTATAGAAAGAACTGGACGGTGTGATTGCACAGTCAGGTTCTCGAGGGGATATTGGTAATTCAATCGTGGACGAAGACTCAAAATCCACAGGGATAAGCCCTTCATCCATTCTCCTTGATATACCTGGGTGTGCTGTACGACCTCCGGAGGATTGACTCCTGATAGTTACACCAGAAGTGCGCCTAGGCGGTACTGGAGTTTGATATAGAGGAGGAGGTCCTGGGTATCTCGGCGGTGGAAAACCAGCAGCTTGATAAGGTGCTGTCGATGTTGACGTTGATGTCGCTGATTGTACAGATTGCCGATGCATTGAAGAAGAAGTGGGTTCTGTCGGACTTAAGGTTTCAACGACGTCAAAGACAGAACTATTGATAGACTCAGTCGACGGCCTGCGTGACGAGAGGACATAGGAAGAAGAGTTCTGATTTGTCACTGACGTTGTTCTTGGGGGGTAACCAGGTTGCCCCGCAAGACTGTGTTCCTGATCAGCTCGGCCAAGAGTGCTGACACTGCGGCTCTCTGGCCTTGGCGATAGATGCGCAGACGTCGACGTTCCGGATGGCGCTCGACTGATCGCAAGTCCAACTGTCTGGAGTGATGTGGAAGTTTCATGGCTGCGAAGAAATCCACTATGAGAGCGCAGACGAGGGGAGCGCGCCGACTCAGTCGAACCCTGCGTCGAATTTGTCCATCTGTTGGTCTGCAAAGGCGACAGCGAGCCTTCGCTATTCGACGCAAAGCTCTGGGAGGCCACCCGCATCCGCTGCTCATATTCGTCATCATCCGCTTCATGAACTCGTGGATGATGGCTTGGTGGTTCCGACGGGCTGACCAATTGTGTCTGAGGGATCGTTGGCGAGTCAGGCGTGATGGGAGGCCGTCGCTCATAGCCCTCCCACTCTTCAGGGTGCGCTTCCAGAGTAGTCGCTGGTGCTCTTCCAACTTGCCATGGATTAGCTGAAGGCGGTGCAGGAGGTGGACCTGATGGTGGTTCAGATAACCCGGAACCACGCCAGTTTGCTCCGTCAGGCTCGTTGACGGGTCGCGTGCGCCGCGAGGTTTCCGGATTGGTCCAAAGACCACTACCCGGACCGGATTCTGCAGTGATTGCACCGTTTACACTTCCGCCTAGATTTTCAATCAGCCTCTCTGTGTGGTCTAGTCTTAGGAAGGAGGTTTTACTTGTCGACAACCCTGTCTCCGAAATGGAGTGAGTGGCTTGCGATACCACTGCCGGTGCGGCAGCAGTACGCTTCATCATGCGCCTTAAGATATCCAATATCTTCAATGCTGCATTTCTGGAAGTCTTTTGGAGCCCAGTGAACTTATCGGCGTCGAACTCCTCTACCTCGATAAAGTCATCAAAGTCCCATAACAACTCTTCCAATTCCGAGCGAAACTGTGCAATTTCATCTGGAGCCAGATATCAGTATACAGACTCGGGGATGTTGTTGAATGACTGGTAAAAAGGTGGAATCGTACCGTTCTCTTTGATCGCATTAACAAATTCAATCCCATACTCTTCGTAATTAGCGGTTGAGACGGGCTCGATCTTCTTCAATGCCTTTTCGCCCTCTTTCACCAAGTTCTGTGCTGCCTTGAGCATTGGCGCCGGAGCCTGATCGTTTGCGTTCTCGACATTCTCAATGGCAGCCTTGCCCTTCTCAACAATCTCCCTAAATTGCGCGAGTACCAAGCGTTCTACTTCTTCGGCCATCGCACGAACTGCTTTTGTCGCGGAGTTGCGACCACAAGCTGTGAGCGGGGGGGGGGGGGGGATTCGCAGGAGTCGGAGCAGGTGGAGGCGGAGAGGACCGCTTTCGCACCGCTTTCGCACCGTTTAAGCTGAAGAGAGAGTGATCTTGATGATGGTTCGAGCCGAGCGTCGGGATCGAATCGTTCCCATATGTCGCACCCCACTGGTTAATAAACGGACAGTTTTTTGAGACAAGTAAGCACTTGGGACCGCAACATGGAATAAGGAGAAGGGAAAAAAAACAAATATGCAGCTTACGAGCTCACAGGCAGGCAAGTAAGACACGCAGAACCGGGGCAGACGGAGGGTGAGGAGTGCTGCCTCTCAGTGCTACCTAGCGTGCAGGGATGAGGCTGATATTCCTACTATCTACGTTGTATACATACAAGCTAATAGCGAAAGGGGGTTTGGGCGAAACCCGACCGCAGTCAACACTTATAGGTATTGGATCGAGTCAGTGCAACATAGAGAATGCCCAGATAGGTAGCTATGTGATTGAACCCTGGATCTCGAGACTACGACCCTAGCGCCGTTCATCGCCAAAGGGGCTTTGCCAACGGCTGCCGGACTGATTGGCTCATTGCGACCTGGTACATCTCCAGTCGTTCCACTCCCCATGGAACTAGCTGGGGAGATGGGGATGTGTGATAGGGCTAGTTCGGCCAACCATCTTGTCGGGCCATCTCTTGGGCCAGGGCCTGTCTCTGGGGTCTCTCTCTCATCGGCGGTGATAGCGACGTTTACTGGTAGATATCTCCTATGCTACTGGACAGTCCTGGAGAAGGCCCTAGGCCAGTCAGAGAGTGATTGTGACATTGCAATTAGGGGGAACGGGGGGAACTGAGGAGCACACGAAGCTTACGTGCCGGGAGTGGCTGTAGCTGAAGATTGCAGGAGGCCATCCTCAGCTCTCGGGGCTGTGTGTGTGTGAGAGCGATGCAGGGCGAGCGAGAGTGGGAGAGGTGGGCGGACGGTAAGTTAGCGTGCTGAGCGTGCTGAGCAGGTGCTACACAGATAGCGCAGCGTCGAAGCTTCCAACATTGTTCTATTGACTATCCATTACTCACTTCTCACTTAGTAGGCAGGCAGGCTAGGGAAGAAGACGTCAGCGTCCCGAAATGAGCAGGCATCTAGCAAGTCAATAGTGCACGATTCTGCAGGCTACCTAATCCGGCTGGGAAATAATGATGTTAGTCTGTCTACTGGCTGGCATACCTGCAACAACCACCAAGAGATATAATAGCATCGCCGCACGTGAGAGGACTGTTGTCGTTACTCACAACGAGAAGACTGAAGTCCAAAACCCAAGACTGAAGCCCAGCCAGGACATACAAGTACGCAACCGAAACCGCTCGTAAGCCTAAACCAGATTTCCCCCGGCGGTGAGAAGTGGCCGATGGTATCAGCCGCATCTATAGCAGTGCGTGTCATGCCAGGACGCTTGTTTCACAACCTCAATTCTCTCTCCGGCCATTAACCGCGACTGGCAGTTGAGTATGTTAGCCTAGCCCGCACTCGGCGAAAACACACGAGCGAGACCCGCATACGATTGGCGCTAGTTAGTTCTAGATAGCCTACGCTATATAAGTTTATACTTAGTATACCGAGTAGATACTACTGCGCAAGTAGATAGGCCTCTTGCCCCGCGGGGCAGGAGGGAGACCTCGATGATTGATCTTCGCTGCGGAGTGTTTTCATCTGGTGTGGTAAGCAAATAAAGGTACCTATCCTTCACAATGTTTACATGTATGTAGGTAAGAGACGCTACCCGTCCTCGAGTGCACGCGTGGCCGGGCCGAGCGAGAATGGGCACGACAATGCCTCGGCGCCGAGATCAATCTGCCTTAGCAGAGGGGCGCCGCACATCTGAGCGAAGACGGCAGGGCATTGTCTGTGCTAGCGCGGACACGTGCTTACCTGTCTGGAGGTCGTCGGCCGCCTCGGTTCTTGCGACACATACGCTCTCTTCAATGTGGACTGGCTATAGCGACTACGCCCAGATCTAGTGTACACTATATATATCTTTATTTCACGATACCCACGATACCCACTATCGTGAAGATACTAACAAACAAGCATCGCGACGTCATTTGCCCTAGACCGCGCCGTCGCTAAATAGTAGACAACGTGCCGCACGCGGTTCGCATGTAATGCCGACCAGTTCCATCGACTTGCATATACTATCAGACACTGTCAACTCTGGAAACCCGGCCCAAACAAAGCTTAACACGTGCTCCAAGCGTGGACTTGGCAGGGTCTAGGAAATGCTTTCTAGATCTAGTTCCTCAATTTCCAATGGGCCGGCTTCTACTAGAGGCCGCGAAGCGCAATTCTAGAACGAACGGGTTGATGCAAACGAATTTCTAGAATTCTGAATTCCACGGCGCAGGATCGCCAGGGTAACTTCGCTCTTTGGGAGTAGTGCACACGTATATCGCGATTCAAGACAAAGCCCGCCGATTAGCGGGACGGTATGGACCCGGTGCGACGATCAATGAACCGCTTTAGTCCTTACTCAGGACGGCATTCCGTGTAAATTGTTGATCTGCTAAACCGGCGAGTAGTGGGGGGTCTTCGATCACGTTGTATTTTACATACAGTACTTGCCACGATACTGCGACCTTGTGCGAACAGTATGATTTTAGTCGTTCTTCACTTCGTCGCTCAAATGCGCAGTTATCCCACGTTAACTTCCGACCCAAGATACCATGTTGCTCTACCTGGTAACTAGTAATTAATAAGCTGCTAAAATTTTTAATGATCCTTAACTACACCTTGGCCTGCCGACTGGTTTCCTTCTTGTTACACTTGAATCATACCTCCCTATTTAGCCTTACTCCTGCAGTGGCCTTTTGCGTAGCCTTCACTATCTTAGTTTAACGGCTACTTCGGGCACGGCTTCAATAGGGGTAAATCCTACCGTAGCAATTCACTCAGCTTCATCTCTGTATTTGACGACATAGAGCATATGCAATCCACCGTTGTAGCTTGATAGGTAGGCACCTAAAGTAGGCAGTCAAAGCTAGCTGACCGCCGCATCTCGCCCCGTCATGTCAGTTCTACAGACGTGGTTAGTGAGCTGAAATTTAGTCAAAACCGTATCATCAAAATAGAAAAGAAACAATTACCAAAAAAAAAAAAAAAGACAGAGCAGACCCGATGAAAGGACGAGATGTGGTCCGGTCAAATACAGCGTCGCATCTTCCAGTGCCGAAGACTCGGCGAACATTCAGCCACAGCCGACTCATCGCGGCATGAGTCACACGGGCTCGACTCGTAGCAACATCGTGACAGAACGGCAACTTCATATGTCTTATATATAAAAAGCAAAACAAGATATCACAGCATTGGCGACGTACTCAGGCATGATCCCACGACCTGTAAAGACAACAGAGAAACAAAACCCCATCCTCAAAGATGTCTCCATCCACCAGCAATCTAATCGCAGCGCGAACAACGCTGCCCAAATTCCCCATCCCCCAATACCCAACCCTCACAACAGAGCGTCTCCTCCTCCGCCCCCTCACAGAAAGCGACCTGCAAGCGTACCACGCGCTGCGCACACAACCAGCCTTCATGGCAGAGAGCAGTCTCGGCAAGCCCGACGCCTCGCTCGCAGAGACACAGGCCGCACTCCAGGATCTCTCCGACCCGTCGCGCGAGACCTTCCTCTTCGGCATCTTCGTAGCCGCCACGGGCGAGCTGATCGGGGACGGCGGCATCCACACGGTGCGCTTCAGCGGCTCGGGCTGGCCGGAGCTCGGGTACAAGCTGGCGCCGGCGCACTGGGGGCGCGGGTACGCGACGGAGGCGATGCGCGCCGTGCTGGGCGCGTGGTGGGGGTTAGAGCGGGAAGAGACTGCGGTCAAAGTCCATAGGGACTCGCTGCGTTCGGCAACGTCGACGACAACGAATAGCCAGGAGAAGGAGCCGGAAGAAGGGTTGGCGCGAGAGTGTGTTGCGGCTGAGATCGCGACGTATAACCACGGCAGCAAAAACGTTCTCGGCAAATTAGGCTTCGACCACTACGGAACATGGGAGGAGCCCGATACACAGCTGCACAGGCTGGGTCAACCCCTAGAGCTGGGCCATTACGTGCTGGCGAGTCCTTCATGAGGATCGTCATACATGAATGCATACCTACGTAGCTCAAAACGCCTTGTATTCGACGTGATATGAGGGAAAACTGAAACGGAGCCGACTAATACGAAGAGCATCTATATCCGTCTCGGCTACGGAAACGAAAGAATCAAAGTCTTAGAAAAAATGTTAATATGAACTATTTGTTCGGCACAGGCGTTCTCGATGTTTCTGGAAAGTTGAGTTGGAATCACCTGCTCTCAAGCCTTAAGAAGATGACGACGTGTATATTGAAGGGGGAGGGGAGAAAAGGATGTTAAGGACTGAAAAGCTATGCCTCTTATAACTTGGATATTACAAGCATTGCAGATACCCTGATACTGTTCGAAAAAATCAGATGTGGAAATGAGCAGCGGATACTCTAGACCAGAGCTTTGACCGATGGATAAGTTATCTAAAGCCAATGAGCATCACTTGGTGAGCATGTTACTAGTTGATGGAGTTCACTGACGGAAAAGTTAAGAACGACAATATGTTTTAAATAGAACCGAAGAACCGGTTTAGTCACTTGTTACTGGGTGTATGCTGTTCTCATGAATAAATCAGCACGTAACGATGTGTAAGTAGCACTACATCAATTTACGTCTATACTGTACCTTGAAAATCGAGCAGATGTCACGCTTGGCGTATAAGCTTGTCTCACCAGCAAAATCCAGGCAGTACCTCACTTAAGAAACTACACTAATTCACTAGCATGGCGTTTTCACTGACGAGTCTTCAGAAAGGAAAGCTTGATCAAAATGAGGTGCACAGATATGGAAAGAAAACCTTTGAACTAAGCCAGATTTACACAAATGAACAGTACGCAATGAGCCCTATCTTATTTCGCTTTAAAATACAGCTGCTCGCCAGGTCGTTGCCCAACGTAACTCCATGACAGTCATGCCATCATCGCCAAATCCCCAGCTCTATTAAAGAAACGTCACGGGTAGGTCGGTGGTATCGAGGTTGAGTATAGGGAGGAAATGATTCGTCTATATTATTTACAAAGTGTCCATCTTGTCGAGGATGGCGCGGGTGAATTCGTGGGTGGTGGCATCGCCGCCCATATCGCGCGTGCGGTATTTGCTATGTGATATGTTAGTCAACAAGTGCTAGAGCAGTAGGAATGAAGGCGTGTGTAATTACCCATCGGCGATAACGCCATAAACGGCCCGGGAGATGCGGTTTGCGTGGTCATCGAGACCCAGGTGGCGGAGAAGCATGGTACCAGACAGGAGCAGAGCAGTGGGGTTGGCCTGGTCCTTGCCCTTGATATCTAGACCAACGTGTCGGCAGCCGGGCTCGAACACAGCAACATCACGTCCCATGTTGCAGCCGGGGACGATGCCGGGTCCGCCAACCAGGGCGGCTCCGATGTTGGACAGAATACCACCGTAGAGATTGGGCATGACCAAGACATCGAACTGTTGGGGCTTGGACACGGCCTGCATACTGGCGTTGTCGACAATCATGTCGTTCACCTCGATGGTGGGGTAGTCGGCGGCGACGGTCTGGACTGTCCTGCGGAAAAGACCATCGGCCAGTTTCATGATGTTGGCTTTGTGAATGCAAGTGACCTTCTTGCGGTTGTTAGCCAAGGCGAAGGCAAAGGCGAACTTAGCAATTCGCTCCGACTTCAGACGCGTGATGATCTTGAGGGATTCGACGACGCCGGGCACGCTCTGGTGCTCTAGGCCACTGTATTCACCCTCGGTGTTCTCTCGGATGATGACCATGTCGACATTCTTGTGGCGTGTGTCGTAGCCGGGAATGTTCTTGATCAGGGAGACGGAGGCGTAGATATCGAGCTCCTGGCGCAGGGCGACGTTGAAGCTCTGGTGGCCGGATCGGCTGATGGGAGTGTGGAGGATGCCCTTCAGACCAAGCTTGTTCCTCTTCAGCGAGGCGATAGACTCGCGGAACACCTCCTCGGCACTGCCAGGAACACCGCTGTCGACACCGGAAGCATCGACCTGTTCCCAGTCGATGGGGACACTGTCGGCCTTGAAGACGGTCTTGACGCTCTCTGCGACCTCGGCGCCGATGCCATCACCGGGGATGAGGGTGACGGTGTACTTGCTGCCGAACTTGGTGGGTTTGAAGATATCCGTCTCGACGGTAGCGAAGGAACGCGATACATTCTGGAGGTGTGGTTGGCGGGAGGCCGCTCGCGCAAGGCGCTGCGCAGACAAGAAGAAAAAGACGTCAGCTATTTTTATCCCTGTACCGGCACATGTGAAAGCGAGGTTGAGAGGGCAGAGGGAAGAGGGCAGAGGGAATCAATCCACTGAAAGCGAGACAAGACGTACCTGGGCAGTTCCGGCGGAGCTCCGCGACAGCATGGTTTTATAACTTAGGGGGTTATGTTGTCGTGAAGGGAGTCGAGTTGCAGGAAAGCAAGAGGAGAGTTTGGCAGTAGAAAAGAATGCTGCAAATAGCGCAAAACATCAAAAAGATACTTGGCTAAGGTGGGCTTGTGGATTCCAATAGCCCGTGGCATTCCGCGCATGTCCCGAGGCATGGCGCCGCCTCACTGTAACTTTTCCTCGGTGCGCACTAGCGACACTTGCCACACCCTGCAATTGCGCGAGCCACAAGGCCCACAGTGCCTCTTTCGTACTGACAACCAGGCCTGATTGGTCCTATTCAGTTACTGTTTATGCAGTACATGAGCCTGCCTGCCTTACACATTACATAGGTACGTAATGAACTGCATCTTATTAATATAAATTTCTTCATGGTTCTGATTAATATGTGGCATATTTAAGCACTCACTCAATAGCTTGAGATACAATGTGGATTGGTATTTATACAACGCAAAAGAATTCGTCTGGTGTCCCTAGTTGGGCTTTTCAATATCTCCATTCAAACCATGTGTATAGGTAGGTACATTAGGTATGCTCTGAATTCCCCAGGGAGTCACGTCTTAAATCCAGCTTATAATTCAGATGTTGTAAGATAAGGTTCAGCTACTACCTCGGGAAGAAGGAGGAGATCTTTGGGCTGGCAACTCATAGAGTACCTATTTAGGTAGGCACTCCTGGATCTTATCCTAGCTTCTCGAGATCCCGAACATCGCTTGTCAATCATCACAATCCATTATCATAACAGATCTTGTAATTGGGACAGCAATACTCAAAATAGTCTTTTTCATGGATGTCGCGACAATGACAACACCACTGCCCTCAATGGACATGGGCGCGATAGCCACCCTTGCCGCCGGAACTATCGGCGCCAATGCGAGGAGGGCGGATGCTTTCTACAATAGAGGCCCCAGGTCGAACCCCAACGCCGTCAATGCAGCCAGTTATATGAACCACCTACGAGCACCAGCCCCTTCACGGCTGCCCGGTGATCGCGGAGGTGGAGTTGGCATCCATATCCACTATCAGGGTCGATGTCCTCATGACGTAGCCCACAGTCCATCCTATCCCGGGGATGGCTTCGCCTCAATTATCGATGGCGACAGCTGCCCTCAGGATCACCGTAGTTCACGATACGCTCCTTACGGAGCGTCTTCCAGCTCTCCCTGTGGGTGTCCGCGGTGTTACTGGAGAGATTTCGTGAGTCGCCCGTGTTTCATCGTCCGCCGTTCTTTGGTCTGGTATATTTTTCTTCTTTTTTTTTTCTCATTCGGCTGATACTGAGATATGCTCAAACTGCACAATCCCTCTGTTTTAGTTTTGGCACCGAGCCAAGTCATTTTCTCGTATATCGCCCTAACTTGATCTCAGCTTGCGAGCGACATCGAGAAGTATAAAGTCACGCGCCATCAGCTTCGCGAGACGTATCTCTGGAACCTTCACGAGCTTGTGAGGAGGCACCACGCGGTACCGAACAAGCCACGTGCCGAAAAGGACAGCGAGCTCGAGAAGTTGTACTAGTACTACGTGGGTCGGGTCCGTGAGGTCTACGACAACCACTGCGAGCACCATCGGCTCCTGTTTCGGGATGTCTGTCTAATATGGGAATTGCCCGAGAAGATCACTCTGGATGAAGGGGAAGAGGATGCTACCACTACCCATACGTCTCGAGCTCTGACGCCACATTCGCGACATAGCAGCGGTAGTTTGAGAACAACCATTCCCATATCTCGAGGTCCGACACCTCTTTCGAGAGAAAGCGGGAGTCGACTGAGTGTGGCGGTCGCGGACAAAGTCAACAAGGGGAAAGAAAAGGAGGTAATAAATACTGGTATGGGTGGAGATTCCAGTATACCGGCCACCGTGAGCGTCGGTGACGATAAGAAGGGTAAAGGGGTCGAAATGAAAAGCCCACCGATCACAGGGCCCGGTGAAGCCGTCGTAAAACCTCAACCCAAACCCAACAGAACTTCCGTGCAACAACGGTTCCGGCAGTTATGGTCAACAAAAATGCGGGACAAGTCCTCAGATAAAACAGAGCTGGTATAATGAATTCGATGATAAAGTCGAGGGATACGAATAGAAATTAGTGGTACGATTCGGAATATTCTCAAACATAGACCTAACTGGTTCTCTTTTTCCGTTGTAGAGGAACACTGCCACTAACAGTTCATATATATGTATTCGAGGCAGGCATCCAGGTATTCAGTCGACAGGAAGAATTGCGTATAGCATGATGTTACAGACAAACATGTCGAGTAGCTGAGACGCGGCCATGTGAGAAAATTCAGTGGGTGCGATGTGCATCAACGGCCATAGCACACACTTTTAACACAATGACGACCAAGTACTTGCTCTCACATGCTGTCGCATTACTGTTAGAATAGATATAGCGAGCCGCTCGGTCTATGTTGAAGCGCAATCGTCTCAAAACAATAGGAAGTTGCATCTTATAGAATTTACTCAAGTTCTTCTTCATCCAGGGGCTCAACCCTAACGAGTATCTCTTCTAGCAGGCCCTCAAGAAAAGTGCCCACGTCTTTGCCCATGCCCACTGGCTCGGCCTTGTCTAGCCTATCAAGCTCCTTACACACATTCGCCAGCTTGTAAACGTGTTTTCGAATCTTGTCGTGCGCCGCCTCCGCACGCTGTCGCTGAGGCGTTACGATCTTCTCATTCCGGTACAGCTGCTGTAGGCGTATCTGTCTGCGCTTAAGTGCCTCTTCTAAGGCTGGGAAAATAACGTCATTCAATGCATCTAACTCGCCGTTGGGGTTTGCGGGAGCTGGCGAAGGAAAACTCTCCGGAGCAGGCGGCAACTGCTTAGGTTGTGCTTTGGACGCAAAAGCCTGTGAAGGAGCAGGCTGTTGATTAGCTACTCGTGGTACGTGAGATTGTGAAGGAGGTCCACGGTAGGGTGGAATTTCCGGCAAGTGCATCGGAATAATTTTAGGAAGTGGACGCGGCTGCTGTATTTGTGACTGTGGCGCCTGATGTGGAATGAATGCATGTTGGTCGGAAATCTGCGTTTGGTGTTCCGTAACGTTCAGCGAATTCATGTCCTGATGAAGCTGTTCTTGCAAAGCTCTGTCATAGTCGATTGATGTCATCGTAGGGACAGGCGGTATCTGTTTCGTGACAGGGCGGGGAGTGCTGGGATCATAGGCGTGCTTTGGCGGCGAAGGCGGAAGATCAACTTTTGAAGGCGAGTGAGGCGCAACGATCGGAACTGGCTTTCGTTGAGGTGAAGCCTGTCGTGAAGTGCCTAATGATGGGGCATTTGGGCTTTTGAGAGTACTTAATACGGAAGACTCGGCAAAGTCATGGCTCTGAACTTTACTGGGAGAAGTTGCCCTCGGGCTCTCACCATAATCTCCCTCTAAAGGCCTCGAAGCTCGGGCATTCCTGCTAGACTCATCCAACGGATTCAGTCCAGGTCGGTGAACTAGACCACCTCTCTCACCTATCATCCGCACAGTGCCAAAATCCCACATGTCCTCGTTAATAGGATCCTGCTGCACAGGCTCTCCTCCCTCTTCGAACATTTCTTCGTCATCTGATTTGTGTGTCGCACTCCATCGTTGATGTCGCTCGATCAGTTCAGTCAGGTAACTTGTCTTTTTCGCTTTGCGGATGAAAGGATGCTTCAGAAGATCTCTCGCCGATGGCCGGTCCTTGGGGTCGCGCTGTAGACACACCTCGATGAACTCTTTGAATGCCTTGGTGAAGTTCCCCTCCAGTCTGGGCGGAGGGTTCTTTGGAATGAGGAACAATACTTTCATGGGGTGAATGTCCGCATACGGGGGCTCACCATTGGCAAGCTCCAATGCGGTGATACCCAATGACCATATGTCCGCCTTGTGATCATATCCAGACTGCTTAATAACCTCCGGAGCCATCCAAAAAGGCGTTCCCACAAAAGTATTTTTCTTAGTCATAGTTGCAGAGAGCTGTCCCGAAACACCGAAATCAGCCAACTTGACTTGTCCATTGGATCCAAGTAGAACATTGGCGGCTGTCAAGGCTTGTTGTTAGTAACGGCTATATGTGCCAGGCGATAGAATGGAAAGAGATGGATACCTTTGATGTCCCGGTGGAGCTTCTTGTCTGCATGCAAATATTCCAGGCCAAGAAGTAGTTCTCTAACGATGATAGCAATATAATCTTCACCAATCATACCCGGTTTCATCAAGTCGGCACAACTGCCACCAGCGCAGAATTCCATAACAATCCATAGCTCTGCACCTTTAGCATAAGAGCCATAGTATTTTGTGACGTAAGGCGACTGCAGCTCGGACAAGATGGCGATTTCTTGTATGATGTCCTCGACTTCGTCCTCAGCACTCTCTATGTCGATGATCTTAATGGCTACAGCCTCTCCTGTCCGCTTCTCGACGCTTTGCGGGGTAATTAGCTATATGCGCATAGGCACCCCCTCCAGAGAACAACATACCCCTTGTACACCTTCCCAAAACTTCCTCCTCCTGTGTAGGTAAAGTTAGCAAGCCCCTACACCGATCAAGACAGGTTCCAAACCAATGCAGTATTCCTTGGTATAGAGGAGTTCGGGGTCTAAAGCCTCGTTACAATCGTCGTAGTTTCGTTCCGCCATCTCGGTATGTGGGTCGTCAATTCGTCAAGTGTTATCGTTGTTGCGGTCGTGAGATAGGCTGCCTGGGGGCCAGTGGTCGGCCAGCAATGTAGCGTCTAGATGGTTGCCGAAAACAAGGCCGGGCCGAGCAGGGCCGTGAGTGGTCGAGGCCAAACGAGTGCACAATCATACAACGGTCCACGTTGTAAGGCAGCTTGAGGCTTCCAGCTCTCTGGCGTTCTGGCTTATTGCTTCCAGGGAAAGGTAGAGGGAGCCGGTATCGAGACTGTCCAGACAAAAACGGGAGGTCTAGGCAAGGAAAAGAGGGTCGAGTGTCGTGTCACTAGGCGGACGAAGCATGAACAAGCCGGGACATGTGCTTCAGGAGAAAGAAAGGTCTTGCATGAATGTGACAGCCTGGGTGCATATGCAGAGAAGGCGACAGGAAAAGAAGGACAGGGGCGGTCAATGCAAGCCGCCGGCGGGGTTGGCCGTAGGTGAAGAGGTCGACAGCAAATGCAGAGAAGGCAGGCCAGTCCGGGCCAGTCAAAACATGGTTTGTTGCTGTTGCTCGGGAGCGAGAGAGAAAGCACAGAGGGAGAGACAACCAACAGCGCTGCTGTGCTGCGTTGTTTTGTTTTCGCTGCGTCCGAGTTCCCTTACCTAGGTAGGTGAGGGAGGGAGGGCAGGTCGTGGGGTTCGATGCGGCGGAGTTGGGGCGGGTGCAGGGGAAAAGAGATCGGGAAGCTAATCGATTGGCCGGAATGCGGTGAGATAGTGATCTCCTAAACAACAGTGTCACAGCGGGCTGGCTACGTGCCTGGCGCGCCGGTGCTGGGTAAAATTGCCCTTAGAGAGACGCTTACACGTGTCACGCTCAGCTGGGTGCGTGCTGAAGATACGCTAGGTTGACAGGGGAAGTGACAGGGCTAGGCCGGTTCTTGGTATGTTTCAGCGGGATGTGGGTAGGTGTGGGTAGGCAGCGTGGGGTTGTATTGATACCTTAGGTACCGAACTATTGGTTCTCTAGCTCTACTGAATCTAAGTAAACAAACCTAAAAATAAATCCATCACAATCAATCGGTGTTCAATGTGCTACCGGTATTGTACACAGTAATTACTCTCAATGAAACCATCAGTTGCGAACAGAGCTGTACCATGAAATGGGCTACCAGCAAGATACTTTATGAAATTACACAGAGATTAATATATCGTCATTCACAGGCACCTATTACTTACAAATCTAACCAAGTCACCTCCTAATTAGTACCTAGGTGTGTTGTAATGTATCCCTCAACTCTGTTGGTACAGAAATAGATAATTCCTTACATAAAGCGCCAGCATCCAGGTAACCTTGTGACATCCACCCTCCCGTATTTACGACGCGGAACAGTTCGGAAATTCAGCCCTAGAGAAATTATACACTACGCAGTACGGTTCTGTACATGCGTACATAGTTGTAGGTAGTCTACCCTTGTCGCCACCATACTTAGTAGGCAAAGACCTTGCTCCCACCTTAGCTTGATCCTCCTCCAGCTGGTAAGCAACTCTGCATGTATAGTAGATCGTGATAAAAAGAAAGGTCCTGCATATACGCTGGGTTAAACACATCTCTATAATCTTATGATTGACCTACCAGTAATAGACAAGATATTGTACTTACTACATATAACCAGGCTTGAGTAATGCAGCATGGATTATCGTTTGGTCCAGACATGCACACTGCACTAAGCTCCCAACTCAATCAGAGCATTAGGTATTTGATTTTGAAACAAGCCCATGATCACCAACTCAGGCAGATGTTTCGAAGTCGCCCTAATAAGACCATCTACCCTGTAAGAGGATGGATTAGGCAAAGGCGGCAGAATTCAGAGGCTTAGTCCTGGGGAACAGACTCAGCGCAGATAAGGTATGATATGGTAGTCGAGAAAATATTCTTTGTACATACATACTTATATGACGAGTAATCTTAATGCCGAGTCTTCAGAGGTTTTATATCAATTTGACTCGCTACTAATACTACTCGGTCAAGCCGATGTGAGGAGCACGTTAGTTAGCTACGAGATGACAGTAGGACTCCTAGGGATACCATACAGGGCTTTATTATATTGGTAGGCAAACTCAAGTGCTAGAGATAGGTATATTATTTTCTATACCGTACATCTAACTTTAAATAGTTTTTAAAGTAAATTTTTCTCAAAAGACTTACGAAGGGTATATATTAAACATATTATAAACCTTTCATAATCACTGTTATACCATTTTTACAGGTTTATTCATTGAGTTATAAGAAGTTAAAATGGCATGTTTTTGATAGCCGCTACTGCTTGGTCGCACCGGGTGATATGCATGTGAATGTCGTTTTCATGAGTCGATATAGCCAACTCTATGCTGCACCAGTTTGGACCCTGGCACATTTTCTCTGCCATGAATGCTAGTTTGGTGCTGGACAGAGCTTCATGTACCGTAGGACTCCCTTAGTGTCGCCTCTTTAAGACTCAATGAGGGATGGTATACAGCCTAAACTCGAACCCCAATCGGAGGGGAATACCTCGGGCCATTGATGGCAGCTGAGCTTTTGGGGATATCAAAGTTACCTCCAATAAGATCATAATCATGACTCGAATGCGGATGCTACCTGGTCTCCTCACCGATAACGCGAGGGGTATACTGCGATTCCCAGGATTATGAAATTCCCCGCTGTGATCAATCATCTACTACGCAAACCTTTATAGGAAGTCATAGTCAGGCTCTCTAGCACGATGTCCGTCGAATCTAACTCCGGCATACGATATGGCTTTATAGGAATTGGTCAGATGGGATGGGGGATGGCGATGAACTTGAGGCAGAAGATTCCTAGACAAGCCGAGATGGTGATATGCGAGATATGCGAGAGCCGCAGGGACTTGTTCGTTCAGGAGGCTCAAAGCAAAGGCGTTGTTAAGGTTGCGAATAATCCGAAAGAAGTAGCCGAGCAATCAGTGAGTCCACGTTGTGCAAGCTATACCTCGTTAGATATATTGTACTGATCAGACATTGTCTATAGGATATTATTATCACTATGCTTCCTAAAGGTCTACATGTCCGTGACGTGTTCACGAATAAAGATATTGGGCTGTTGTCGGCTACTCCTCGGAATACCCCTATCCAGTTCATAGATTGCTCGACAATCGAGACGACCACAAGCGTTGAGATAGGCGCAGAAGTAGCAAAGTCTAAACTGGGAAACTTTGTTGATGCACCCGTTAGTGGCGGCCCCAACGGCGCAAATGCTGGAACCTTGGCTATCATGGTCGGCGGCAACGAGGATGACTGGAAGTGGACAAAGCCCGTTCTCCAAATGATGGGTAAAAACGTTTTTCACTGCGGACCGCTTTCTGCTGGGTTAGCCACCAAGCAAATTAACAACTACCTCAGTTCTGTTTGCACAGTCGGGGTTTGCGAGGCCATGAACATGGGCGTCAAGTACGGGTTAGACCCCAAGAAGTTGGCCGACGTCATCAATGTTAGTAGTGGGCGGTGCTACAACAGCTCGGACCAAAATCCAGTCAAGGGTGTGACTCCCGGTGCTGCTAGTGAGAAAGATTTCGTGGGTGGCTTCAGTGTCGAGCTCTGTAAAGGGGTCCTCGATATGGCAGTAGCGTTAGGTGATCATGTTGGGGCGAAACTGATTCTAGGCGATCGTGTGCTTGCTATTTATGATAAAGCTCTGAACGATGAGCGGACTCGCGGGCGGGACTCTCGTAGTATCTACCGGTTCTTCGCTGAGGACGATGTGCTCTAAATACATACTAAAGAAGTCTATTTCATTATTAGCTGGTTTTGTGCGTTGCGATTCCTTTCCACAGATATCTCTTGGGTACTTGATCACGGGCCATTATTGTTACTTACTCTTCTATCTGGCCGCTTTGGGTCAGTTACGTTAGACTTACCCAAGTGTGACGGAGGAAAAACGACGCCGTTAACCCCCGAGGAGTTAACGTTGTATATATGGCACGTCACACCAAGACAATATACAAATAATATAATGACATCGTATCTATCACAAAGGATGTATTAGAAGCATGGAGATAGACTCAACTAGACCATAATCTACGAGGGGCAATTAGGTCCTTGACCATTCGGAAGGCTTCCTGACCCTCCCTCGGATAACTGAGGCTATATATACACATCGTTGGTATTCCTAACCGCTGACCTCCGACCCGATGTCTCAGATTAGCGAGGGCACTTCCATACAACAGTAGCTTACTCAACTCTCAATTGGTTTCGAAGGTGAGAGGTAAATTTTGAGTGGCCGGCATGCCTGAGTCGTAACTCGTGATATTACATAATGAGGGTCAATTATCGATTTCGATTTACTGCTATTTAGCAGCTCCTGGAATTGCAGCCTATCTGAATGTTTTGAAGAGGTTGAAAATAGAATGGAATTATTAGTTACTAGGGTCTGATTGTCACAGAGTACAAAGAGACATTTGTATATAGTTGGATAGTTGCCTACGAAAGTTTTAGACCCTTCGTGCAACAACAAGTGTCTTTACATACCCCTAAAGTGCGAGGTTCCTGACACGACCTTTACAGTTACAAAAAGTTTAATTCGAAGGACCTTTGCGGCCAAAGGAAGACCAGGCCTAAAGTTCCCACTCCTTTGTCTTCGCTTACGATCTCTCACACGGACTTCATCTAAACATTACTCTCAAAACCTGTGAAGCTCACTAGGCGCTGAATTAAGGAGCGATAGAGAGAGGAAAAAACCTACCAATCAAAAGCAACAAGAAGATCTCCTCAATGAAACGCTAAATCGCATATTGCGGGACAAGTCCATCACTTCTAGAGACAATATACTTCTTCAAATGAGGGCTGAAGAGGAACACCTACGTCGTTTGACGGAACATAGATGTTCTTCCTACGTGTTGTCTCTTACCAGTCGAGCGGTTCTCTGGATTCCAGCTGCGTCGCACAAAGCTTCTCGTCATGGCTGAACGCTACTACAGCGATGTACATTTTCGACAACCGGCATCGCTTTCCGTATGTTGGCGTTATGTATATCGAATCGTAGTTGTGGCAGCAATGGTTCAAGCCATACGTGTCTAATATAACGCTTCATTATTTTTCGTCTATTTTTGCCGTTAAATACGATAGGAACCTTGCCGACTGCGGATTAAATTCCGATATATTAGTCGCATTTCATTGTGGCGCCTGCGAACAGGCACAGAGAGTTAGTTAGGCATACCACTTATTCCGAAGGAGATGAATCAATACTGGCATTTTGCGGACTTTTGCGATCACAGCTATGGCCACAGGAAGAGTGCACTTTCTTCAGTACAATCTATAGTACACAAGCGGCTTCTATCCATTACCGTACAGTCGCTGTTCCATGCTTTGTTTATCGTACTGGGTCAATCGAGTCATCTTTAAGATATGGATGGGCAAAGGGGCGCTGGAAACATTGTCGTTCGCACTGAACCAGCATTCGATGCTCAACCCCTTGCTAGAAGATTTCGAAGAGAACTGGTAGTAAGATCGTAAATTGCTCCTGAAAAGCTCCAAGCCTTTTAAATTTAGTGGGCGTATAACAGCCCGGATAATTGGATGAATGAGGGCGAAGTAGAAGGACTTCATTTTAGTCGAACTACATCGACTACCTAGGTAACTGTCAGGAACCTCGTGATTTGGGTTAGGTAAAGACACTTGTTGTTGCACGAAGGTCCCAAAACCTTTGTGGACAACTATCTGGCTATATATGTACATATGCCTCTTGTACCCTGCGTACTTTGTAACTATCTTCATGTACCCTGTATGCTCTATGACAGTCGCAATCACAATATGGCTAGTGCATTAAAGAATTTAAAATCCCTAGTAAACTTGATGTGAATTGTCAGTGTCATGATCCTCAATGACGATCCTTGAAGACTAATGACTTGAAGTGTATATAGTTGCAGCTAGATTACGAAGAAGTTTAGCCTTCTTCGTGCAATAACAAGTATTCATGTAACCCCTATACTAAAGCCTCTGACAGTCGGGAACCTCGTACTCAGGGGTAGGTAAAGACACTTGGTGTTACACGAAGGCCTGGAAGCCTTGGTGGGCAACTATTTAACAACATACAAATGTCTCTTTGTGCCTTGTGACGTGAATATACGTTATTATAATCAAGAGGACCTCTGGGCTTTTGCTAGCCTACTGTCAGGTGGGCTAGTTCTAGAGTGAATAGAGCCTTGAAACAGTCACATAGCTGGTAGGTAAGGGGTCAATAGCCATAAGGTAGGTGAAGGTTGGCCAATTGGCCCCTGGCCTTCCAATATCCAAGGGGGGAGGGGCGCGACTTTCTCCACCTCAGGGTCCATAGTAACTATGGTTAATATGACCCCTAACACCAACCTAGGACGGCCACTCAATGATAACACTGGCAGGCTGCTTCAAATCTAGTTCTGCTTGCTACGGGCGGCAAGGTGTCAATCCATACGTTTAAGTAAGTTACAATAATGTAAATATTCTTCCTGATGTCCTACGTGAGGCTATTTAGCCCTTGCCTAACTGAGACATAGGCGCTGAGGTCGGAGGTTTACCCTAATACCTAAAGTTGTATATATCTTCGTAGCTAAGCCACCTGAACGGAAGAGAATCCAAATGGTCAAGGTCTTAATCTGACATAACATATTATTGTATTCTGAACAGAGTTAATTCCTATGAGATTAAGCGCTGCTTTAACGAACACCCTTTTTGTCCTCCGCATATACTCTTCCCATAGGTACTCCAAGCAGGTAACCTAGTAGAGCTAGGAGGAAATCCTTGTTCTCCAACATCATTCCTTTAAGATTAAAACACCGTCTAAGACGGTATTTAGAACAGCATCTGGAGATTTGAAGAATTGTGGGAAGGATCAAACCTACTCTCTGGCTAAAGATGCCATGTCCTCTTTATCTAGACAAGCGTCAATCAGCAGAATTGTATACTTTAAGTGGCCTATTTGATCAACTTAGCATAGTTATTTAACCACTATTGAATGGCTTGATCAGGCAATGATTGTCTTGACTTACTCTTCCCCCGAGCTGAGTGATAAGGTTATGATGCTGATCGCTCGCAAGCTATGTGTGGTGGTGGCAACAAGCTTATAGCAGTTATAAAGGAAATTAGCTGCTAAGTGAGGTTACCCCTGGAGAAGTGGTTGGTGCAAATGATTTTAAATAACCTAGGTACGTTCGTTCATGAAAGAAGCGTTCCAGAGATGTCAGTGATACCACTGGAATTCGTTTCGTTTCGTGGCAGCAGCTTGAGTAACATATGGATGATAGATATTGAGTCTTTTCTGTCCTTATAGGGCAATATAGTCTTACCAAGTCTCGGGAAGTAGTACCTAGGTAAACCAACAATCACTGGGCTCTCTCAAAAATGTCATAAACTACCGTATGGAGTAACTGCCTCATAGGTAGCCAAAGGAGTTTATGCAAGCTATCACGGCGCTTCAAAATTTACCCCGTTCAGCAGGTTGAACTTGCCCAACGTAATAATCCCGAGCTCTCTTGCCTTATTATTCGGTAGAAGGGTCAATTGAGTGAGGTAAGATGGCACCTTCCAGTCAAGAAGACTGAGCTTTACGCTCGGGAAGAATCTCTACCCATGTCCTCTGTTTCAGTCCTCACTGGCTTCTGTCTTCTTTCGAGTATCAGTCTGAGGTCGAAACCCAAGGAGAGAACCAAACATCAAGATTTATGTAATTCTTTCGCTCCAACCATATTGAGAAATCATCTCTTAGTCTCCTTAATTGTGTATGATCCCTCACAAGTCAATATGCAGGTACGTCAACCCCTCTGTGTCGAAAGTGGGCTGCCTTTCTACTTGAATCCCCAATTGCCACCTATTTCTCATGTTTAAATTCCTGACTCAGAGATTCTATTTTTATAGATCTTACAAGTCCTGTCAATCATGTCCCTCGTCGCGTCTGCGGTAGCTGTTCCAGCCTCCAGCTACACCGATCCTAGAGCAGAAGTAAAATATCACCTCAAGTGCCACGACAAACGCACCAGCTCACTGTGTCGAAGAAACGCTAAATGTACAGCTGTTGGCAAGCCCGCCACCAACTTCAAAGTATGCCAATCTGGTTGTACTTGTACTTCGCTACCCATATACAAGATGGGAGATCAGAAGGCGGCGGAATACGCGCCGCGCTTTTAGGACTCTCTCGCACAAGTAAGTCTATTTCGAACACTACAGCTGAAGGAATCAGGTTTCGCACACGGCTTCCACTGTCTGTGAGAGCAACGGCAACGGGCTATCCTAATTGAGATCACGATTCTCCCCCATGATAAGGGTGCCAAATTCTGACTCTTCTCGCTATAGATCATATCCGCCTTATGGAAGAACACTCTTGGTTGGTAACTGATGACTGTTTCGGACGCAGGTATATGCTGGAAAAGACTGGGATGCATCATAGATAGGAGACGCCTCGATACGGGGGTGGGCTATTGGACCAACGTAAACCTCAGCCTAAGGGGCGCGTTCTTGGGGCACAACTATAAATTCGAGCATACTTAGTTCAGTAGGTAATAAATCCTCATACTTTTCATTATGTTTAACTCCAATTTATCATGTTCTCGTGAAATGATTCAACAGCTACGTAGTGGGACAATGTCGACTCGTAGTTTCGAGTCGAGCTCAAAACTTACGCTAAGCGACAATAATGACCCAGACAGTGCGTAGCTGGCCTTTTCAGCCGGCTTTTTCAAACTCTATAAATTAGGCGAAGGTGCTTTAGCGGTCGTGTGTAATTCGAGAGCTTCTTTACACAAGAGCAGTTGTTTTAGTTCCAGTTTGCGGGATGTCAATTGGAAATAATCGAAAGGCCTGTTACCACGCGTGTAGATTTAACGTACATTTGTGAGTTTTATAACTCGGTACCAATCTCAAAAGAGACAAAAGGTCGCTCTTGTGGTCATTCACTTGACACAGGCGGCATTATCAACATCACGAGACGTCGATAGGGTAGCTAGCTATCGGGAAGCAAACTCGCTTCCAGCTTCATATCAAGTATCACGCCGCGTCCGTTTCATAGAATCGGACTGTCTACTGCCTGGCTTTATTCACCAAATAATTATCTTTCTCAAGGCCACACCTAGAGGGTTAAAACAAAGCGCGTTCAGTCTGGATTAGTCCTAGCATCAGGGGATCGGCTCTCATAATCGACCCCGGACCATTGGAGTGTAATGTAATGACGTCACGAATACTCAATACGTGTTATGATAAAATCGAAGAAGAAGCTTACATATACGGGCTTGGAACATATTTGCCGAGGTTCTTGAGAGTGTGAATAGTGAGAACACCTGTAGAGGAGGCGAAAGGTACTTATTATGGCTTGTAAGCCAACGATGGAAGCATATTTGACTGAATTGCGAAATAGAAATGGAGAGTATGAATAAGAAAAGTTACGGAGAATGCAATAACAGCAGCAGTTAGCATTCCACTTTCTTAATGTTATTAGCTGATTGAGAAAGCGGGCGTTCTTGTAATGAAAACAGATGGCCTCCCTGCGGGCGACGCACAACAACCTTGAAATGTGACAATTGCGGCTCGATGCAGTGGTTGACAACGCACAACATATGTAGAAAGCCATGGCGAAAAACGTACCAGCAAAAATGAATGGATATGGATTCATGAGGTCGAACTGATAAAAAGGATGGGAGGGGGTGCTGCTATTAGTACGTGGATCTCGTAATCTCATTGCTTGTGAACCCTCACTCTCGGCTGTACTAGACGCGAGGAGATGCAACGACATTAGCTCTCCTACGAGTTACACTACGCATTGTATGAATATTTGGGCTTTAAAGGGCCCTACTAGAGCTTGGTATACCAATTATTCGGGACTATACTACCGAATGCGGCAATTTTATTAGTCAAGCATGCCAGCTGATTGGACGAGCTCTGCCGCTTGTACCTTGGAACAGGTAGCAAACAGAGTTTTCAGTGGAGTACTGACAAACTCTCCGGCTAGAACCTACCATGGTAACAGTAGTTGTTGCAGTGGTAGTATGCTCAACGGCGATACAAATCACTGTTACGGTTAGCCCCAATTCTCCGAGCTCTCCACCAACACATCATCCCATTATCTACCGGTTTCTTGAACGATAGGCAATGATGGTATGTCTAGGTGGAAAAATTTTACCTCAAAACGGAGACAGAGGGCAGTATGGCTCCATAACAAATGGAATGGGGGGAGGTAACGGCGGGGGCGAAGCCGTATTTTCTATCTCTTCCATTTATTCAACCCTCCCACCTTCAGTTCTTATGTGTCAAGGACTCAAGGTGAACCCTCGGTTCGATATACACGTCAAAAACGACTCCACTTCCACGTCGAGCCATGGCTTCGTCTCCGACTCTGTTTACTTCCCCGGGGGAAGAGGGCCCGGGTAACATGGGGACGCCTGCCGTCGAATCTGAGAAGAAGCCCCTTGGTACGACGGAGCTCACTACTTCGTCCGTCGATGGCTCGCAGAAGGACATGGAGGCGGGCGAGGGCCTACAGCGTGGCTTGAACAGCTGGCATCTCCAGTTCATCGCGATAGGAGGTACTATCGGCACGGGACTTGTAAGTGTCCAGTCATTGCCTGTGACGGCGTCATCATTATCTAACATACAATAGTTCCTCGGTAGCGGAAAGGCTCTCTCGACAGCCGGGCCGGTGGGCTGCTTGATTGCCTTTCTCTTCGTCGGGAGTATCGTCTACTCGATCATGGTAAGCCTGGGCGAAATGGCTACCTTCATCCCCGTGGCGGGTTCTTTCACGGCTTACGCATCGCGATTTGTCGACCCTTCCCTCGGTTTCGCCTCTGGTTGGATTTACTGGTTTAGCTGGTCAACGACTTTCGCGCTCGAGCTGGTCGGCTCGGGTCTCGTCATCCAGTACTGGGATAAGACCTTGAATGTCGGTATCTTCATCGCCGTGTTTTGGGTTGTCTTCACGGCCATCAATCTACTTCCGGTTCGCTGGTTTGGAGAGTTCGAGTCATACTTCGTTTCCATCAAAGTCATCACCATTATCGGCTTCATTATCTTCGCAATCTGTATCGATGCCGGTGCTGGCCAGCACGGCTATCTCGGTTTCGATGCATGGGTGCATCCAGGCCCTTTTGCCGAATACATAGTCCCCGGGAACAGCGGCAGGTTCGTTGGATTCTGGTCAGTTCTTGTCACTGCTGGGTTCTCGTATCAGGGCACCGAGCTGGTTGGCGTTGGTGCAGGCGAAACGGCCAATCCCGCAAAAACCGTCCCTTCGGCTATCCGATGGACATTCTGGGGTGTCTTTTCACTTTTCATAGCGACCATTTTCTTCATCGGCATCACGGTGCCTTCTGACAATCCAAATCTGCTCACCGGCGCCAGCGACGCCTCGGCATCTCCTCTGGTTATTGCTGCTGTATTGGCTGGAGTACCTGTTCTCCCACACATAATAAATGGTGTATTGCTTACTGCAGTGCTGTCAGCTGCAAATTCCAACGTTTACTCAAGCAGTCGAATCATGGTCGCGCTGGCGAGGGACGGGCATGCACCGGCCTTCTTGGCGCGGACCAACCGCTTTGGCACGCCGCATTGGGCCGTCCTCTTTTCGGCGGCAATCGGCTTCCTTGCTTTCCTCAATCTATCATCCAACGGAAGTGATGTTTTCGACTGGCTATTAAACATCACGGGTATAGCCGGATTTATTAGCTGGTGTTCTATCAGCATTTGTCACTTGGTGTTCAGTACGTATTCTAGAGTCTTTTATATCCCATCTTTAAACTAATCTCTCTAACATCTAAACTTCTTCTAGTGCGAGTCCTACGCGCCCGAGGTTTATCACGGGATTCGCTAGTTTTTAAAGCGCCGATGCAGCCATACCTAACCATCTACGGCCTCTTTTTCTGTGTGCTGATTCTCCTCACGAACGGATTTACAGTTTTCATCAAGTGGAGCACCAGCGATTTCTTTGCAGCATACGTCAGCCTGATTTTATTCATTGTTCTCTATCTAGGGCATAAGGTGGTTTTCCGGACACGACTTGTAAATTTGGCCGATGTTGATCTCGACCGCGACCGAGCAACGTAATAAAAGCAATGTGCCAAAAAGGGCCATGTAATATCTACATAATATTTATTCGATAAAATAAAAATAAGTTAATCTCTCAATAGACGTGAATGGGGAAAGTCAGGAACCTAGACAGAGGGCTTAAGGACAACGAAGGACAAGCAGACAGACTGATTATTGACTTTCTGGAAATTTTGCGGATCTGAATGCGGCCTCAGGGGTCATAAAATAAATCCGTATTCTGTTACAGTTTTCTTTACAGAGGCATCCAAGTTGGCCAGTGATAGAGTTCTCGTATTTGAGCTGACTACGAAAGAGTCTCATGTTAGCTGGAAGTCAAATCCTATTCAAGGCACACGTGTAGTGTAGGTATCTGGGCGGATCATGTCATTAACTTCCTATCCTATCGCGATCAAAACAGCTTATACTACCATTGTTTTAATAGCGTTATTGAAATGTAAGATTAACTGTTGGAAGCTACTTGCCTATCTTTAAGACAATTTATATGTAGCTATAAATTTAGTACAGGACTACTCCGTACCTACTCTTCCAATGAGGAAGCTTGTTTCAGCTTTGGGGCGTTTCGCATCCCGATGGAAGGAGAGCCAATCAATTTCAATTGACCTTCCATTTCAGTTAGTTCACGCTTGCATGGGCGAGGCCTAGTAAAACAGCGCTATCTTCACTATCACATGGAATTCTACTCAACAATGAAAGCATTGTTGCATTGAACACTCAGTTTTACACAAGAGCCAAACTACCTAGCCAGCTGGCAAGATCTCCTGCCAAACTAGAGGACAATTAGGCAGTAGACTGCGGGAGGTGCCTTATTATAAGCTAAATGGATTGCGTAGTGTATTTCAGAGTTACGTGCCTACCTAATACGTCAATAGATAGATGTATGTATTCGGTAGGCGCATGTGGAATAGGAGATCTTAGGATTCATCGCGCCCCATCATGACATAACCATAACCCATGGGACCTTTCTGTGTACCACCTACTCCTTGTGCCACGCAAACCTCAAAGGATCTGGAATAACAGAGGGCTTCTCTTTCTTCTTTTGCGCCATTCATTATGTGCACATTCTCCCGGCTCACATTTTCGCTTCGCCCCTAAACACCTAGAGTCTTCATTCTCTCTTTTTTGTCTCGTCTATTGAATGGACAACGTTTACATAGGGCTGGTTCTCTTACTTGGCTTGCTATTATTCGCGCCTGAGACATTTGCATTCCCTTTGCTGTCACCCCAAAGTGCATATAGAACCCACCGCGGCAGGCTGATGAAACTTTCGCAAATGCCATCACCTCCAGTTTTTATATCATAGGATTTTCGATATTGTTTAGTTTCTTATGAGTAACAGTTGAACTACGTTTCCTACCCGGCCGACCTATAGATTCGTCGCTCCGTTTTTTCCATTCTATTGCTGGGTTCCCATCGCCATGCTGAAAGACTTTGTTCGCGCTGTCGCGCTGGGCGCGACTTCGATAGCTCCTAAGGAGCTTGATATCAACGACCCTAGTCCGTCAATCCAAACATCGACCATCATTACATGATGAGTCTATTATCTAACTATCATGCAGACTCAATCAAGTCGGTGGCCAGTACGATCGCTTATGGCACCATGAGCTACTACACTGGAAACCTCACAAAAACCCCTGAGGTATATAAACTCTGTCCCTTCCCTTGACGGGGCTAACTGTGCTATATAAGACAATTGCTATATTCCCTTCACCTTACTGTAAGATCCGACCGTATTTTTACGCCAGAACCTTGATCTTACTAACCTTTATACCGCAAAAGACTGGTGGGAAGCTGGCGCTGCCTGGGGAGCAATGTTAGATTATTCGCACAATACGGGCGATACAAGCTATGACGATGTGATCATCCAGGCTCTACTAAGTCAAGTCGGCCCGAACTTCGATTTCGTCGATCCGCTCTACACTGGTTCAGAGGGCAATGATGATCAAGCTTTCTGGGCCTTTTCTATATTGGAAGCAGCTGAGCGCAATTTCCCCCAACCTGACGACTCCATCCCTGCGTGGTTACAAATCGCAGAGAATATATGGAACACTATGGTCACCAGGTGGGACAATACAACTTGTGGCGGGGGCTTGCATTGGCAGATATACGCTAGTAACCCAAACGGTCTCGATTACAAGAACTCAGTATCCAATGGTGGTTTCTTCCAGATTTCTGCACGACTGGCACGAGCTACTAACAACGGAACCTACCTTCATTGGGCAGAAAAGATATGGGATTGGTCACAGAAAATCGGCTTTATCGACGAGAACTTCAACGTGTTTGACGGTGCGAGTTCGACGGAGGAGTGCAAGAACATCAACCCCGTAAGCTTTTCTTACTCACAAGGCATTTATATGTACGGAGCCGCAATACTATTCAACTACACCGACGGAGGCCAGATATGGGCGGACCGAACAAATGGCCTCCTGCAGGCTTCTCGGTCATACTTCAGTCCATTTCCAAACGCTACAAATATCATGTATGAGCATGCTTGTGAGTTATACGATACATGCAACACGGATATGAAATCTTTCAAGGGTTATCGTAAGTGGTTTCTCGAGTTATCCATTGTCTAGCAATCTAGCAATTTGAAGGGAGGGGACCCCTTTCCGGCCGCACCCGTATCTTAGGTCCTTTCTTTACTTCTAGAACACCTAATTTTAATGGCCAGAACGACGGTAACTGACTACTATTCCTACAGTCTCTCGCTTCATGGCTGCAACGACGCAGATGATGCCTTCGACTCACAAGGAAGTCCAAGAGCTGCTGGGTGCATCTGCCGTCGGAGCAGCAAAAGCATGTTCTGGCGGAGATAATGGCACCGTCTGTGGACAGAAATGGTACACACTCTTCTTAAGTTTACCCCTTCTTCATATTACCAAAGTACATATTGTACTAGAAAGGCCGAGATATCTCCTGGGGATTACTGACTCCAGATTTGAACAGGTATATCGGAGGGTATGATGGGAATCCGGGGCTCGGTCAGCAAATGACAGCCCTTGAGACTGTCCAGGCACTGCTTGCTTTCGAGGCACAACCCCCTCTTAAATACGGTGAAATCGAACGTGTCAAAGGCGAAACACCGCCGGCGTCAATGATCACAACAGTCTCCACGGCCACAGCAACCACGACAGCCACAGGTACGGCATCCACTACAGAAGGGTCTGGTTCTGCTGCACATGTCATTACAGTTGATTATACCCCGGTGGCCGTGACATTGGTTACCTGTCTTTTGGTTTTCTGTTTATAAGCCGAGAAGCGGCGAACATGCATTGCGTACCGGAGTCTGTGGTTCGAAGCTTTTATTTACGTTATAAGGAGCAGCGGCTACTATTTATCATCGAATTGGGACATGCTCCCCAGGTATAAATAGATTCCGTAGTAGATTACTAGAGAAACTTCTAAATCCCCTCGTCTATTACAAGATCCGATCAATTTAGCTGGCTTCTAATCTGACCTATCTAGGGATTTATATAGTGCTGCTTATGGTAGGTAAGTGAGTAAGTAGCTTGTCATTATGATTTGAGTCTACAGGTGCATAGGCACTTAAGAAATACGAAGCCAAAAGAAAATTTCACACCTCACACCCCTAACTTACACCTCTAGTTTTGAGACCACCTATTGATTACATAAAAAATGTAAAAACAGTTAAATTGCTAATAAAAAAGAACTCGTATAGTCCTGCTCTATATTTCTATAAATTTCTATCTAATCACCTAAGTGTTTATGGTCAAAAGGATAGCTGGAAATAGGGACATATGTTGTATGGTGTAGCTAGCTGGACGGGTGTGAAATCTGACGGGAGGTTGTGAATCCTGTCATTCGCTTTACCAGTATCCTGGCTTGCTGCAATTCTGCCTGCATCATGCATATATACGACTTTATTCGCCCACCTGATGCGTCAATCGAAACGCATTATTTTCTGCAGCTGGTTGCTCCGATCGGAGCTCCACCAGTGACGGTGCGCTAACGGCCTACCTGTGCGAGCTCTGACTCAAGAAGAAATTGAATGGGAATGATGGGATGGTGATAATAAATACAACGTATCATCCGGGGTCACAGCAGAGGAAAGGGAAGCACGCAGCTCATAAACTTCATAAAAAGCCGGCAAGACTAGGACGGCTCGTGTCAATCTCGGCGGCTCACCATGTCGGCGTTTAACCTGGAGACCTGTGCAAGGTCTAACATCTTGGCGCTGGAGCCATACCGTTGTGCCAGAGAGTAGGGGCATCCAGAATCAGCCGTGACATCGGTCCCTGTGCTGACATTTGTGTTACAGTGACTACAAGGACGATGGCACGAACGTCTTGCTGGATGCAAATGAGAATGCCTACGGGCCCTCCTTGACAGCTGCCGCCGCCCTCGCCTCTTCGGCATCGTCAACCACCAAGTCGTCGGCGCCCGAGATCGACTTCTTGGGCCTGCACAGGTATCCAGATCCGCACCAGGGGGAGCTGAAGCAACTGCTCTGCAACCTGAGGAATATTCACCACCACACAGACAAGACGATCACGCCTGACAACCTCTTCGTCGGTGTCGGCAGCGACGAGGCCATTGATGGGCTCATGCGGTGCTTCTGCGTTCCCGGCCGTGACAGAGTCTTGGTCTGTCCGCCTACGTATGGCATGTATTCCGTATCAGCCCAGGTGAACGATGTCGGCCTGGTCAGGGTACCACTCCTGCCCGCACCAAAGTTCGAGCTTGACGTCGCTCGGATAAAAGAGGCGCTATCAAACGAGCCCAACATCAAATTAGTATATCTGTGCTCCCCCGGAAACCCGACCGGGTCCCCGCTCGCCAAGGCGGATATACAGCAACTGCTGGAGCACCCGACATGGAATGGTGTGGTCATCGTCGACGAGGCGTACGTTGACTTCTCGCCGGAAAGCGCATCTCTCGCCGAGTGGGTTGCCGAGTGGCCCAACCTTGCCGTCATGCAGACGTCGTCCAAGGGCTTCGGCATGGCGGGCATTCGGCTCGGGTCCGTATTCACCTCGGCGCCCATCGCACGACTTCTAAACAACATGAAGGCACCGTATAACATCCCCAGCCCAACGAGTGCGCTGGCTATATATGCCTTCTCCCCAGATGGCTTGGCAGTCATGCGCGCGAACCGAGAAAAGATTGTCGCGCAACGGGAGCGCCTGATTCGCGAACTGCCCAAGATAAAGGGTGTGGGACGCCTGCGGGGCGGCGTCGAGAGCAACTTCTTGCTCTACGAACTGCTGAATAAAGGTGGACAGCCTGATAACACCATTGCACTCGCTGTGTATGAGAGGCTGGCTGAGAATAGAGGGGTCGTGGTGCGGTTTAGGGGTAAGGAGCACGGATGCTTTGGATGTCTGCGCATCACGGTTGGGACGGAGATTGAAGTTACGAGGTTCTTAGAGTCATTGGAGAAGACCCTTGCAGAGGTCAATGGCCATGATATCGCAACGCCTGACAACGAGGAGAAAAGGGAGGTCCAGGCCAATGCTGTTATCTCTTAGGTTTGGTTATGGAATTGGAGTTTATAAAATAGACAAAAATGTTTCCGTCGGCACTACGGTTCATTTGAAGTTACAAAATGATAAGAATTGATCCAACTTTCAAATTTAATTCAGGAATATTTCTGCAATTTGTAGATAGCTAGAGAGGTTCTTTATTTTTTTATTTTTTTATTCTTTGTTTCTCATTCTGATACTTCTTGTATTGTATCCCGTCGAATAGACTCCTAACCTGGAGGTACCTAGGTAGAAGGGAGCAATACGGTTTGCCTCATAATATGCGTTATAAGGATGCTCTGACGTTGAACCCCGCCCCCACCAGAATTTGTTTCTGCCACAACCGCTCACAGGCCTCGAGCTCTTTCATATGCGTATCAGACCGACAGTGACATAACTAAAAGAAATAGTCAGAAATATTGACTAGGTCGTGGATGCCATAGGTCTTTGAAAATACAGCCAAGAAAAAGAACGACTATCCTGCTTTACTCTAGCGGCCAATGCACATAGAAGAAATCAGCGACGAGGTCGCAGAGCGCCTCAAGCTCGGGCAATCACAAACTCAGCCTGAGACTGAGCGTGCAACATCACCAGAACAGTCGCAAGATGACAGCACACCGGCGCCGTTGTCGGGGGCCATGTTCCCGGAGTTATCTCCCGGTCGCGCCATGACGGAGAAAAAGACCGTCGACGAAGTCGTCGCGGAATTGAAGCAGACCCCCTTCTTCATGACTGAATTGGAGGAGAATGACGAGACAGAGGCTTTCAAGGCCTTATCGTATGAAGGGACGCCGTTGGAGAACTCACTAGAGTTCAAGGAACAAGGAAACGAGTGCTTCAAGGCGCGGCGCTGGGCCGATGCCAAGGAATTCTACACCAAGGGCATTTTGATACTGGCTGCCGAGGAGCGCAAACGGAAACAGACGCCGGCTGCAGACCCATCTTCGCAGGGATCATCAAAAGCAAACCCTGAGGAAGAGAATGGCGAGCGGAAAAATGAGGGAGAGGAAGAGGAGAAGAAGATGACAAGGGAGGAGGAGATCCGTCAGGAGAGAGCAACACTCGAGTCTCTGTATGTCAACCGTGCTGCTTGCCACCTCGAGTTAAAGAACTATCGCTCCTGCTGGCTCGACGGCTCAGCGGCGCTGCGTTTAAATCCGAAGAACATCAAAGCATACTACCGCTCGGCACGTGCCTTTTTGGCCGTCGGCCGCATCGAGGAAGCAGACGACGCATGCGCGCGCGGTCTCGCGCTCGACGAATCGAACAACCCCTTGAAAGCGGTGGCGCGCGACATCATCAAGAAAGCAGAAGAGGTGTCGGCGCGGCAGCGGCGCGAGGCCGAGAGACAGGCCAAGGAGAAGCGGCGGGAACTGCTCATCAAAGCGGCGCTGAAGGCACGCGAGATCCGCACGCGCGCGACGGCGCAGCCCCCCGAGATGGAGGACGCGGGCGTCAAGCTCGTGCCCGACCCGGATGACCCTGCCAGCCACCTCTGCTTCCCCACCGTGCTTCTGTATCCGGCGCATCTGGAATCAGACTTCATCAAGGCCTTCAACGAGACCGATTCCCTCGCTGACCACCTGGCCTACATCTTCCCGCTCCCGTGGGACCGCGACGGCGCGTATACACTCTCTGGCGTCGAGTGCTACATGGAGACTGTCACGGGCGGGCTGGTCAAGCTCGGCAAGAAGGTTCCGCTTCTGAAGGTGCTGTCGGGCGGCAAGGTGGAGGTCGTCGATGAGGTCGTGCGCATCTTTGTTCTGCCTAAGGCGCAGGCACCTGCATGGGTTGAAGAATTTAAGATGAAGAAGGCGGCTGAGAAGGGATCATGATAGATAGCGCTTTTCGTTCAAGATACGGACGATAAACTAAAGAAGGAAATAACCGTTGAATTGGAATGCTATGTTGGCTGTTCCTTGATGAGACTGCGTCGTTTCAACCTCTTAGGAATGATCTCAAATTTTCGGCAGGGATTCGACCGGTATGCCTATGTAGAAACTAGAGAAAGTCACACAATATAACATAAAGGCGAGAGTGCCAGTGCCGACTACTCCTTACCAAGGAGGCCAAATTCAGAATGTGACGGTACAGACACACTAGGTTAGATGGGTCGAACTATTATTTTTGCTCACAGTCAACCACGTGTCGATTTAGTTAAGAATTGCTACACAACACTTCATGCTGGATGCGTGGCATGTATCGGATTAAAAACCTGAGTGTCTATCTGCTTTAAGTCTACCAGAATAGCCTTATGACAACTGAATTTTTATTTGAATTCAGACTTCTTTGCGTGTTCACTTCTCTTATTCAACTTTCTTAAGCACAGCGAAAAATATCCCCCCTGTTTCATTCTCGTATAGTCCAAGAGGAGACCATGGCTTGAACTCAACACTTCTCAGCTGTCATTAATCGTACATTCTACATTGTGTGATACATACCTGTAGATGAGAAGCCTCTGAAAGCAACATCTGCATCATATTGCACCGTACTCAATTATTAGTACTATGTAAACGAGGTCTTGATCAGAATCAATGTATTGATCTCAAGGCTAACGACATAAACTGAGCTTTTCGTTCCCACTTCCGTCAAACTCCGTGTCAAAATCCCATGTTTGCATCAGTACATAAGATTCGTTCCCAAGACATCCCGTCCTCATCCAGACGGTAAGATGCCCTTTTCTCATCACTCACTTACTCATTAAGACGAACTCTTTCACCATTAGTCCACATGGTGAATAAGCCCGGATCACCCTCACATAGAATTAGACCGAATTCTTTTCGTCCGCGGGAACACGTCGTCAAGGGGCGTGAGCATTACCCCATCGCTACCAATCTTAACCGCACCACCAACTCGAAAGCCGTAATCCCAACCACCGTCGCCATCAGTATTGCCAACGTATCCTCCCCCATGGGCATCGAAGCCCATGAGGCCTTCGACGTTCCGGGCCTTCCTCCCGCTGCTCTTCGAGAGGTCCCGGACGCTGAGATTCATCAGCAGCATCGCGGCCTTTTTATCCGCTGCTCCGAAAACATTACAGCCCACCACCGCCTTTTCATCGCCGTCTTCTTGTGTTGCTGCTTTGAGGTGTATCGATCGATTCTCTGCGTGGCTCTCTTTGTTCGTATAATAATGTCTTAATAGCTGTTGGCTTTGAGGCAAACCGTGATGGTCGGCCGTGTCGTCATCTAGTACCTGCGCTGCTGGGCGTTTTGTTGCTCGCGGGGTCTGTGGCAGCGAGGATGTCTGATGAGGTGGTCCCTCTGAGGGCGACGGCAGCTGTCTGTGTGCATGGTGGTGGTATGGCCGTGCATGTTGTTGGGATTGTGGCTGTAACTGGCTGGGTATATGGCCGGCGGCGTAGGGTTGTGGACGTGTCGTTCTTGACGCGTTAACGTTCGGATACGGTAATGCGTGTATATGGGCTGGAGTAGTGAACCGCGGTATTGCGCTTAGCCAAGGGCTGGGACCAGTATTTGTCTGGTATTCGCTGGGCGGGCGAAGATGGGCGGGGGGGTGTGGTGCGTTGGCAGGAGTCCAACCGCTGCTATTACTGCCGCTGGCATGACTTGGCCTTAGAGGTGTGATAATGGACGGGACCGGCGAGTGAAGAAAACGGGGGAGCTGATGATGAGATGGGCCGCGGACCAAGCTGGTGCGGTCCGCGGTGGGCGAGATCTCTCCGTCAGCGTCTGTCGTATAGGGGCTGTTTTCACTTCCTGGAGTTGAAACGCATGTCTTTCGGACACGGTAACGAGGTTGATGCCCACCGGTCTCGTCGTACGCAGCGCGGTACCCTCGGCGTTCGCGCTTAGGGCTCACGTCACCAGTATCATTCCTCGATGCAGAGCCTGTGCTCGCTGTACTGCTATTGCTGTAGAGACGCCGGTAATATTCTGCCTCTTGGGTGGACTGAAGCACTATCGCCGGATCTATAACCATGCGGCTATAATCCGGCGCATCAACCTGTGTACAAAGGGATGGGAAATCTGGCCCAAATATAGGAATCAACGCCCCCGATATGTTGTAGCAAAATGTTGCGCAGACTGCCTTTGCACAGTGATAAGGCATCCAGTAACCTTTAGACCATTTGTTAAACGAGCCCCCAATTTCATCATTTCTTGCCATGGAAATATCCCAATGCAACGTACCTTGAGCCATAATCGAACCTCCTGTAATGCTATGTGTGATTTCCTTAAGGCCGGGGTTTGAGTTCAACATTTTGGCTGGTGTCGTCTATCGTCGTCAGCAAGTTCATCTGGAAAAGAGATAGGGCTACCGATTTTATTTGCTTTCTTTTCTTTTCAACTTACTTTGGGATATTTGCAACATTTGAAGAATGGAGTCATACGGACGAGGCCGACATTATAGTCCCACATGACGGCGTACTCGGCGTCATCCCTGGGGACTTTGAAAACGTATTGAAAGACTATATTGCACTGTCAGTAAAGAATTGCTCCACCAATGAAACTCTGTGATGAAAGGTACCTTCGAAACTTTCTCGTCCAGTCTTCTCAAAAAAGTCCTTCTTACCACTGTTGTATGGTATGTGCCGAGAATACTCCCGTATCTTCCCGAGTGGATAGACTTGGAACATCCGTGTCCGGTTGAGTGATACTTCGTCAAGATCCTCGTAGGGCTGGAAGTTTATGGCCCCTTTTGGTTTGCCCTTGGTGAAGACGGCCGCATCCTTCGGCATCTTGTGTTTGGGTATGGCTGACCGGCCCCGAAACGCAGACTCCTCAGCACAAGAGTCCGTGGGGGATGATAATTCTGGACTGGGGGGAAATCCATTCCCGTTAGATGAGCCCGTAGGAGCCGGGTTGAGAAGTGACGACAGAGATAGCATAGCGGTGAGTGTTGTGGGGTGATGTGTGTCTCGAAAACAGGTACGCTACCACTGCAAGTAGAGGTATACAATGCGTATGGAAATCCAACTAAGGACGAAGAGAAGTAGCTAAGAGATGAAATACAGATAGCTGAAGACAATGTCCACATCAACAGATAAATTTAGGAAAGAGGATTCCCAGGTCTTTTTTAATCTGACAAACAAACAAGTTTGAAGTATGTCCTCGCAAGACGGCAAGCCTGAATGTTGGCACAGGCAAGCTGAGATTGCTTTCTTCCCTGGCTGTGATCCAGTCATGCATCAATGGCTGCAAAACACCTGGCGGTGTCCGATACGGCGGTATAGACCGGTGTATTCGGCACAGAGTTCTTTGTCAATGATGTCTTGGAATCGACCTGTGAGAGGAAAGATGCCCGTTTGTGCGCGCCCACCGCCTCTTGGGAAGACCGAGTTCTAAGCCACGAAGTGATAGGTGATGGGGAGTTCTCAAGCAAGTGAAGACAATCACTGCCAATTCAAGGTAAAAGCAACGTGACCGAGTGGTAGATGAGGGCAGAGAGAACAGAGATCGATATCGTGGGTTTGGACGGGGTCGTGTTGGGACCAACACGCCAAGGTCACCAAACGAGGCCTTCGACTCTGTACCATCGCCGACGAGAGAGCACTCAATCAAATCCAGATGTATCAAGCCAGTACACGGAATTCGGATAGTATCGAGGGTTTTGGGCCAGGTTCCAATAGATTGTCACCAGGCTTGACCTGGGGCCCCAAGAGGGCGATCACAGGTGACCGCATGACGCAGCGGAACTAGCAGGACAGACAACAAATGAGTTCGGTACAGCAAATACTCTCCGTAGTGGCCAGCCCAAACAGGGACTGGGGTTGTTTGGGAGGCATGGGAGACTGTTGACAGGAAACTAACACATCGGCAAGCTGCATGTTGTACCGTCCTGGTCTCTAGCTTAGGCGATATTCTGAACAGGGGAGAACAAAGAAAATGGCGGTAGGAAGTAGATAGATCTTAGACAAAGATTGCTTGACTCGACACACGTGTACCCGTAGCTGGCACTCTAACAGCGAGAGGCTTGGACGGAATTGGCGACTGTGACATGTAGCAGCGACATATCTCCTGCCTGTGTCTGCTAGAGACAGAAACAAAAACAACAGTGCCAAAAGCACCATGATCGAGCCTTGGGCTTGACCGCCGAGGAGGAATGTCTTTATACTGGCGGAGAGGGCTCTGTGCTTAGCCGACACCCACATAGCAATGCTTTCTGTAGAGTCAACAACTCGACAACATCTCTCGACGGCCGAAAAAGTCATTCACTGATTTACAGGGTACTTGAAATTGGTGGTATCTGCGATCGATGCATAGAGAGAGCGTAACCCCATCCATCCCTGTTCCCCCAGAAAACAGACGATGAGATACATATTAGAAGCACAAGAACATGACTCCCGGGAACACAAATGCGGAGTCAATCCATTTTAGAAAAATGATGGTCTCTGCATGCTATTGAGTGCCAATTTACCAACAACGCACCAGTAGACCCGAGTAAATCCACCATCGTGGCCATCCGAGACAGCTATGTACTAGGCTGAGGCAGCCAATGAGCCAGAGACGGACCAGATGAGTAGCCCTACAATAGTCTTCGCAACATGATAAATTGCAATAAAAGCTCAATAGATGTATTTCGATATTAATGATACAGACGCTCTACACACAATTCCCGTGATCAAGTTCACACACGACTAACCCCAAAATGATCTTCGTGAGTGTTGTTTGCTCCTTAGATCAACAAGTTTGAGCCCAATGTGACACCCTCCTATGTCGATTACGGACGCAGGACAGAATCCTCGAGTCATTGATCCCCCCTGGGTGAGTCTCCCGGCATGCCGTGTCGCCCAGCATATCGAGCGCTGCGGCATGCCGGCATTGGCTCCGCTAGGAGACAGCTCTGGGCAGATTACCACATTACCAACGCACTGCCAGAAACGGACGTAGCAAGTAGATAGTGGGTTGCTCACATGACACAAGACTCCAGCACGGGATGAGAGAACCGCGCGTGCCCACTGACGCGCAGAGAACAAAGAAACCGAATGCCCCTGCGGTCGAGCTTCGTGTCTCTTATGGAGGAGGGAGAAGAAGTGACAAGATAGCAGCAACGCAATCAGGCCCTTAGACATCGCTTACGGCGTCTATACTAGCTAGGAAGAGATATTGCCCCACGGGTTCTATGAGACGGGATTGTAAAAGGATTATCCCAGCTCCCGGCTAGTATGTATGGCAGGCATGTGCGAACAAGTGTAAAAGAAAACCTAGACGACATGATTAATGGCTAGAAGAGCTAGGATAATATTAACACCCTTTCAAGCGGGTCTCAAGGATAGCTATGGCCCATGTTTAACAAGTATTTATATTATGAGCAAGAAGAAGTTATCAGGGCAACGGTAAACTACTGCTATATTTACGGGCTTAAGGTGATATTGTTAGCAAGTCTGGAGTACTTTTAGTGATGCTGGTAGTTGTTGTGCAACGGTAAGACACGGCGGTTGTGTACATGGTGACCTCGGGAAATATAAAATGTTTTATCATGCTGAGAAGCGCTGGCAGCGGCAAGAGTAGCAGTGACAGTCGTAGTAGTGTTGCACAAGTACGGACAACGGAGAATTGTACACTCATATAGAGTCCTTAGACAGGGCCATGTGTTCCAGGTGGGACGAGCCGTTGTGAGAGCTACATAAGTAGTAGATGGGGGCTCCCCCAGGATCGCTGACAAGGGAAGTATGTCTCGCACCTCGTGGGTCTTTGAACATATGGTTGTGAAATTCAAAGACCGATATTGACAAACACAGGCTATTGAGATTTTGAGAAGAATTTGGGGTCAGTTGTTGTTAATACAATAGTTATATTTTGATTATTTGCCATGGCAATATAATTCTAAGTTTACTTAGACCAAAAAAAAAAGGATCCGACTTATCTGAACATAGAGCTTATTGATAGTTGCCAGAGTGCCATCGAGAGAGCTAACCTGTTTGCTTCCCCTCTCCCTTCTTTGTACTCTTCGTACAGTCAGGTATAGTTTCCGCGTGAAGCGAGCCAGTTAATGCCATTCTCCAGTAACACACACCACAAGAAGCGAGCCTTGAACAGTACATCGGCCTATATACGTGGTTTGCTCTCACTACTACCTTGGCCATACTCTGTGCGTGACAGCATACCTCAATCTCTCCTTGATCGAGGCGTATGCATGTATCCAGCGCACAACAACGATCGAATCGATGCTGCTGAGACACCACATGCAAAGCTTCTGGTCTGACCAATCACACCGCTATTTTCCACTGTACGCCTTGAAGCCGGTGAGACATACCGGGCCACAGCTTCTTATCTGCGTATCCACCTCGTCTTCGATAGCCCGTACTTGTGATACATCATCTATAGACACCTTAGGCAGGCATCTGTGGCCAGAGCAGCACCAAGGACGCCTCTCATCTTGATATCCAAATTTTTCTAGGCCATTTTATAACAAAGCGGTATAGGGGCAACAGAAAGAGATCTGGGCACGGGCATGAAGTCATTAATAACAGCGGCAAATTGATGCCTATCACTGCGACTTTGCGGCGATTATCAGCGACGACAATGGCTCAGCAAGTGTCAGGAACCTCGTAGTTTGGGGTAGGGAACGACACTTGTTGTTGCACGAAGGTCTGGAAACCTTAGATCTAACTATACACAAATGTCTCCTTGTGCCTTGTGACAATGAGTAAGCATACTGGCTTGAATGGACGATGGAGGTTCTTCTCAGGGCCGTTGATAACGGCAACGGGGGACGCGTCTTGCACTAAGCCTGGCTGCCAACGGATACTTCGTTGCCTACCTATCAGCGTATGGATTGTGCAGTTCTAAAAGATAAGTCAAAGGCAAGAAAGATGAAAATATTCTTCACAATAACTTAAAACGACAGACCTACAAAACACTCTTCACGAGACAAAAGTCTCGTAATGATGAAATTTCTTCCTTTTTTTCAAAAAAGGGGGGCAGTCTTACCCTCTAAGAATATAATGAATATAACTAACCCGAAGTCCCTACCACAACACCTCGTGGTCTATGGCTATGATTTCGTGAGCCCCTAGACACTAACGCCAATATGTAAGTTATCTACCTAATTTATCATTTATCCCATTCCATTAGTCTAAACATGATTCACCTAAGACTACTTAAACACCAAAACAAAAGGGGGAATAATAAGGACGAGACGAGTGGCCTCATCTCCATTCCAAACAATGACTCGTCCTCCATCTTTATCACGACAAGAACTTCAGACGACTTCCAGCGAGCATAAAATACTCAAGATGCGTGAATTCTCGCGTCATGCTTCCTTCCCTCTAACCTTTGCTTCCGCCGTCAAGGGTACCTATATAACACGCACTCAAAAACAGCACCTTCTCATGACCAGATCCATCCACCCCCCCGTGTCCTCTTTCACGGTAAAACTCCCTCTACTCGGGCGTACGCACCCACCCATCTACGTATAACTATGCCACGACACGCCCATCTGCATCCGGTCTTTGTTACTGACGAAGTGATAGTCGAAAGAGTAGTAAGCAAGTATATCCCCCCCAAAAAGTAGCCCCGAAAATTCCCACCGAACAAGAAATGAAGTGATTGCAGTTTACACACACGCCTACACGACATAGCTCTCCTTCCCCATTTACCCGTATGAAAAGGGTCCATCAACTTCTCCATTTACTAATCACTCACCCCTACTTCCCTAGACTAGATATGTAATCCAAGCTATTTTCATTCGTTCCATAACGAGATAACGTAGCAGATACCTAGCTCTAGATTCTTCTAGACTTTTGTTATATCACGACTTAGCGTTTCAGTGTAAAAAGAAGACCACACGAGCCAATACCCAATACCGGATATCATTGCAAGATAGAATAAGCTATTGGAGACATTTATAGTTTATTTTCCGACTTCAATCGGATTCCTGATTCACCTCCACCGAAGTAACAGGCGAGAGGTATTAGAAGCCGCCTGCACACAACTCACTAAGCTTCAAATAGACAAGACAACATCGTGCTTTGTTTGTTCACGTTTCATATCGTTAACTACTACGTCTACTAAGCCGGCGAGGAAGAAGAAATGACTAGGAAAGTTTTCAATAATATCAATAGCGCAAAAGCTATACTAGCTGAATTACAGGAAATATTAATTGTTGTTGCTGATACCCTCCCGGATCAGCAGACCGTGATCTTACACCTCAACTCCATCCTCATCCTTAACCATGTATCCCGCATTCTGCAATGAGTATCGTAGTTCTCGCCTCGTTTTACATATTTCGCCTTCCCAATCATGGAAGGACTACCGTACAAACATGATCCTCGAAGTATGTACGATCTCTGTTCCTGCTGTTTCGAAGAAAAAAAAAAGAAAAAAAAATCTGTCATCTAGCACAGGCGCTGTTATGTGCGCAATGTATTAGATGAACTGACTTCAGGTGCTGAGCAGGGATTCAGTTGAAGGTTTACCCCACTACTGATGACAAAAGCGTGACTAAGCGTCTTCAGCTTTCGGTTTTCTCGGATACTGCCATGTCTTCGTCTGAACAATCAAATCATATCAAGTTGCGTTGCACAAACCAATCGTGGGAACTCATCGTAATCTAATAGGCATGGTGTGCAGATTTACCGAAGGTGGTTGTCGTTTGCTCTGGCAGATGCCCCAGGCGCCCATTTAAGCGATCAGAGGCTCCTCTACGCCTTTAACATCGATCCCTTCAGACCCGAAGTCCTGCTTAGGGGCCTCGGGGAAATCGGCTTCCTTGATGTGAGATTGGGGGGCAGGCTTTGGGGCGAGCTCGGGGGAGGCAGATCCGCCACGGTGGAGCAGTGTCTGGGCTTTGGCAGTGTAGTCGCCCATGTATTGCTTGGTAATCTCGGTGGCCTGCGAGGTATGCTTGCTAGCAACTTGGCGCAGTTGCTCGGTCTGGCTGTTGAGTATGTCGGATCCCTCCTTCAAGTAGCTGTCGATGAGTTCTTGGTTGGTGTTGTAAATGAGAGGTAGGAAAAACAGGACTGTAGCACCAAGCAAGGCCATACCCCAATAGGGGACAATCTTGGCCAGAAAGTATGAGGTAAAAGCCGCCACAGCAGCCTATGTGATATCGATTAGCCCAGGACATGATGAGGTGAACACTATGGTGGGAAGGCTTACAGCGGAAGAAGCGTAAATATTCTCAGCGAATAAAATGCGTTGAGCCTCGATGACGAAGAAGTTGACGAGTTCATGAACGTCGCCAATAGCAGCATCCAGGGTTTCGCGGGAGACAGTGTAGTACTTGCGAGGACGCAGCTGAGATGCAAGGCCATTACCAAGGATGGTCTTTCCAGCGATTTCGGCGAACACGGTAACACCAAGAGCCATCCATGTGAACTTGAAGAAGTATCGGATGACGTCAAGATATCTAACGGCAAAGATCAGGGCAACGACACCGGCGTAGGCAACAGCAGACGCTCCTGTTTGAGAGGATCGATCAGTACTGTCTGCTGCGGGGGGGTCACGCGACCAGCTCAAACTTACGAGGATTGCTCCATGACAGCAGTTCTGAGAAGAAGGAGTGGTAGTGCGTCAAAGGTTGGCCGGTAGCAGCGGGTTGCGAAGGGGTGCGGCGAGCATCAGCGAGATTGGAGAACTCGGCACCGGTCTTAGCTGTCTGGTCCTTCATGTTTGAGGCAACGGGGCCTGTCCGGGAACCAGAGGTCAGCAGAGAGGCAGAAAGACGCAGAAAGTAGACGACAGACAAAACGCGTAGGATCGCGATAAAAAGATAAGGAGCTTTGAGGTGGGTGTGTCATACCGTTGGCGATTTGGTTGTAGGCAGCTTGAGCGTCTACGAGAGCAATCAAGGGTTAGTTTTATGATGACGTTGCATAGGCTCGATAGGGAGCGGGAGGCGCGCGCGCTCTGGCTGTAGGTATGCACGTGGATGGCCGCGTATGTGTGGTAACAAGAAGCTGTGGCAGTGACGAGGGGTGAGAGAGAGAGAGAGAAAGAGGGAGGTAGAGGGAGAGAAGCTCCGTCGTTCGTTTGAGATACTGCAATGACACAGCTTAGATTAGCCTGACAAAAGCCTTGCAAGTAGCGGGGAGGACGGCTCTGATTTGATGTTCTCTCCTTCGGAAAAGCACTGACCTTACTGCCTTTCAGGGTGTCAACCGAGTTGCCGCCGTTGGCGGACGAGTTGGTAGCCATGATAAGCTCGGCGTTGTCTAGGGCGGGTCTCTAGAGACGATGTATATAGCTTGCGATAGGGGAGCTGGACACGTTGCTTCGGCTGTCTCTTGTTAGGTCTCTTGATTTCCTTGGATGCTGGAGGAGATATGCGGCGGGATAGAGATGGAGAGGTACGGCAAGGTACAACACACCACCACACTGCTTGCGAAGCTTGCCGCCCGAGATAAGGATGGAGGGGGAATTGGGGAAACCGTACGGAGTACGGACGTACCTTCTCGGCCTTGTTCCCTTCTTCTCTTTGTTTTTTGCGGCAGAACAAGCTTGATTTCCAGGCAGGTTCGGGAGTCGAAGACAAGATTGGTCTTCTGTTGGTGATGTTGTGTCGGATAGGGTTCTGAGTTGTGGGAAAGAAATTGAGCTCTAGGTTATTATTATTTTTCACTACTACCAGTCCAACTGGGTCGGGCTCGGGATGAATGAAGCATCCAAGCATAACACAATGACAGCCTAGACTGCGTACCTTACCAAAAGCGATTAGCTGCCCAAGCTACAGTGGGGTCATGATACCTATTTACAGCATGCCTGGTACGTGCTCAGCAACGCTCCCCGCTGTAGCTGGTGCTATGACACAATCATACCTGCCTAGGAGTAAATGCCCAGGCAGTACCCAGCCCGTCAAAGCCCCCCATTCAGGTTTTATGGCTACCCAAGCTAGGTAAGTATTTAACAATCTGGCTAGAGGGAAAGAGCACAGAGGCAATGACGGCCACATCGGGATCTCTCACGTGCGCCGTTACCTGAAGATGCCTAGGATAGCACCGCGACTGCTTGCATGTACTGTAGGTACATATTTAGCGTACATTAGCTCCCAAGCTCCCAAGCTCCAGGGAGCCCCTCCCCTGTCATCATTGATCGCTTGTGCATAACTGGGCTGATTTCACCCTGATAACAAATCGCGTTTCATCGACCAATATCAGCTCATCCCATCTTTCCACCTCTATCATCCACGATACAATCTCATTTTAATCGACTACATGCGTCGAAAATAGATGCAGAGCCTTTCGCAATAATATCTACTGGAAACTAACAGCGAGGATAGGAAAGGTAGAGAAGAACACGGAAAGAGAAAAGAGACGCAATGCCACGCGCTAGATGCCGAGAGGTGGCGTCACTTGAAAGTCTACGCCAAGTCGCATGTGAATGCGTGCCCACTTCGATCATCCTGCGGCAACCACCCCCACTAAGGTCTAGAATGACGCATGACAGTTCCACGCTAGGATTCGTCTCGAATAACCTGGAAGTACCTCCTAGTTAGGAATCAATAGATCACTTACCCATTACAGATGGTGAACAGCGGCATTTTAGGCCCCATTGTGCAATCCTGAGCGGTTTACTCATCTCGACATTGGAATGAAACTTGGCCTCTACATCGTCATCGTGTGGCTGGAGAGCTTGTAAATGCCTCTACACAGCTTGCGGTTTGATCGATAATAGATATAGATATTGGGAAAAAGCTTCTTAGAAGCTCGTAACACGGAAAGAGAGAGAGAAACACCTCGCCTCTTAGCCCGAAACGTAGGATATGGTACGCATTTGGATATCATGGTTCTAGCTTCCTAGTTATGGCAATGAGAATCTGCAGACAGCGAGCAAAAAGCAACGGTCCTCTCTGCTTTCCAAAGCTCATTGTCTCCTCTTCTGCCTTTCTCCTTAATAAGAACCTCCTCTATAACAAGTACAGCCTATCTCCCAGAGTCTTTGTACATTCTTGGCTCTACGCAGAGCCTCGAATTTACGTCATGTTTGTAAGTATTCTTAACAATGTAAGATGCTCCCTGTTACCGTTTCCTTGCCAATCTCAGCACCGCCTCGTCAAGTAGATTAAAAATTATCTCCGCCAGCCCCAGAAGCCTCCAGAGCCTGTGTTAGAGGTTGTCGACGAGGCGGGCGTAGGTGCGCTCTTGACACTACTGCTAGTTTCCGTTCTCGATAATGCAAATAATCCCATCATACCCGGAGTTGATGCGCCCGACGTCGGACCCTGCATGTCGCCGGGAGCCAGCCCGCAGGCTTTCCGCAAGTTTTCGAGCTTCTGTTTGTATTCATCTGCTTCTTGTCGGGCGACCGCCTCGGCCGTCTTAGCCTGCACCAAATCTGCGACGAGCGTATCGTAATCATTCGCTGAATTGGTCTCTACCGGAGCTCGTACAATAAGAGATGACGAGCGTTGGGCGAACGTCGCCTGCGTGTTGGGCGTCGACTTGCTGCGTCCAAGCTTCAACTCGCGCAGGCCACCGTTGTTGCCGATAGTGCTTGCATTGCCCGTCGAGAGGCTTGCATTAGAAAACCACCCGCCAGCATCCAGCGTCGTGCTTGGTGTCTCCGCCGAGGCTCGGACCCGAAGAGAATGAACCTGCCTTTCCAAACGTTGCTTGTCTTGGTGGACGTTGCGAACGTGGGCGTGGCTCTCCCGAAGTTGCTCCCGCAGAGTATTCGCTTCTTGGCTAAGCTCATCAATCCGACGATTGTACTCTTGCGATTTGGACATTTCGATCGTGAGGTGCTCTTTCGTCCTTGACAACTCATCGCGAAGTTGCGATTTGGTTTGTAGTGAGGAAGAATTTCGATTGTGGCTTTTCTCGGCACCAAAACGACTCTCTACAGCGTTCACGAGCTGTGATAGACGGTTTTCGGATGCATCGTCGTCATTGATTTTTCCACCATTATCTTCAAGAGTTTCAGCCTCATCATCGCCACTCGGTTGTTCTTTCAGTTTAGCTAGCAATGACTTGACCGTCTTTCCGTCTTCTTCTCTTTCTTCTCTCTCCTTCTGCAATTGTGTCGCGAGTAACGAATGGTTTCGCTGCAGTTCGCTAAGCGCAGTCAGCAGATCTTCAATCTGGGAATGCAGATTTTTGTCTCCCGCATGATGGTACATATGCGACTTCGTTGCAACAGGTGTTGATTCGCGCACAGAAGTGTCATCGGCGTTCGAAGAGTCGCGGGAGACCGTGGTTGCGTCTGTCGATGCCGAGCTCAAAACGCTAGCAGAGCTTGCTTCCATCGAGTTCAACGTTGATGCCAAACTTTGCTTTGATGTACTTCGACGTAGCATACTAAGTGGCCTCAAAGGAGCGGGGAGGCCGGGTGATAGTGTTCCAGACCTTGGTGAAGAACTGCTGGCTGTCCAAAGGCGCCCCAAAAAGCGGGAGGCTGCTGTGGTAACATCGGCCGTCCTAGCCGCATTGGCACTGGCGATCTTTTCCTCTCTGTATCGCTGTTCTAGTTGGGCCAGCTTCTCTCTCGACACAACATTCGATAAGCCGACAAAATCACTGACAAACTCGTCTGCGTTATAGTGATAGCAGTCCCAAAGTCCTCGGGAGAGGAGAAGCTGCATTACATCTTCAAGTTCGGTACACGCCAGAATACGACCCTGGTTCTTCCGCATAAGCGACAGGGCTACCCGCATGATCGTCTCCGACGCCCCCTCGGCAAAGATGACATCGTAGATGCGAAACAGCATGGGTAATGGGCACGTTACGGCGAAAAAGGAGAGGAACCATTGTGAAACGTAGGCTGGATCGACCTGGAGATCGTCCAAATGTGACGACAACGCGGGCATATCTTGGCGCAGCAGTTCTCGGAATTGATAAATTCGGACATGCAGACCCGACAGGTCTGGCAAGAAGCACGATCGCATGTCGTATTGCTCCATTAACCTACCGTCAATATTAGGTTAGCCACTCGCTCCATACAAAGTTTATCGTACGATTGAGGTGACATGAGGGACAGCCGCGGAGATCAACGTACCGAACCAAAACGCAGAATGCCTGGCTATCAGGCATATGCATCAGTAAAGGACCAACTAGAAAAGCCAGCCCTTGGCAGTATCCGATCTTGTGGTCATAGAGGGAGAAACATTTCAGCACGCGTCCCAGCATCCGTTGTCCATCACCTTCGGGGTCTCGAAACATATCGACGCCCGGGAAGCTCCTACCCAGGTCTTTGCCGATGATGCCTTCATAAGGACTCGATTCGCCACTAAGCCTGTCGAATTGTTCCAAGAGGAGCGTGTCCCTCGCACTGGCCATGCTTTGCCACACGACACCTCGCAGCGGTGGTGGTACACCCTTTCGGATCTTATTGGATAGTAGCGTGGGGAGACGGGCAGCTGTCTGTTGGTAATCTTTCACCAGTGCCATATAAAATTCGAGGTCCGTCATAGGTGGTGGGGGGAGAACAGAGTACCGCAAAGCCGTGGGCGTAGGGCCATTAACCATTTCCCGCAGCTGAGCCATTGAGGGTGGCCGTGGTCGGCGTACAGAAAGCTGTTCTACCACCTTCACTTTAACACTCTTGGGATTCGTGGCGAGCATGTTGTTTTCCTGTTCTAGTCTTGCTAGGAGCATCGCTGTGGACTGTCGGATTGTTTCGATGTCAGTAGTGTTTTTTCAATATCTCATAGTAATACATACGTTATCATCCTGCTCTTTGACCTGCTCGTTCTCCGATTTCTGCAAGCGTTCCCAATCAACTTCTTCAGTATCAGACTCGTCCGTTTCCGCCTCATCCTGGATAATTCCCTCCTGATCTGTGAGCTCGGTGTTGCTCTTTTGTTCATCCTGGGCTGTTATAGGGGTCTCGATGTTCATCTCCCGCTCAGCACCGTCGTTAACTTCCTCCAGATTTTCTTCTTTCTCACACAAGGTCACGGCGCTGGTTGGCGTGTATTCTGGACCGAGGATACTCCTCCTTGAGGGCACAGCAGTTGCAGGCAGATCCGTGTTCACGGACAGTGAAGGTGGTTCCGATAAGCGGACTGTAACCATCGAGTCGTGTCCAGGCATTTTGGTATCGATCGGGGATTTTGACATGTTCGAGTGCGTGAAAGGCGAGCTGGTAATCGAGGAATCCTCATTTTTCTCGTGATGTTCGAGGGTCTGATCCATGGCGAAGGATAGACGGGCTGGGGGACGGTGGGGTGGTCGGGACAATGGACTGGAATGCTGGTTTCCAGGGACGAAGAATGTCAACTAGCCCCCTTCTCGTATGGTGAATCTCAAACAGCTTCCTCCGACCCTACGCGTTCTGGGGCACTGATGGCATCGGACACAAGGCCGGTGGTATTGCAACAACTTCAACTAGCTGTACAAGGGCGCGTGACTGATTCGGCTGTGGTACCTAATCGTGGTCAAGGGATCGGTCGAGTCACGGTAGAGTCGAGCATCGAGCATCCGGTGTTATGCTGAGCGTAGCGTAATGGTGGCAGGGGAAACAGGCAGAGATGGTGTAGATGTGGATTCAATCCAGGGGTTCAGAGTCAAGGTATTATTACGGTAGTGTACGGTAGTGTACGGCCCCTACAGTGCACGATAGTTGTACAAGGGCAAGACCATAAATCGGCAGCTCCCTTTGTTTCATATGTGGGCGGAGAGTTCCTAGTTAGACGACTTCGACAACGGTCAGGCCAGCCGAGTGAACAAACTACCCAGGTATGTCGAAGCTAAGGAAGGTTCCCTAGATGGAGACTGGAAGTGCTGGAAAGCGGTAAAAGAATGAAGGATTCAGGAGTTGGGCCTTGGCTCAAAGGAGTGTATTATTGACTCGACCTGACAAGTCGAGATTGTGAATGAGCGGCAAAGAAGCGCTGTAGTGGCATGAACGAAATGAGGCTTGTTGATGCAATAAAGGAGAGAAATCCACAGCACACAAACACATACACTACACTCCAGTGAATAGACAGGTACGCGTTGGCAGTTTAATGAAGGCCGAGGGAGACGGGAGCGATAGGATGAATGCAGACCTGCACTATTCGCGGTCGCAATGCAGACGCGAGACAGGAGAGGGGGACAGGGATCTAAAAGCTCACTTACTCTTCTTGGCATTATAGGGGTACCTACCGTAGACTAGCGTACCTCAGTTGCATATCTAATCAAATTGCTTGTCTCTTATGATTGGCTCCCTTATTTTACATGCTACTACTATTAGGCACTTCCCCAAAGCCCGAGTATACCAACTACCTATATAAAATACCAGCATATCATACCCGAGGTATGTATATGCCTACTGCTCGTATAATCACCATCCAGACCATCTTTGGCCAGGATTTCCATGTTTGTCTTAATACCATTTCATGATCTAGGTAGTTGTCACTTATAACATGCGCAGATATATCCCTGAGAGATGTTGTTATTCAGGGTTAGCAGCAAGTACGCCTTCTACAAAGTGTATGTGGCTTTTGCCTAAACTGGATTAGTTCAGGGACTCTGGCGTGAAGCAGAAACGACAAAGTCCTTACTACGTACACTAGTGCACCAGTATTGAAGCGCCCGAACTAGCGTACGGTACCCCTGGCAATATCCATTTCCAACTTTACATGTCCTATATTGGTCCAAGCCAAAAGAGTCTCCCGTATAACGAGTTGGAAATATTTCTCTTCCAACAGGATGAACGCAGTGAACAAACTATAAATTAAGCATTATCACTTTTTAAACCTACGAAGTCAGTCAAAATAGTGTTAACATTCACGCAGTATTCTATACACTTTGACTGTAACTATATCATGTTTAATTGTTGACCATATGTATTGAATTGGAGTTACAGTAGCTGCCACATACAATGAATGCTCTTACGTCAAAATCAAGCATATGCTGTTTCAAACAATAATTCTCTTCTTTACACTTTTGAATAGAAAAAAGCTTTGATGACTAACCAACACGTCGTCCTCACCAGTGTGACTAAAAGACTCCGGCTCCAGTAGAAATCTAAGTAGCGACTCATAACCAGGTTGCAAATATAGTTAGCATACTAGTTGGGTTGCCACCAAGGTAGGTCGAGGACAGAATATAAGTTCGAAAGTTATATTCCAAGATTTCTACTCTTCGGGTATTACCTATGCAACGCACGAATCGAATATATACCTCGTCTCCAAAGAAAACCTGCCGTGTCCCAATTCCGACCTAGATAACGCCCAATGTGTTGTACCATTAATATCAGTCATATACCGATCTTTGCAGACCATCGCCATAATCTTTATACACAATGGGAGCAGTCGCCTTTCGGGACAAACTTGGTGTTCAGACCCGCTAGAGATGTTAAATAATACTTTTCATATGTATCCGTCCACACAGCGCAGACGCGCCAATTCGATATATGGCTGTGGACCGTTGGCGAGTTTTATGCTAGGAAGTAGGTATGCCAATAGTCGTGGCTTGGGGTGGAGCAGAAGTTGCGAAGGTTGGAGTTGATTGTTTTCCTGGGACCGGGCTAGCTTGGCCAGGGGTTTGAGAGCCAGATTGTGTTGTATTAATCGCTTGAGCCGATGGTCGAAGAGCAGGTTCCTTGTTCGGATCGATGTCAGGAAATAGAGCCTGAAGTTTCTTATACAATTCCCCGATATATTTAGTGGTCTCTTCTCGGTCAATAATGTCAGTTTTGACTTCACCTCCCTCCTGAGTTTGCACCTGTCTAAGCTTGATGCTTATATTCAGCGGCGGTGGTTTCAGGTACGCAGGATATGGCTGAGATGGCTGAGTAGGTTTTCTTTCCTTGTCGGCAAGACCTGCCAAGTACGCTAGGTTTGTTTGGAGTCTACGCATACAGCTAGATTTTTTCATCAGCAACTAGGTTTGGAAGAATTCATGTTACAACTTACCCAATGTAGTCCTGCGCAAGCTGTTCCTCTTCAGTAGACTTTTTCTCTCCATCATTTATGTTGCCATCGGTACCATTGATTGCCGCGCGTTCTTTCTTGAGGATATGCTGAGTACTCTGAATTTGCATAGCCTCTAGTAGTAATTCGTTATTGATATCCAGAATCACGGCAACTCGCTCCTTATCCTTTAGATCCGCCCCTGGGCTTAGAGGAGTGGACGCAGATGAGATGCCGTTTGTACTATTTCCTTGGGTTTGCGGAGGAAATGTGGGCGTCTGTGGTGTCTGTATATTGTTCGAGGTGGGTGTCTGCACTGGTGTATGTGAGGACGGCTGCGGTTGCTGTTGCTGTGGTGTCATATTCGTCGTCTGCCCGGGATGTGGTCCTTGCGCGTTTGGCGGTCCAGGAAATTGAGTATGTTGTAGAGTTTGTCCATTGCCTGGTGTTGGTGTGCCTTGTGGAGGTTGTGCTTGGAAGTTCCGTTGAGGTGTGGGTGTCGACATATTGGCATTGGGCTGAGACGCCTGCATACGCTGCATCATTTGTTGATGTTGAGGATTCATGCCTTGCTGCATAGGAAATCCACCCATGGGCATTCCACCGCCCATCGCGTAATTTGGAGGCATATTCATTTGAGGTGGCACGGAGCTCGGGATCCCAGCACCGTAGGCGGAGTTCGAGTACGGTGGTTGGAAATTAGGCACTGCTCGTCAATCAAACGTTAGCAGCAGACTTGGATTCGATGTGGGAAGTGAATGACACAGTCATTCCAAGTGTCTAAAGGGATTGATATAAGCCTGTGCCGATAGAGCGACAAGCACGTCGATCAGTCGAGCTAGCTGTGGCGTCGTATCAAGCGCCAGTTCCAGCCAGGGCTACCAACAATCGCTTACGCCTCAGAGGTTGTAGGAAACGCTAAATACGCAGCCGTAGAGAGACAAGGGAGAGACGATACGTAGTTATGGAATAGAGCCGTGACGAGAGAGAAGCAAGCTTACTTTGGCCATTGGCATTGGCCATGTGCGGCATGCTGGTATTCTGCATCATTCCGGGAGCAGCTACACCGGCCATCATATTAGGATTGCCGGGAAAGGCAGTACCTGGCTGGACGCCCATGGGAAACTGCTGAGCATTATACATCATCTGGTTGGGAGAGGCTCCAGGCTGCATGGCAGAGTTCTGGGAGCCCGGGGGTGGGGCGCCGCCATTGTACTGTTGTGAACCAGCAGGATTATTGGGATAGCCATAGTTGCTGGCGTACATGGCTCACGACAGGCTGTCGCAAAAGCTAGCGCACAGCTGGCAGGGCTGGGCAAGTGTGGGCGGAGGGCCTGCGTGGGCGTGACGTGGGCGTGAGCGCGCGAGGGCAGGCAGATCTGGGGATCTGGAACAGGACTCGTTGGGAGCTCTTCTCAGATTTGTTCCGCTGTGGGCAAGACGAGACGAAAGTCCGCAGCGGGCAGGTAGATACGGTAGCGTGCGTGCGCTCTGTGTCGCGCGTTGTGGGGGTGCGATCCCGCGCGGCAGGGGGTCCGACGATCAAAATGCCGCTATGGGTGCGTACTTGCGTCGACGGGCAGCCAACGGCCAACCTCGACAGCAGGATGTGTGGTGGTGGCACACCAATTGCGCAGAAGCAGCCAGTCAGCACGCCAGGCCAGGGGTTCGATCGCAGTCGACCGGGTCGTGTATAGTAGCAGCGGCAGATGGAAGCAGCACGGGGTACGCAACGCCCTTGATCTCCCTTGCTTCGAGAGGAGAGCGACGAGACAACGGCAATGACAATGCCCGATAGTGACCAAGCCGTATAAAACAACCGAGCTAAACAAGAAGGAAGCCGTGCAGAGATAAACAAGAACAACAAAAACACAACCAGACACAGTCGCCAGAAAATGAATGTATATATCCTAGACCTTCCGTGCTGTAGGTAGGTTACCTGTTACCCAAGGAGGTATGTATGTATGTATACCATGAGCCTAGATAGAAGCAAGCAAGTGTTTTCGCAAATTAGCCCAAGCTTCCTTCGCCGTTTACTTTCGACGAGGTTCAAACCGTCAACAATCGTCGCCTCCGGTGTCAGCAGTTGACGAGCGGACACTATGTATGTATGGTTGTCCCAAACCAGCCACTATCCGCCTACCCACTGTCACAGCACAGCACAGCACAGTAGTGAGTAGCGTACAGCTGGGAGGACCGGCGGTGAAATGAAGGCTGGGAACGGGGACTGAGAGCCGGAGACCGGCAGCGTTACGCAGCGGGTTGACGGCAAGGCAAGGCAAGGCAAGGTAAGGCAAAGCAGCGCAAGGATGAGAGCAGATGGAATACGCTTTGTGGGACACAATGGCACATGCGGAATATCCCCTAGCGGAGAAAATGTGACGCGACCCTGGCCCTCGGGTATCTGAACAATGTGCGCGCTGTACTGTACTGTCGCAATCAAGGTTTTCGGGTATCAGATGAGTGCCGGCAGCCTGAAGCTTTGTGGTGAACGGATGAGGGATGACTATGCGAGAGGATCCTACACTTAGTACCACGGCGAGAGCAAGCACTAAGGGAGTTACAGCAAAGCTGGTAAGCCAATAAGCCAATGTGGCGGTTTTTTGGAGGCCAATGGTAAGGGGAAAACCTGAGCACCACTCATAGTGTACGGAGCTATAATGGAAAAGGACTAATAAGATAGAGCTGCGACTTAATCAGCACTAGCTTCGTGTGGCGCTTTGCACGGACGGGAACAGGGATATTTTTAGTGTACCTGTAGTAGCGAGGTTGGTATATTGATGTTGTAGAAGAAATGGAGCCTTGGTACGGGGCATCCACTGTGAGGGGTAATATCTAGACACTGTCCGTCGTACCTGCCACACCCGGCCAGACCTCTCTCGCCAACAGCACCGCGAGGCGAAAACACCAGACCTTTCACGATAACTTCCATTTCAACCGTTCGAACGAATCTTCCATATTCCATCATATCTGCTAAACGGTCGGCTTGACCCCTCAACCCGTATCTAGTCAACTGGAGAACTCTGTTCCAGGACAACGCGATATTTTGGCCGTCACAATCCTCCGTAGCTTCTAATCAATCAATCAATCATTTTGTATTCGTAGGCCTCAGCCAATAGGTGAATCAAGAGAAAAAGGGGTGGTCTGTGTTCTTCTCCATCGTAGAGTTTGGGAAGTAGGTTTGGCGCGGCGAGTGCTTCAAGCGGCGAGTCTGTACTCAAGCCGTACGAGGAGAGATTTCTCAACCAGGAGATGACGCTCCATTTCGTATTATCGGGAGAAAAGACGTATATGGGAGTAATTGACCGTATTAACCGCAGTGAAGAAACCAAAAGGGACGCCGCGCAGGAGATATTCGAGGGCTGCGGGCTCTCACCAGTACCTAACATACAGTACACTACCTACATCTGTACATCCCGTACCAAGGTAAAAATATATAGAGGTCGATAGTAGAGATAACAGAATGGTGGGTATAATAGCTGTATGGAACTGAATAATGTTATTAAAATACGGTAGTAGGTATACCTATGTGTCATATACATATTCTCTATAGAAGATATAGGGGTCTACTATTGGGTACTGCTAGATCAAGTCTTGCTCATGTTGCTTAATATCTCAAACTGCCTTGATGAACAGACCATAATAACATTATACATTGTTCAAGTCCCCATCATGTTCACCTACTCACATTATATAGCTAAAGCGATCGACGGTTTTTTGCTATCGAAAAATATATAATGCCATGTGTAGGTAGGACATGTTACAACATACATTTCGCTTTGCTTTTACATACTCAGTGAACCTCGATACTTACGCAGGTAACAGTCGAAACCAATTCTTACATTCTGAGGTAAAATGGAATATCCTGTATATCCCGCAGCACGCCGGTATACTAGCTTCTTGTAGTAAACTTCAGCATCATCTTTGTGGTTCAAACCCATGATCCTTGGCTGATCAGGGATCTAACCACAGTCCATGTGTTTTGTTTCACCTTACTTTATAGGCACTATTTGCAGAAAGGGCAGAAAGACCTACTAGCTATCCGAGTACAAATTCTCGCCAGTTGCGCCCTAATTTTTCCACTCCCTCTCGAAGACCCCATCCTTTTACCTGGCACACTTTTCTACATATTTCCTCTAGGCTGCTGTCCATCCACTCTCCGGCTGTATGTAAGTCACTTTCGATCAGGAGCCGATCATCTGGCACGGCCCGGATAGCTTCTTCGGTCTTCTCGCCCCCGCCAGTACCCCAATTAATAGCCACGGAAAACGAAAAGTACACCTTGGCGGGGACACTGGGATGTATGTACAGCTTGAGTTGTTCGACATGCCCGCTGTACGAATGGAGACATATCCGGGGTGGGAACTTACGTGACCCGATTCCCTTGTTGCTGTTTCCTACTGGTTTTGGGGTGTGGTTGTTTCTATTTAAAGTGTCATCATGGTCACTATCCTGGTCCGTGTCATCTGAGAAGTCTTCTGCCCCCGTAGCGACCTGACGTTTTTGTCTGCGAGATAAAACCTCCTTTTCGTGGCCCTTCCAACAGCTCGCTATTGTGTCATATACCAGGCCGTGAGCCTGGACCCCGTGGACGCTAACGGCACGGCCCATTGTCCCTGCCAATTCAAGCTGGGCCCGCAAGATAGCGGCCTGGTGTGGTATCTGCACGCGATATGGACTAAGGCGGCGACCTTCGCGGCCACCAGGAGTAAGCCCCTCCTCCCGTTCGAGCGCCTCGACTGACGTCCAGGTCATCGGAAGACGGAAAGCTTTGTCTAAACCAATTTCACCCACAAGAGCAAGGGGAAAATTTTCGAGGCGTCTCCGGGTCTCTTCGAGGAACTCAGACAGCGGTCTTGGATCACCAAGGCCATTGCTGAACGAGTCGTCCTTCGATGACGGCTTGGGAGCCAAAACTTTATCATAGTGTGCTATCTTCCCGGTGGGCGTGCCATCGTACGTGGGATTGGACACTGTGTCGTCGTATAGTTGGTAAGAAAACCAAGGGTGCCAGCCAAAAGAGGGGACAATGCGGTCTTGACCTGTAGATGCAAGGGGGGGCGACGATAACGTCTTACGGTCATGCACACCGTGCTTGGACGCCACCTCGCAGACAAGTTCCTGGTCTTGGGCTCGTGTGGACATGGCGGTCAAAACACGTGCTTTCATGGCAGGTATGGACCCTATAGATGCCATTGTGTCTGTTGGGTGGCAGTGAGCATCGAAAACCCCAACATCCCATGGGAACTCCTCGCGGGGATTCTCGGAGGCATTGTGTGCCAAGTCCTCACCCGAGGTTTGCGACAAAGTTGGCTTGTCCTCGTCCCCGGAATGTTGTATACACATTATAGGCGACAGTAATACGTGACGCAAAAGTATGAGAGCTCAGCCCCAGACAGTACAAACTTTATCCGTCGGCTGCAAATCTCAAAGTTGGAAAAGTCAAGATGGGTATATGTTTCAGCGAGGACCCTAGGAGGACCCTGCGAGTTTAGGTCTTGACGTCAGGCTCGATTACGAAGATGATAGAAGGGTGATCGGAGCTCGTACTTTCGTTTGTTCGAGCTCAGCAGGGTAGTCGAGCTATATCGATAATTAAGAGTATATTATCGTGTCAATTTGGCCTTGCTGACGGCGATAAGATGTATGAAGGAGAAGAGGATACAAAATACAATGGCTTCTTCGCATGACGGTCAATCAGGTCTGAGCCACTAAATTACCTGTGTAACTTAGGCAGATATCTATGGGCAGTGACAGAGGAGTTGCTACAGTAATACCCCGCGAGCGACCCCCCTTCCCCACCAAGATGCAGATCACCTTGCCTGGCTAGCATCGGGTTATGCTGTATTAAATACGAGAACAATCCTCACATGCAGATACAGATCAATAGCAATTGAAACTCCTAAAGCCCTGTATATTAATTGTCTTATTCTTCTTTTTGCTACAGTGCAATGGTCCCTTCTTACAATCAGCGCCCTATACACTACGTAGGCACATATCGCATGACAATAGCATGACCGAGACCCGCGTTCCGGACTGTCGGAATCGAGTCGTTTAGCATGTGAAACCGTCTTTTTGCAAACCCCCATTCAGAGAGTTTATTCACAATCAGCTCCATCTTACTATACTACATGCCTGTTTATACACCACTTTTAAGTTTTAACTTCTTTGTATGGTATAATCATACCTAGGCCCGTCTCCGTTCGTCTCCTATCGTCTCCAACCTATCCATTTGCAGTAGCAGCCCGTCTCGTCGAGTTAATAAACACAACCCTCACTCAACCAGCCGACGCATCCCAATCGCAGCAACGACGATGTGAAACAGTCTAATTGGCTCTTCGCTTGAGTGATCGACGGTAGAGCTTGCAAAACTTCGTATCTCTATCTCTGGTCATCTGCGCGCTCCTAATCCTAATCCTAATCATTTCGGTGCCATTTGCTGCAATGGCAATACTCTTCTTCAACCCTCTCAAGTTCTTTGTCTTCCCCTTCGTTTTCGTGGTCGCGCTGCCCCTCGCGCTCTGTGCCAGCATCAGCACTCTGGTCGCTTTCCTCGTCCTTTTCCTTCGGCTGTTCCTCGTCTATTTTGACGTCGGCTTGGAGACCCTGCGATATATTTTAATTGGCCATGCCACGCATGCACGCTATATGGCAGTAGGTAGTCTTAGAAGAGTCTTTTCGATTCGGAACAATATTGACTTCAGGAATCAAATAGTCACGCAGTACGCCGGCTGTGACGCCCGGCTCCTCAATAAGCTCATCGCCCCTTGCTTCTCCAGTAGTAGCCTCTACTCCCCGGCATAAGCGACGTACGAAACGGCAAGGGAGCGGTGGCAGCGGACTTATTACCCCAACAGCGAGCTATGATGGCTTTCCCGCAGTCACTCCGAGTATTGGTCTAGAAAGGGATTTTGAGGGTATTGGTGGATGGAGGTTGGATAGTACCGATGCGGATACCGACAATGCCGAAGAACGACAGTGGTACACCCTCAACTCCCGACTCGAGAATCCCTACCGGCGCCACCATTTCCGATCTCAGAGCGGAGGCGCCGTATTGTCGGGTCCCACTGGCTCAGGAATCCTAGCAAGACCGGGTAATATCATGACAGGACCGCATAATTCAGAGGCGTCGAGGCGATCTTCGTCCCCGAGTCGATCCAACTCGAGAACACCAACCATAAATAAGCATCAAGGGCTCACCAAGGTTGACCAAGACGGCTACTTTCCCGTTTATGACGGAAGAAATATGAGGAGATTTAGCGTCTACTCTTAACACTCAATCAGTATTTCACAGTCACATACAACATCTATCTAGGTTGTTGCACTTGTCTTGTATTACGGAACTGGCATAAACAATGATGTTTATCGGTGAAAGGTCCTTGTATATATTAGCTGTCGTGGAAAATCATGGTAATTTTGGAAACGTGGAAAAATACGGCGCAAGGAGTTGTGGAGTGTTGATATTTCATTATAACCTGGTCCCGTAATGCCAATGAGCAGGGCTCGTTGTATCATGAATCAAATACAATTCCTTTGGCACACTCCAATCAGAGTCGCTGCGTGAAAGCCAACAAATTCAGTAGGCTATTCCAACGCCATACGCCAGCCTTTCCCAACATGAATCATTCAGACACTCTTCGCGCGATTACACGACATCCAATTCGGACACCAGCCCACAAGCCACTATTCCCACATGGTTTGCCTCGCAAAACGCTCAAATCGTCTGCCAGAAGTAGTTCGCGTAGAAGAAACGGGAGAACTTCTTATCGATATTGACAACGTGTACATCGCCCTTGCGATCATTCCGCACGATAGCCTTGCAGAACTCGCCGTCTTTCTCGTCGCGCTCGACGTCGATGCCGAGGCTGCGGTAGACGCTGAGGCGCAGGAGCACCTCGTCGTCGACGGGGTCCCGCCGCTTCGCCGCCTCGTCCGCCATGCCCTCGACGCCCTGCAGCTCGAGTTCTTGCAGCCGCGCCGCGAGGTCCGCCGCCCGCGACGACAGCCGCTCCGTCTCCATCTCGAGGTCCGACGTCGCCTTCGCGATCCGGAACTTCTGCGTGTCGAGCCGTGCGATCTCGCTTGCGTGTGCGGAGGACGAGTGCGCCGATGTCAGCTCCTCGTATTGGGTCTGCTGCGTGTTCAACTGTCGTGATAGTTCTGTGGAAGGGAGAAGGTTCCCGCTTTGTTAGTCAAAGTGCTTTTCTCTTTTCCTTTTCCTTCTTCTTTTTCTCTTTCTCGACTTGCTCGACACGTACTCTTCAGGGCAGCTTCAGCGTCACGAAGGCGCCGATCGCGCTCTTGCTCTAGCGATGAGATATTGCTTTGTATCCGCGAGATAGCTAGCTTGTCAGGTGCCGTGTTAAAGTTGTTGATGGTGTGGTGGATGAGCTGCCCCATCAATCAGTTAGCATCTTTTGGCCTCGTGATCATTTGGATGGACTTGGCGCAAGTCGCGTACCGTAGCGGGGTCCTCGTCGAGCAGCATTGTAGTAGGATATCGCAAGCGATTTGATGCAACGCAAGGAATGGTCTGTAGGAGATCCGAGTATTTCTTTGAGAGTTGTGGATTCGCAATCGGTTTTGATATCTTTTGTCATGGATACGATTCTCGACTAATTGACTGAGAGCTGAAGGTGAAGCCGATGCCCGATGGCCATTCTCCGGGAATCCCACTTTAACCAAAAGCAGTAACTGGCAAAACAACAAGTCTTGTGATCACCAGGGTGATTCTTTTGCGACATGGGTATGTACCGAAGGTATCCACACATAGAAAATGTGGGCGAAAGGTACCTCTTGCTATCATGGGCCCACTGATGCGTCATCGCCCGAAGCCCACCTACCGTTGCAACTAAGGCATGTGCCTTAAGTAGTCCGTACCGCCTCCACTCGGCCTGGCACTGGCCAGACATTCATCAGGCGGTTAAGCTTTTGACTTCATTGCCTTGGGTCCGGACTGAACACAATTTGGAACACGCACACCATTTCTTAATTTTTTTTATTCTCCTTCCCCTCATACCTGCGAGCGACCAACATTCCTAGCGACAGTATCTCTGTAGTCCCGGAGTACCTCGGCAACGCTTTTGAACTTCCGGCCTCCGATCTCCGCCTCATTTACCAATTTATCAGAGGATACTTGTCTTGCTGAAAGAAAATGGCAGCACTACCACGTACGTACCTCTTACAGCGGAGAAGTCATATATTTTTCGGACTTGCTAACGTCAATCGTGGTCCCACAGATGCCGTCGATGCGGAAACGTGAGCTACTACGCTAACCCCGAGGTCTACCAACTTCAACTGATCATTCTCGCCAGCCCGCTGAGAGAAGAGGAACTACAAGTTCTCCGAGCGCAATATGAAAAGGAGGGCGATATGGTGGGCGTGCAGACAAAATTCAACTATGCATGGGTACGGTTCCTGTTCTCAACGACGTCACTACACTCTGCCAGGTCGACGCACACACTGACTTTGATCTTGCGCAAAGGGCCTCGTAAAATCCAACTCCAGGAACAACCAGCAGACGGGAGTACGCCTCCTGTCCGAAATCTTTCGAGTAGCGCCCGAACGCCGCCGTGAATGTCTATACTACCTCGCGCTGGGAAACTATAAGTTGGGCAATTATGGCGAGGCAAGACGTTACAACGATCTGCTCCTCGAGAAGGAGCCCGCTAACCTGCAGGCTGCCGACCTACGCCGGCTGATCGACGAGAAGGTGACGAGGGAAGGGCTGGTGGGCGTTGCGATTATAAGCGGTGTGGCCATCGCAGCTGGCGTAGTTGGAGGCATTCTTTTCCGAGGCAAAAGGCGGTAATCAAGAGGGCCACAGCAGAAGAGACGGACGGTCGAGCGTTGGCGGGTTGCATTTGACTTGGGCGTTCACACGGTTGATATATTTCTGGAACATCCTCCTCTTTGTCGCATCACACAAATATAATTCCTACGCAATGCACATCCTGGCGTGTTCGACCCCGCAAACGAAGTGATCATTCCAGGGTATCCTCGGCCACCGTGCGCGGGCGCTGAGCTCTAATACAGCGCCGCAGCGAATAGCGGCACGACAATAACCACTACTATTTCCCCCAATCATCATCACCTGCTTGTAACCCCCTGGGTATTAACAAGATATGGGTGTAGTAATATAATTAGCAATGCGGACAAGTAATGCACGCATTTCAGCCCAAAGCAGGGCCATTGATTGACAGTACATCATTCACGAGCAGCATTAGGCGCTGCGAGGTGCCTACAATTATTAGCCACATGTGGCAGCGCGGCACGAGTGTCGATAGGCTTTCCTAGCAGCCCCGCGGAAGATGAAAGATGACGAAAGAAATACCACAAGCCAAACAACATCCGTCTCCTCCACCCTTTAGTCCAGCTTTTACTGGGTCCTGATTTCAGGGTAGAGCATTGATTTAATCCAATATTGAGTGATCTTGCCATTGTACTGGTAATCTATTCAACCTGGAACAATGAGTGTTTACATCGATTTAGCCAACAGTGATTCTTGTCCCGTTTACCATTCCGGCTACCGCGCCTATCCACTACCATCAAGCTGTGCGCTGGTGTCTATCAAAAGCTAGGCAGTCCTCTTTTCATACAGTATCCCAGGCAAGTATATGCCCGACCGTTCGCCTTGGACAGAGGTACCTTGCCTACTGCTTCTGCACACCACACCAAGCTTGGTGCTGTACTTATAGACAGCTCAGCTAGAGACACGCGGAGAGTACCGTAGCAGACAACGCCGGGGCCTAAATCGGCTCTGGGCTCTGACATCTCTCTAGCGCGCCCACTCAGCTGCTCTCTCTCTCTCTCTCTCTCTCTCTCTCTCTATCTGGTAGGTATGTACCTCTAATCTGGCTACCCGTGAGTCCTTAGACATGCCCACAAGTAAAGATACCCACTTGGTCCAACCTACTTACACCTCGAGAGACATCATCTCCGACTACGTACCTACTATCTACTATCTGCCGCCTCCTACACTCCATCATCATATTTATCCCGTCCTATACAGCTCTGTCCCTCAAGGCCAACCTTGTCGGCGAATGGTGTAGCTTCTGGCTGCAGAGTTGCGAATGGTGCAGTGCGTTTTGACCGTCTCGTCCACTTCCGGCCTGGCCCTGCATGTCCTGCGCCACGCCTGCCTGCAGATGTGTTGCCAGCCAAGAAGATAGGCCAACAAGATAGCCCCGGCTGACTAGACGTGCAGTGCAGATAGAGACAAACAGAGAATTCCCGCCCTTGTCAGAATCGTTGCCGGTCTACCTAGGTACGGCAGCGCGTTCAACTTCACCCCTCAACCGCAGCTGTCAGCCTTGTCTCTCCCATAGCTTCACCACGCCGCCGCCGCCGCGTCCCCACGTAAGGCTCAGCAAAGGTCTAGAACATTCTTCTGTCTTTACCCTTACCATCGACACCGACTTTCACTTCCAGCCGGGCAAGGCCCGTTGTCTTATCGGAATCCGTTCCCCTGCCCCGTGGCACTCATTACGATCCTTCCGGAACACCCCTCCCGCCTAAGTGACGATACCCAAGATAGCCTGAGAGCCTCGCCGACAAGGTGGCTTTCCGAGCGCTGCGATCAGCTGGCCTAGCAGTCGGCCTCGGCATCACCGCCCTCGCCGCCTATCAACAATCTAGGCAGGGCCGAATGGCGTCCCGGGACCAGCACCTCGAACCAGTCGAGGGGCGTGAGGTTGTGTTTTGCCACAGCTGCCGACATGAGTGGTACCAAGATGAACACCCTGACAATTTGGTTTGTCCCGCCTGCCACCAAGAGTTCATAGAGATTGTATGCACCCCTACACGGCACCATGCTTCATTCCTGCTAACGGCGCACCAGGTCACTCCAGAATCCGACCCTCGGGGGGATAATGAGTCGGCAGACTCCGGTTCGGATCGACGCTTTCTTTTCCATCATCATCACCACCATCACCATGATTCTGATTCAGACCCCGAGGAGAGCAACATTGAGGATCACCACTTCCATGGTCCAGGTGGCTTGTTTGGACAGCGCACTATCCATCGTTCCCCTGAAGCATCGGGCTACAGCCGCACATCACGAGTCCGCCCTGGAAGTACCGATGACATAATGCGCAGATTCACCGAGATGGTCGGTGATCTGGGTGGCCCTGGCATGGTCGGCCGTTCCGGGCCCGAGACCCTGTTTTCGGATGATCACGCTGATCACACTGAGCACGCTGGACCTCACTTCACTTATCGAACATTCCGCGGTCCGGGCTTTACTGGAGGCGTAAGCAGCTTCACCATTACAACAGGCACCAGCACTAGAAGACCCCATGGTTCCCCGGGACCGGGGTCACCATTCGGTGCCGAGGATCCCTTTCAAAGGTATTTCAAGTCAAACACCCCTATAATAAAAGCGAATGTCGTGTGTAGCTAACCAAATCCATAGAATTTTCAGCGAAATCTTAGCCGTAGGTTCTCCTATGCAGCGCGATGACCCACTAAACCGGGATCCTCATCAAGGCAATGGTGATGATGGCGCTGATGCTGGGCGCGGTCCTGGGCGCCCTATTGATATTGGAACGGCGTTGAATCAACTTCTAGCGTCTATTGTAAACCCCAGCGTGATTCAGGGCGATGCTGTATACTCCCAGGAGGCGTTAGACCGTATCATCACCAACTTAATGGAAGCTAACCCTCAATCGAATGCTCCACCTCCCGCCACTGAAAATGCAATTGCTTTACTACCAAAGAAAAAGTTGGACGAAGAGATGTTAGGGCCCGATCTGAAGGGAGAATGTACAATCTGCATCGACGAAGTCAAAGTGGGAGACGAGGTCGTGGTGCTCCCATGTAAACATTGGTTCCACGAAGAGTGCGCGAGTCTGTGGTTAAAACAGCACAACTCATGTCCAGTCTGCCGCGCAGCCATCGATGGTGCGGCTGCTGGGAAGCCACGCACTGAAGCCACTGGTCCACAAAGTTCACCGCTATCTGCCGAACCATCGTCATCAAGAGCTACACCCTCTGAGAGACGGAGGACGCATTTACAACAAAGGAGGGAAGAGAGGCTTGATTCCATTCGTGGCTTAGCTAGTCCTATTCAAGATCGTCCACATCACCGTCTACGAGATTCACATTCACCTCCTAGCTCTTCAGTTCAACGTTCACCGAGAGTTCGAAGCCCCTCACCATCAACTCGACGGCCCTCTCAGAGTGAGCGAAGTCGCGACAACCGGGGATCCTCCGGCTCCGGGCCTTTTAGTTGGATTAGGGACCGACTTAATGGACGATGAATTCTCAACAAAATTCGGCCTTAGTATGAATAATGCCACCATCGGCTCCACAAGAGAAAAAGCCCATACAGATGCCAAGGAATCAAGAACACCAGGTCAAGTTTTCAATGCCGGGTTGATATTATTCCTATCCAAAAGTGGCACAACGCAGCGGCAAAGCATGTATTTGCCTGCACCTTGAAGCCCGCCAACTCGTAGGTAGTGATAGCTCACTATCATTAGGGATGACGACTCTTAGGTTTCCTTGTGATAGACACCGTCGAGTACACCAACGGTAGCAGGAGGTTAGAATTAGCTGTTGCAAAAAATGAACCTTAAACATGAATAGATGAATAGCTACTAGCCTAGGAAGGACTTGTTCAGGTAGAGACCTGGGTTTCTGGTCTTTACGCGATTTTAATTAGCATGGATACCTACTGAGGCACTGTTCGCGAATGCAGTGTAATATGCTAGAGTTCGAATGACTTATGTTGAATAATGAAGTGCCAATTACCAAAATACTATTAGTTTCAAACTGCCCACTACGTATGATATCCTTCTTGCTCTCACCTATTTGCATTGGGAGATAACAATCCTTTTTTTTACCTATTTATAGTAGCGTAAAGTAGACTACATCTGTTGGTCAGACTTTAAGACTACTAGTTAGTTGTTTTTCCTACTGTGAATTATTTAGTGACTGTATGAGATAGTTCTTTTATATGGCATTGCTTACTTTTGTGTTAAAAAACACAACTCCCCTCTCAAGTCTAGTATTTGATTAGTAATTCGTATCCTGTGTTAAATGTTAGTGATCCTGTCCTTTTATTAAGAGGGGTAGAAAGTCTAAGTTAGATAGATTTTATATTGCTTTGGTATTTAGTAAACTCGTTATTCTCAGGCTCCTTTTTCTTTCTATGGGAGGAGGGGTAAGGGGTAGAGGGGATGAACAGAAAGTGTGTTGGTGAACAAAAATGCTTGGTTGTGATTGGTGGTAAGAAATACAGGAAACATGACTTGACAATCCTAATTTGGGAAAAGAATGTTAGTAAAGATATTCTTTTCAACTAGATGGAAGGAAGAAAACATAGGGAAAAGAAAAGGAGAAAAGGCAAAAGGAGGAAGGAAAAATCTTGCTAGCTTTCAGCTACTGCAGTCATGGACCTGAGGTAGTGGAAAGAAGAGCAAAGGTTGTGAGTGGTCACTTACCGACAAAGCTGATAGTAAGCCCGAGCAACTTCGCGGAACTGCTCGTAGGGGCCCTCAGCGGCCCGTGGGATCTGCCGCGCTCCTCGCCCGAGGTGATGGCGCCCGACATATAGGAACCTATCATCCCCCAGAAAGACAAATGTCTCCCCTTCTTCGCGACCCGACACTCGTGCTACGAGACCGGACGCCAGACTGTAGTCATCCCCGTTGAACCTGTCTTTCCGACTCGCGCGTGGGTTTAGGTATACTCCCTCTAACTTCGCTAGCTCGTATAATTCATCTCAGGTAACTGAGCCGTTGCTGATAGCGGTGCTGCGAAGCTGGCGCTGTCGGGCTGCGGTTTGTGCTTCTTTCTCTCGCTTTGCGGCGAGGCGCTGGGCGGAGCTCCGGATGCTCAGCACCTTGCGTAAGGCGATGGCCGCTCGCTTTAGGGAATTGAGGCGTGGTGGCAAAGATTGGGCGAGGGACGGTGAAGACGAGTGCTTTCCCGTTTGTGTTTTACCGGGTTGGGTGTACTCCGGCGGTCGTGGAATCTCGTCGGATACGCACTGGTGGAGCGAGGCTATATAGGTGGGTCGCGGAGGCGGTGAATATCCATTGGGCGTGTCTCTTAACCAAGGCTCATTGTGGAATACGGAAGGTAGGACTGGGTCAGGTTCGAAACTAGATGTCCATGGGTTATTATGGGATACTAGAGGTTGGGTTGGGGAAGAGGGGAGCGTTTCAGGCTCTTCTGTGATGGTGTTTCTTACCATCCCACGATAGGGCTGTCTCAAAGACATACCAGAGGTAATGCAAAATTCTTTCAGCAGTCAAGTGAATCTTTTGTGATGTTGGTTATTTGTTTGGCTGTTCGTGTTATGATTAACCTTTTAATTACCCAACAGAGAAAAATGCCTCGTCTTTTGCGGCAATTGTTTCCTTTTATATCCCGGTCAAATTCTTTACAATGTCATTGTTGTGGCATTCGGAGTACAACGTTTGTAATGTTTGAGAGACAATGAAATTGTTTTTGAAAGTCTTTGTGGTTAGATACTGTTGTTGCAGCTACGATGGCCTGATAGTGGTCCGGGTGGGATTATGTGAAGGTGGATTGTTTTCGGCAACTCGAGATTCTCGGTGGCTTTCGCGATATTTCGGAAGATTCTTCTTTGTAACCGGGCCTACTCTGTCTTTGTAAGAAATCTCTGTGCATCTCAGCCTGTAAACAGGTGATCTTAGGTGGCGTACATAAAGAAGGAGATTTCGAGTGGGAGTCTCGTCTGTGGTAGTTTTTCGATAGCATAATTACAGCTTTTTTCGTCTTTTTTACACACGTATAAACTGTCATCATACGTATGTTTAAGCGAAAAGCCATAACTTTAAAAATGTACGTTTATTATGTTAATATAATATTATATTATATAAGTGTTGTTTAACACATCTACAAACCTCATAGTTAAGGTTAGATGCTTTAGAACAAAGTATTGCATTAAAGGATATTTTGTTCGACTGAGAAAGGTTACAACAAAATGAGCCAACTAATGGCCTGGTAAGACGAGCCAGCAGAAACCATGATACTGATACTATAGCCTTTTGTCCAACATCTTAGTGCTCTTTCTCCATCTTCTTGATTAAAGGTGACAACGCCACTCAAGCTTCTTCTGTCACCATTTGCCGATCTTGACCATCGATATGGCTTCGAAACAAGAATATTCAAGTCTTAATTGCCGGCATTAGACTCCTTTACACAGCTGCAGATTTCCGTACCTCGAGAGAGCGCTGTACATCTCCCCCAAGACCTGCACCGTCTTTGTCAGTCAATACTGCCCTTAGTGATGAACACAATTTGCTTTGGTAAACATCAAACTACATGCCAAGGCCGAAAATAGATTTGGTCTTAAAACAAGGAAAGGTAATGATTGTTTTCGTCCGATTATGTGCGTGATTTCGTCCTTCCTCGGATGTTCCATTCGCCTTCTTTGATTACGCATACCCGAACCTCCGCGATCTGGGTCGGAGGTCAGATTTGTGGAACATGAGTATCGGACATGTGCCGTTCATCAGGGTTTTGCGAGTTATCAGCTGCTTGGGGAATCTATTTTCAAGGCCCCAGGCTGCATGATAGTGAGTTCCGACGATACATGCACGGGCTATGCAACATGGAGTTGTGTCAGATCTCAAAGTCAGACCTGGCCATTTGAGCCATTATTCGTTCTGGCTCACGCATAAAGTGGCCGGACGCCTTAACGCATGTCGGCTTATGGTCGCGTTGCATGCCGTTAAGTCCGGACCAGATTGTGACGCGATGACAAACATGCAGGCGTGGTTCAAGCGCAACAGCATCTCGGGGGATCCCCCCCATGGAGAAATCAGAAACAGCTGATATTCCAGTCAAGTTTGGGTCTGATGTTGGACGGTGAAGGGCAATGCTTCGCGATCAGACTCACGTGACGATTCGTTAGTAGCTGCTCGTTTTGACTCTTGCATACGACGATCTTATTATAGCTGAATTCATAATGATTAGTCAATTAGCGCAACTAAGCCTCGTTGAGTTGACGAGTTAAAAAGCTGACGGTCGCTAATCAGTAATGCCAGGGAGTTGCTCAACTCTAGCATGGACTAGAGGGCGTGGAAAGAACGCATACCTGGGCTGAGTAATAGTTTGCGTGCGTGCTGCTTACACGAGGGAGTCTGCACGGAGTTCTCGGGGCAGCTTTGATTGGGTGCGAGAGAAACAAGCCTCAATATCCAACTCTGGTAAGCGGTGGTGACCTCAGCCCTGCCGAGCTTCTCGTCTCACTGCCCAATCCGCTCACGCAGAGTTGTGTAGGTCATATAGCCTAAGATAGTGACAGCTTCTAGAATCAGTGCCCTCTTCGCGGATTCGCGGCATGACCGTAATTAGGCACCCTCCGAACCCGGAACGTGGAGCAAGACAGAGAGCAGAGTCAAAGGCCGGACCGAAAGCCGCGAGGGGCCGCGGCGGCTGACGCCAGCTTGTCAATCACGGATCCTCGACTAGGGGACAAATAGGTGCATATGCTGACAGGGGCAACGACGCTCTCCTCTCAGTCCTGCGTGCTCGTGATTCGGGAGGACTTGCAGATGGTGCATGACTAAGCCACCCTCGGTAATCTGAGTCGATAGCTAAAGGGGACAACTCGGCGATTCTGACTACAGACAGCGGTTGATCCGGCACGGGATCGATCTGAGGAGAAGGAGTGCGGGTGTGTGTGTCTCCCTCTCCCTCTCTCTTTCTCTCTGTCTGTCTGTATGTGTGTGTGTGTGCTCGATTAACTTGCGAGGTAGCTCCAACTTTGACGTGTCGATATTCTCTGGTCTTATCTGTTAGTATGGTTGTAATGATGACATGTTGATTGAATCTGCTATGCATCTGGACTTGGGATTGTGATATTCTGGTCCAGCCAGCTCTCTACACAAGACTAGGCCAGTAATAGGCATGGGCCGCTGTCGTGGCCAGTTATATACTAGGATCGGAGATAGGAGAAAAGAATAACGGGGTTATATAGCATTTACACTACCTACTGTAGGTTAGTTTCCCGGCGTTGAACTGTACTTACATACTTACACAGTCCATTCCATTCGTCACCCCTGTTGCCACCGGGGAATATCATCCACCCTCCCTTCTGCACTGCACTTCGATACCTCCCTCAATGCCTACCTATCAGTATACATGGTGCTGGATAACGGTGTAAAGACTGTTGAGAATACACAACTCGATTACGTCAATGGGGGCCTTTGGATCCTACCATGTCTTACCACCACCCATGTATGATGTATCGTCCTCGGCAGCTTGAAACCCGAAAGGACTAGCGCAATGTCCCGTAACTCCTGGTTTTGCAAGGGGAACATACAGTATCTGGTATACCTACCTAGATAGGCAGACTGTAAAAGACGTGAGGTTGCGCATCATTCACTGTACTACACAGATACAGCGTAACTACGTGTCTGGCGGGTAGTGTTGAGATGTAGTAGATACTAGAAACTACTCGGTTCTACTTGGACAGACTAACAACCGACAGACTTATACCGGTTTAGTGCAGACGACTTGCCCTTGACTCACAGAGGATCTGGCGATGGAGAAACCCACGTCTGATGGTAGCGTCGTACACTTGGATGTACAGGTATGTAGATGGAAAGATGCTGTTACCACGTCCCAACAGGCTGCGCTACAGGTAGTGTAGGTATTATTTATTATGTATTATTTATTACTTTCCTTCAGTAGCAGCAGTCCACTCTATCCCACTATTTCTGGCCGGACCACTCGAGCCGACCAAAACCGGCGTGCACATTCGGTCGGTCAGCGCCTACTCTCACTTACCTGTGCACACACACTGGGACACTCACACACACAGACGACAAGGAGAAGGGCGCCGGCTACCGCTGGCTCGAGTATAAATGCGAAGCAGATACTACTACCTAGGTAGGCAATTGTTGATTAGTGATTACCAATTTGCAGTTGCGTGACTGGACCGCCCTGTCTCAGTCGCCCGGCCCTGTCTGTAGAGGAGAAAGTATAGATACGGAATACGACTCAGATGAAGGCGACGTGACATCGAGTGCGTTGTTCGCTGTTCGTCGTTCGTCGCTCTCGTCGACTTATCGACTGCCATCTCCAGTTTTCCCCCAACGCGACGGCCGCCCTGGCCCTGCCTGGCCCTCCCCCCTCTCCCGCCCGCCGAGGGCTTTTATACCCATCGTTCTCCATCCCCTCGCGCCCCCGATTCGTACATGTAAAAAAGGCTCCAGCTTCGCGCAACCCGTCCTCCGTCCGCTTCCCGTCCGTTATTCCCGGCCCCCGGCCAAGCCTTGTCCTTCCCCCTTCGCGCGCCTCACCAGCCCGCCCAGCCCGTCCAGCCTCGACTAGTGTAGTCCGTCTAGTCGACTGCCCTTCCTTACCCTGACCCCCGTCTCCGTCTCTGGCCGGCTAAAAGAGGATCGACGACCCACGGCACACACACCCACGGCACCGACCCCCAACAGCCTCCTCGCATGTCGAGCTCCCAATTCCCGCCGCCGTTGTCGTACAGCAGCGGCCAAGGCGCCATCGGGCCGTCTTCCATCCATTCGCCTCCCGCCATTCTGAGTCCCGATTCCACCAATTCCGTCTACGCCTCGCCCGACTCAGGCCATCAGCCCTTTTACTTGGCCAAGTCGGAGCCGGACGATGGGGCTAGCACCGGTAGCAGCGCTGCCGCCGGCCCATTATTATCCGAACCCCTGAAGAAGAAGCAGAAGCGCAATAAGCCGACCCTCTCCTGTCACGAATGCGTTGAGCGCAAGACAAAAGTAAGTATTCATTTATCCATTCACTTATTTATTTATTTATTTGAAAAATCTTTGTCATTATATTCCTTTCCATTTTCTTCTCTTTTTACTTTCGCCTTTCCCCCCCTTTTCCTTACACTTTTCCTCTTCCTGTTATCTCTCTTTTTGGACCGATTTCTCTTATTCCCCTCTCCTATCTCTAGATTGCCCAAACAATCTATGTCGTACAATGCCTCCCATGTTGGGCTTCAAACAACCAACTGCGCATAGTTCTTGAGAACTGGTGGGGCGTATTGCGTCAGTACGACGTGGTACTGATGCAAGCACTAATAGCGCGCAAAGGCTCTCGTCCTGCCAATGGTCTATGGACGCGCAAATGCGGGAGTTGCGTCGTGCTATGTGTTGTTGGTAATACAATGACTGGCTGTTGTGATATGGCCATTTGGCTACTGCTTGATGGCCTTGATTGGCCCAAATGATGCTCGAGAATGAGAATATTAACGGTCGGCTGGTTCATAGTGTGATAGAGGTAGACCGCATTGCTTAGCATGTAAGTCTAAGTGTATCTCGTGTGCATCTATGCTTCGATCGGACAATTGCTGACAGCTTATGTGGTCAGGCATAAAACGGCAAACGGAATGTCGCTATGCACATGTTGCAAACCTCCTTGAGTGAGTTGTTTCTGTGACACGTCGTCGCTGCTGAGTCTTTCATGTGGTGGAATCTGATCTGACCTCGGCTTGAAAAGGGAGACAACGCGATCTGCTACCAACGGCCGCAGGATGACAAAGCCACCTAAAAAGAGGCTGTCAGCAAGTGGGATAAAAACCGCGGCGCCCAATATAGCAGACCGAGGTATTCTCACCGGGAATATGGCGACGCGTGGGTCTGTTGCTTCGTCTGTTGGTCTACTGTCTAACATTCCTTTTTCGCACCCAACAGCTTTCAACGTCTTCGGCATAGGCTCAGAGCACCCCTTTGCCAATTACTGGACATGCGAGGGTGGCCTTCCTGAGGTGATCGGGGTCCTCCCTGAGAAGCTGCAGGCCGACATCCTGTTGAGTCAGTACTTTGAGTGCGTCGACCCTATTTACCCCATGATACACAGCCAAACCTTTTACGCCGAGTATGAGCGCTTCTGGATCATGAAGGAGTCTGGGCAGAATGATGCCTCCTTCGTATCGCTGCTGTTTGTCATGTTAGCCGTGGGGACGCAGTTCGTCTCGACTACGAACCCCCAGGATCGAAAACAGACGGCCGAGTTCTACGCCTCGGCTGCCAACCAGGCGTTACGTATGAGCTCCTATCTCAGCACTGCCTCCATACACTCACTTCAGGCCATGGTATTGCTCTGTTATTTCCTAATCAACGATAGTCACGTGTCGGATGGCTGGGCCTACGCAGGCATACTCATGCGCCAAGCTTATGCCATGGGCCTACATAGAGATCCCAATATAGGTATGCACGGGAAAAACCCACTGGCCAAAGAGTTGCCTCCTGGAGTTGTGGATAGACTGACTGTTTGATAGTCACACCTACTGCATCGCCATTCGAAAAACAGCAACGGCGGAAGCTTTGGCAGGCCGTTCTACTCCAAGATACTTTCTTAACTGTGCTTCTCTCTTTACCCCCAAGCGCGACACATACCGACGTAAGGATAGACGATTTTGCCGAACAGTCAGGTGCCGTCGCCCATTCAGACCCGACTGACACAGCATACATCAAGGGCTCGTGGATGTTAGCGAACCTAGTGCAGGAGACGATATGCAGCCCGCGATCGCTCGACCTGCCCATCTGCTCGACTCAGCGGCAAAAGTCCAAGCTCGTAGCGGACTTCCGTTCCGTATACCGGTCATTTCCCGACATCTTCCGTTCCTGGGATCCGGATACCATCGCACAGCTTGCCAACAACAACAAGCGCGTGGTACGGCAGACGCTCTTCCTCAGTTCCAATTACTATCACAACCTCATGCTCGTGCACGCTTCCGAGAGCTCAGACGTGCCCGTTAACATCCGCGGCACTCTCGAGGCGGCCCACGAGGCCATTACTACCTTCTTCGTTCTCTTCACACTGTTCGACAACGAGGCGAGGGTGTGGTGGGTGTTCAACCATCGGGCATTCCTCGAGGCCCTGTGCATAGGAGGTGTGCTGCGGGAGGCGGCGCGGGATCCTTCTACGGCTGACCTGATAACGCGAGATCCGCTCTTTGTGAAGGCGAAAGCGGATATTGGTAAATATTGTCTCCTATTCACCGCTCAAAACGATTGATGGCTAATATGAATTGGTCCGACTACAGCGCGTATGGTTCAGATCATGAAGTTGATGAGCAACGGGGACCATGGTTCCGACGCAGCCCGGACAAGAGTCTCGGTTCTGAGTGAGTACCTCTGAAAGGGGGTCGATTACTCATCAACACTGCACATTAGAAAGGGGGGTAGGGAAAGTCCTCACACAAGTATCTCTTGTCAGCCATTTAATACGCGATACGTCCCCTTCCCCCCTTTTTTGGTCTAGCCAAAAAGTGGCCGGGCTTATATATCTATGGTCATTGTCACTTTGTAGCATCTTGTCGAGGGCTTATGTATGTAGCATGACAAGATAAGCGCAGTAGTGGGTGACGACAAATAAAAAAGATTGGCATGTTCAACAACAATTTTTAAGAAATACAGTTCTATATTCACGCTGTACGGAAATCTCGCACGCGCTGTATGGTGCGGAGTGGAGGTTTGGTGATATTAGCAATGTCCCGTTTGATACTATTCAGCCCTAGAGGTTAACGATTCAGACGAACTGTATATATAGCCTCAAACAAATCACCATGGGCCCGGAGGACTACTGAACGGTGCATACAGACTTAATTGCCCTTGATAGACACTATTATTAAATTGAGCCTTGTGTCCACGCCCTTATTGCAGCCCTTGTTATAAGGGGCGTTGCGCATCAGGTGTGTTAAACAAGATCCTTACATCTTACGCTCGTTTATTTATCGTTGCAAGGACATAATTAAATAGATGGGTTAGCAAGCATGCAAGAGATCAATCGAAATAACACGAGCAGACCTAAACAAGAACAAGGATAAAAAAGCACAAGCGATAAATAGAACAGGACGATCCGAATGACACGCATCTACCTCACCACGATATCACCTTCATATTCTTGCCACGCATGCCGGGTGCTGTACTGCACATATCTTAAACATTAGGTACACTACCGAGTTATATACTATGTCTAGATGCTCACCTACTCACTCATTTGAATTTTCGATACCCACTTACATATTTTCATTCATTCACCTCCTCAATTCTATCCCTCACTCACTATTCTCTCGAGCTAATGGACGCAAAAGTCGAGTATTTGCCTACCTAATGCTTATTCATTTTTTCAAACTAAGACTTACTATCATCTATCTACTTACCTTCTTTACTTTCTGAGCTCGACTCAGCTGAACAAAGCCGGGTAAGCAACAGTGACTGACTACACCAGGTCTAGACAGGGACACAACTAAACATTCCCCTGATTCCACTTCTAGGGCGGAGAGGAGACGGAAAGAAGGAATGCGGTGTTAATGGATGGTCAGGTGTAGTGGACTCTTTTCTTTAGTCTGCTTAGAAGGACTGACTGTATCACGATACGATGAGCATGTAACATAAGATACACGTATATATGACCAATCTCTAATACGGGATGAGCTGAGCTTCCCGTGTGATAAGAAAATGGTTCACATATGCCTCCCCCATACTTCCACTAACTAACCTGCGAAAGTGTGACGGTATATATAGCGAAGCTATTGAGTGATCCCTCTATGTCGTCGTATTACCGTAGCCCAGCAAGGTGTGCTCAGTAGTGACCGTTGGCTTGAGAAATTAATTTTACTTTGGATACGGATGCACTAGGATGGTGAAGAACAGAGATGTACTGATATCATGGACTATTAAATAACTTTATTGGTATATATTACCCATCTAAACGAGATGTGAGAGGCGGTTGTTTCTCAAATACCGCCTTGGGTAGTTTAACATTTTTTGGACAATTCCCTCCCTTGGGCTTTGAGGTGAGGCCGTAACGCTGGATCCTGGATGCCGAATTGAATGGTGGTAGTCGGACTGGATCCCACACGACCATAAATGACTGATATGCAGGGCTAATGATAGGAAATATGTAAATAGATATGGTATACCGCTTGTTGACGGCTTTGTGCCGTCACGTCATAAGCAAGAATATCCTCCAACGCCTTGATGATATGCAGCTGTCCTCCATGCCGTCGCCGTGGATTTCCTAGTCGCACTAGGCCAGACCACCGCACCAAGCTAATGCAAAAATATGTCACAGTACTTTTCCTGATCCAACTTTCCAAAATCGATTCGTCCAACAATTCGAAGGTTGGTACGCAATTAGCTGGTGGTCGTATGTGCCTCATAATATTCTTTCTTGAAAAATTCGAACAGAGGATAAGTATAATGTGATTGCTCATCAGCTTCGATATAAAACTCCGCTGCGATGTAGTTCGACAAACAACAGAAATAATCAGATATGTGCAAAGTGTTGTTTCATGTCATGTGAAGTACGTGCCAGGTTACGGCAATCCCGTGACTATTCGTCTCCTAAACAGGACGTCTCATCAGTCTTGTCGATCTGTAGACTGGTTTGAAATCGTCCATGTCTACGTCGATTCCTTCGTCGATTTCTACGAGGCCCTCTCGAGCGGGAAATTTGCTGGGAATTGACGCACCGATATCCCTCCGCATAGTTGATCGACGGAACGTCCGTGGCCGAACAGGTTCTGTTTCGAGTGCCGCGTCTCGGGTAACTTCAGGCACCAGTTCATCTTTATGTTCTGGAATCCCATAACTGGATTCAGATATCAACTTGGGGTCCGGTTCAAGAACCCCATCGTCCTTGAATTCAGGAATCAACCTATGATTCGGCTCAACTCCTTGCTCGGGTTCAGGCTGGGCTTCCTTTTTAGTTTGCTCAGCCGATATGCGCTCTTTCTCTTTGACAGCCAGCTCTTTAACCTTTACCAAGCGGCTCTTGATCTTCTCAATCTCGTCATTGCAGTCGCCATCTCGGAGAAACTGGTGTGCAGCACGCTCGCATAAACCCTGAACGGATTCAAGCCCCTTATCCAACTCATCCCAGATATCACCCTTTTCATTAAAACTTCCAAGCCCGCCATTCAACGCGCTAGTTCTCATGCCTCTTCCAGGCATTAGACCCAAGGCGGGGTTTCTTAAGGCACCTCCATATGAGCGTGTACTTAGATACTGTAGTCTCATCTCTTCTGGACCGCCTGGCCTGGGGCGCAAAGTAGGCACAGCGGGGCTGGCAGCAATCAAACCATTTCCAGGTCTCAATTCGCCACCTTCATCGTCCTCATCACCCTCGGGCATTTCGAGCTCGGCAAGCCGTTTGATGTGAGCAACCTTGGCGGCCATTTTGGCTTTGCGCATAAGATTCCGCTGGGCAGAGACAAATTTGACCAGTTCTTCGAAGAACGACTGTACGTAGCTGTCGTAGTAGACCATTACCATCCTTCGGGACCGATATTTAGGTGATCCACCTTCGCCACTCATCATTGAATCCGTCTTTTGTCGTTTGCGAACCGTTGCACGAGCACGTCTTTGGGCAGTGGCTACTAGTTCGTTGGTATGCCGGACAAGCGACGAGCCAGTCCACGGGTCGCTCGCAGGCGTCGACGGGGGTTGGGGCCCGCTGGGGCGGGCATTGCCATTCGGAGTCTGAGGAGGAATTGTTGTGACGAGAGGCTTGGGTATTTGATCGGTTGTCGGATCTGGGTCTGGAGTTGGTAAGGCTGGCCCATCGTCCTGTGGCTTGAGAGATTCTGTCGAACCGCGATTGCGGATGGAGCGAGCCGATGATAATGGCGGTGCAGCCCCAGAAAACTTGGCTAGGTCTTGCTGTCGTTGTTCTACTTGACTGTTCAATTCTTCTAAGCGCTTGTGCCAGTCTGGCACATTTTTTATGACGCTGTCCAAAGGATCCGTCTCCATTTTTAACCTGTGTTTCAATTGACCTGGGATGGGCTTTTGACGGAATTGGTTGATTTAGGAGGGATGGTAACAAGCACTATGCTGGCATCTGGCCAGTGGTGTTTCGAGGCGCGGGGACAAGTTGGAGATAGATGGAGAGGCGGTAGATCGAAGACTATAGAAGACTCGGCATCTGGACGGACTTAGTGCAAGGCGGCAGAGGAGCAAGTGTCGAAAGCATTCGTTCGGAGCATCGACCTTCTCCTAATAGAGAGTCATCGGAGCAGCCTCGTCCCGGTGGATTGGGGTTTCGGATCCGAGGACGGGATCAATTAGAAGGAGTAAACGGATAAAACAGAGTATAAGCCGTCTGGAGAGTCCAGCCACTCGGTGAGGAGCCAAAATGCGGGAGATGTAAAAGCAAGCGGTCGGGGAAGAGAAGCAACTGGTGGCCACAGAACTGCTATTCGCAGTTAGGGGAGAGAGATACGGATGATGAAGGAAAAGAGTCCAGGAATGGAGGGGAGAGTGAATGTGATTGACGCAAGGCAATGCGCGCGCGTCACCAACAGAGATGAGGTTAACTGCAGCTGTCGTAGGTGTTGACGGGTTGGTCAAGTGGAGGAGGATGGCTTGATTGATGGATGATGGACGATGGATGATGATGGATGATAGGGTACGGTACGAGGTGGTGTAGGTAGGATACTCCTGGTACTGTCCTGGTACTGTAGGTAGAATACTGTAGGCAGTACATAGGTACAGGACAGCGGACTGGGCGGCGGAGTGGATAGGGCAAGGCGACAGGGGGAGGGATGGCGACAAGCCAAGGATTGGCTGTCTGTTGGGTGCCCAGGCGGGCTTACAGCCACTAGTTGTGGTACAGCAAGGGTAGTGCAGCGCAGTGTAGCACTAGGATACTATGCTAGGATGGGACAGACGGAGGCAGAGGAGAAAAAAAGGTGAGAGAGCAATCCTCGGCCCCAAGCACTTCGATTCTTTCTACTTGGCAGAACCAAGTACATCTACACAGGAACAACATGATAATACCACATATACACACTATCAGTAGAAATAATTGAACATACTACACCTTCCTTATACTAGATACTCCTTGGATTTCCCGTGGCCTACATGTACCTACACTACATGTCTACTCCGTGCACTATCTACTTACTTAAGTAAGTAAGCTGCGATCCCGGTAAACATGCGGGCCGAGAGTTTTAGACAGCCGCAAAGAGGGAAAGCGTGGATATAACTGCATATAAGTATACATATATAGTATTACAGTGTACGCTACCTACTAAGTACATTTAGAGTGTATCCACATATGTGTGCGATGTTCTTTCTGTCCAGTACGGGTTGGGGATCATCACTGGGGCCATCTTGTACCGCTCCCACTGAACTCTGGCTGATTGCCTGAATACAGTACTAAGTACTTAACCTACCGGTCCTAAGTGGAATTCTGTGGATTACCCATCATTTGTGGCCCGGTTTGATCGCCGACCAATCTACAATACTAAGTACATTACACACCACCATGTGACAAGGTACACAACACAAGGTACACACGTACACACCACGCAATGTTTGCCTATTCAGCAAAGAACTCATCCATCATATCATACCACCGCCACCCACCAGGAGGTAGGAAGGAGTGAGTGTACAGTGGTAGTGTAGTGGTGATGGGCAACGCTGCCGGTTCATTGTCTGGGATCCATATCAATTGCGAAAGAGGATGGATACACTAGACCGTTCCCTCATGGAAAACTCACGCATCGAGGAATAGCGATACTACACGTGTAAGTACAGCCGCCAGTACCTTTCGTATGATAAATTGCTGTTGCATCTTTTCCACACTCATGAGGCGGGATGGAAACGCATTCCCCACAGAGAGATGACAGATAACTAATGTCTCCTCCACATCGTTTGAGTCATGTAGAGAGATCCTTGCACCAGAAGATGGCGCTCTCAAGCTGCACGACATTATCAATGTGGTAAGATACCATGTAGACAACATACATACGGTACGTGTGTAATTAGTAACAGCCGTTCCCCATGTGCAGTGGCAATTGTCGTGTTGGCTTTGTGCATCCTTATTGCTATAAGTCGTGCGTTGGAGTGTTTTATCTTTACCGTTGCTTGCTGAATGCCTGTTGTACATACAGATTCGTACGCTGCAAACATTGATACCGTAGCTGCCAAGATGTGAGTGTACCTGTCTCGCCTGTAGCTCATTTTACACATACAACCAGGTATCTAAAGATGTGACCTTCGGATTCCCTTGTATATACCAAGAGAATACTATGAATTACGATATTATATGTGTTTACTGTATATGTATAAAATTCATTTGACGTTATTTCTCTCAGTAGCGTACTCAGCGTACTACTACCGTACTATACCAGTGTAAGTAAGTAAGTACATCATAAGCTGCCACCGGCAAACTGTAACGCTTTCTTTAAGCACAGCATACTTGCGCTTCGGTAGTTGATTTAGCGTTAGACGTCCATCCACTCAAAACTGAGTGGAAGAATATAGGTACATATGTAGGTTGAATTGGCATTGCACCTCTAGCAGTGCCTAGAGACACTACCGACGATGTCATCCTATCATAGACAGTGTCTAGATTAATAAAAGATTCTGACAGCCCGTTGTGTACTAGCAAGACAAGCATTTTGTTTTCTAGCTACAGGAGTAGTTGGATATAAGATTAATCACTCAGTAACGCTACTGCTTGCTGCACAGACAAAGTTCGCTGTTATTTCCCATTTTAGCTGTTCCCATCCAGTTCGGTTAGCGAATCTCCATAACCACCACCGTGACGAGAAGCGCTGCTTGTGCAAAGAGAGTCGTGGCTGCAACATGGTCATTGCTGCTAACAATTCGCGCAATTGTCGGTCATCTGTCGACCGACCCAACTTGCGTCGCGTCGCGGCGGTTATGGCCTGATGGCCCAGTTGTCTCTATCCATGTGTGTACCGAGGCTATACGGTAGGGTTTCAACGGCCTTGCTTCTTGGCCTCACTTCTTGGCCTCACCTCTTGGCGGTATGACTTTAAACAGCATGCCAAGCATATACAGTGGCTCGAAAAAACTCCCGTCCGCGGTGCCATTTTACACCAAAACTCACCTAATTAAATAATTTATTTCTATATAAATTTATATTTAAATAAATTAATAAAAATTAAAATAAGATAGATTTTAATAAAAAGTTTAAAATGTATAATTAGATTTTATTTTTAGATTTTTTTAAAGTGGGTATTTTAATGTTTTATAAAAGATACTTAGGAATACAAAAGATTTTATTTTTTAAATTTAGCGTTAAAAATCGAAAAAAAATCGGAAAATTGTTTTTTCTTTAAAAAGAAATAGTATTTATATATATATTTTAAATTTAAAAAGATTTATTTTTTAAAGCTATTATTTAAATTTTTATATTTATTTTAATTTTTAGCTAAAATATTAAAATTTAAAATTTTTTATAAATTTAAAAAAATAATATTATTAATAAATTTTTATAATTATTTAACATTAAGATTATTATTTTATTTAATAAAACTAATATAAAACTAATTTTCATTAATTTTTATAATATAAAATTATATAATAAACTTTTATTTAAAATATATATTTTAAAAAAAAAATTAAAAATAAAAGTTTAAATTTAAAAATAAATAAAATAGCTATAAATATAAAACTTTTAATTTTAAATGTATATAAGTATATATAATCATAATAAAATGAGTTTTTTTTTTTTTTTTTTGTGGAGCTATAGGCTTTATTTAATTTGCTGGAAGTACTTTTTAGTACTTTCGCGGACGGGAGTTTTTTCGACTGACTGTACAACGTACATAGTTCTACCGCCGCGGGAAAGAGAAGAACGAGGCTCGGCTCACTGGCTGGCCGCCGCCGCCGTACGTTCCATTGCAGCAAAATGCTCCATCCAGCAAGCGACCCAGGCCAAGACCAACCAAGACCAACCACCGACCACCCACCGTACAAGTAATAACGAGTGAGTTACCTTCCTGGGTAGTTGACTGCTGATAGCCGCCCTGCTCTTCCTGGTTCTCGTGAATGGTCAATGGGGTTATGACGGCCTCCCCATCGTCGCATTCGTAGATGCACGACAGATTCGCCTTCTGCATGCCCCCGCAAGCCTGTTCTTCATCGTCGTATCGCAATTGCTGGTATCATTCCGCCCCCTGGACGCTTAAAAGGTCCGCGGCTACTCCTTTCAGCAGCCGATCCCAGATGCCAGAGAGGATACCTCCGCGTAAATTCTCGGAGGAATCTCGACATTAGTACGGAGGGAACCCCGGGCCTTGATTCTTACACTACGTCACAACCTCAGGGGACTCGATGACAATAAGCATCATGTTATTGTTGTCGCATAAGAAGCTCATCTCCTCCACTTTCAAGCAATGCGATATGACCGCCATTTCGCAGCAACAAACCTAAAGCATAAATACCATCAACTCAGCCAAGGCCAGTGAGAGGTCAGCGTTTGTGAGGGCAAGGCCTGGCCGGCTTGGACCCTCTCACCGATAGTTGCTCTTAGTCTACCTGTCGAATTGCGCATGAGGTCTACTACTCCTCACCTTACTAATTATCCACGCTCCCTTACTGATATGCACAAGGTCGCGCGAGCCTGCTTGACTTGCATGCAGTTAGTGCACAACTGGCTTTGGCGCGTTGGAGACAGACAATCGAGAACAAGCGGTGTCAAAGATCTGATTCTCATATGATTTACTTATGATTTACTTATACAGGCGAGGTCCAATAGAGAGACACCTCCCCGTTGTATCAAGCGAGGGGTCCACGAGCTGCCACGTCTCCATCTGATAGATCGAATATGAGAGCAGCCTAGGTAGAGATCACTCCATTAGTACAACGCGATAGCTTTCCGTCCCTGTTAGTGGCGTACGGTTAGTCGGAAAGGCCCGCTGTCCGCTGCCCGCCGCCTCCTGCACTTGTCACGTGTGTATACTGCACTACTATGTAGGTTTACGAGTTCTGTACGAGGTACGATTTGCGAGTGTCGTTTACTTGACAATGTCCTTCATTCGTCCCCGCGGCTCAAATCAAGTGAAGAGTCAAATGAAGCGGGGTTAAGAGGCGTCATCGTTATAGGTGAATACCGAATCATATATATACCTTCTCATCACATGCATATCGAGATCGAAGATCTCTCGTCGCCAATTGAGAGCCTGTGTACGCAGACAGATAAGTGGCTGGAGGCATATTCGGCTCGGGATTTTAAAGAGAATGCTACATCCTGAGATAGGTATATTTCCGTTCACTGGCCAATTAAGTTTAGGGATATCATGATAAGCCGTAGGATACTACAGCCTATGAAATACCTACGACGACCTCGATAACGCCGATGCTTCCAAGATCCTTGAGGGCGTGACTTTGTCACATCAAGTCCGCCAGTGTTCTCTCCTCACTGCGGCTCTAAGAGGCAGTTCCTCAACGTCTCATCATGATCCGCCGCCATCTAGATTGCCGATGCCGACGAGAGCGGATGAACCGGGATCCGACCTTTCCTTTTTTCGGCACTCTTTGTCACTTTCGCATCAGACCGGGAGAAGCTTGGCTAGCGTTTTCTTCTTGTGTATCTCTAATACAACTGTTGTTGGTTTCTTAAGCAGTATCTAAAGCTTGTGCAGGTTGCATGCATACGCAGGCGTACAGCACGCACTTACAACATGCGCGGAGCCCATCATTTATTCACCAATTAATGCGGAGTAGCACACCGCCAGAGTCCATACCACAAATACCCCGGCCATTGGTTTCGCCTTGTTTTTTTCGTCTGCCTACCTACCTATGCTAATCTGCTCAGTCAGTAGTGTACAGAGTACCTTGTCATGGATTATTCTCTCCGGGGGCTGCGCGAGAAAGCAGCAAAATTTGTTCAAATACGAGCTACGCCAGGTATTTTGAATATACTACACAGTCTAGAGAGTCTGTATACTGTCTGTACAAGGCAGATCCAGGGGTAGCCTGACTAAGACTTCCAGGAACATGCCACCATCAGAGGAGAAAAAAACAGCGAAAGCTACTAACTAAAAACCATGCCACGTGGGAAGCAAACGGCGCAACCGTTGAACTCACTTCGTTTCTTACAACCCCCTGGGTCTGACACTGGGGAAGTACACGGGAATCTCGCATAAGCTGGCAATTAATCATTCAACAAGCTGGTCAGTCAATCAGCCGGCCGGTCCACCGTTGGTTGCCCAGTTGATTCACCTGTTCTCACCTACCGCATCGTGATTAGGCTACTACAGATCACGCTTGGAAGCATGCTCCCACAATGCAAATTGAAACAACAACACCCGCACACCTCAGTCCAGCATTGCGCCCAAGCCCCGCCGATCATTCCCTCAGAGGGGACCTTCCACCGATGCTGAAGATGATCAATGCATCTATTCGACCTAGCAGCTCCATCCGCCGGTCCAGGGTCAGCGAACGCCTACGTATGTAGTACTACGGCGGCATTGCTGCCAAGGTGTCATTGCGACGCGTCCTTCCGAGTCTACCATCTCGAGTCCTACTACATGTATGTAGTCAGAGTGCCTACAGTAGTGTAAACAACGAGTGTCGACGATTGACGAATCCTTCCAACGACTTTCTGATCGATCGGCTGTTCAAGACATTGCTGTACATAATGCCTTGTTCTGAAAATAGCACAGCTCGTGCGACAGACAGCTACATACTCAAACGGGACAGGCGGTAATTAACCGAAATACCCTAGTTTTAATCTCATGGCATTTCGAAATATGCACCACGTGCCGTTTCCCACACGAGCCTTGTTTCATTCTCGAAGATTGCCTTAATGATCTGGTGATATTCCGAGAGTATGAGTCGATAAATGATTGTTGAATTTCACACCGCCGTGTATCAGAGAAAGCTTGTCCTGTAAATACCGGTATATGCTAAAAACTATATGTACTTCCTTTAGAATTTTCTTAGTCTGAGTACCGTAGTGTATGACAGATCCAATCGGGTCAAGGTCCTTTGAGCTCTTGCTTCCGACTGGGGTTGGTCAAGAGCGAACCCCTCATTTCGGCCTTAGCGACAGGCGAGAGTAAGCGCAACCTGCAGACAGAGGGACACGATCGAAAAAGACCCACCGCCGGCTGTCCTTTTGCACTGGCCTGCACCGGCATTTGCCATGTGTGAGAAGAGGGGGGGATCGACGCACATCAAAACCCGTTGTCCGAAAAGGGAATAGAATGGAATTTCTGGAAGGGTCAGGGTTCTCATACAGGAGGTAGACTATGCACACAAAATAATCACTAATCATATAGGTATGTAGTTTCAACTCTGGCGGATCATGGCAAAACACTTATGAGAAAGTCAAAACTCGATCGTAACAACAGAGCGTACGAGTCAGTATCTAGCCACATGGGCTGGGAATGTGAGTCGATATTATATTGCTGCGTAATTAGTACGCGGCACATACTTACGTATATACCCATTATTGTACATCTCCGGCCAGGTTGGCCCCTACCTAAGGTACTTCCTAACATACTAACCTACCTGTCTACAGATATCTTCCGCCAGCGGGGCCACGGATATATGAAAAGACAATAATTCCCACCAATATCACACACTACTACCGGCACTACTTAGTAGGTAGATGAAAAAGCTTCGAGAACTTCTTACGTGCGTAACATAGGTAATTACCACTGCCGAAACTACCGATGTATTATCTCGCACGTTGATCACTGCAAGGGTCTATCTATGAGTATCCATACAGTGCAGCAACCTCTAAACCCTCAAATACTTGTGTAAGCTGTTGTATTTAACATACGGCAAAGTAGGTACCGTAGGTGCTGTCGCAACAGCTCGTCTTATCTTATACAGATTACTGAGTACATAACGTATGTATGTATATACATTACCTTGTGAAGTACCTACTATGGTCCACTCACACGTAACCAGCTAATGCCATGTCTATCTCGCCGCCGGACATGACGGGGGAAATACACAGGTAGTATAGTGTAGCTATGCCACGCGATATCATGCCACACACACATAAAAAAGGCGTCTACTACTGCATGACATAGGTACACTACACACAAGCGTCAAAGACCACACACACACACACACATTCATAATCTATCCCACACTTGCAAATGTTTCATTAACGCAACCTATTTACCACTTTTACGCAGGTCAAGATGGATGCGAAGGGAAAGGAGTAGGAACAAGAGAAACGGACAAGTAATTAGACAATCTAAAGGACGAGAAGGGAAATTTACCAGAATACCTAGAGAATGTACAGGAGAGCAAGGCCCTTGCACTTGGTATACTACAAGCTTACATGCCTATAAGACGTGCCTAGTTAGGTATTTTGGGCCTCTGTGGATTTTTGCTCGCGCTATCGCGGAAGTCTTGCAGGGGTCGTTTTGGGTGCAAGTATCTCGAAATTCTCCAGAAACGAGATACCTCCTGTGCAGTAGGTCCACGGCGGGCACGCCAAAAATACCTGACTAGGTATGTTTTACTGGGGATGAAGCTTGTAGGTGCCTGGTAAGTAATAATCATTCTGTGACACAACCCGTGACATATTCTAGAAACGAGCCCTGACAGGAGAAAAACCGGGCAGGGAATATCTCATCTCATCTTACGAGGGGTCCCGCAAGCCGTTGAGGCTGAACACGTGTTATGCCTGTAGATACCTCTACTTATATGTCCTTCAGTACAGTATGACCGTTGTTCGGTATCTATCTAAATAGGTATGTCTCCCGGAAAATATAACACCAGATGTTACTTGCACCGTATCTGCCCTTTGAGGCATACTTGTAAAAAGATGTGATCTAAATGCGGGATTATAAGTATGAACGAAGCTGCCAAGCTTCAGGTGGAATAGGTAGATGGAATCAGCATACGTATATAAATACTTTAATTCAACGCCAAGCTCTGCGATATCCGTATAGGCAGGTACCTACATACATACCTATACTACCTCATCCTCACAACATGGAAAACCTAGGTAGAGGCGCACTGTTTAATAAAAGCATGTAGGTACCTAAGCTCATCTTTCTCTCTTAGTAGCCTTTCACATTCTCAAATTCGTACATACAAGTACAGTAGAATACATCACAGGTTGTTATTGCCGACGACATCAATATAATTATTAGTAAAAGTAGTTGAGGTAGACACACGGGATTACAATACGGAGGGGTCTTTACGCAAGGGACCGCCCATCTACTATCACGAGCATAACACCGCCGCCTTGGCATCATTTGCTGCCTGGTTGTTTGTTGGTTTGTTGGTTTGTTGGTTTGTTGGTGGCCAAACAAGATGAAAGCCTACCTACATCCCTACTTACAGTATTGGTTCCCATACCCAGCAGGTAGGACACCCCTCTACACATAGTACAGTATCTATCCCTTGCTTTCTCCCCCGAGCCGGTTAGATAGTTGACCGCAAATAAGATATCGTAAACAGTGTATACAGTTACTTTCAGTACACAAGCGGGCCGCTTATCGGAGTGGACTGAATTAGTGTAGAGGGGATTGGGGACTGAGTGATGAGTGTATGAATGAGTGGTCACTTGGTTGGCGCACTTCGTGTAGACGCCTGACTAAACTACAGCAAACCAAGGCGAGAATTGGCAATACAAACTCTAGTATCTACTGTTATTTTCTGTCGTTCATGGTAGTTAATAAGAATAGTCTTGTCCGGGATGATTTATACAGCCAGACTGCATTACTGCTATCCAAGTGTATACTGAGTATCCTTAATCGTCTGTGAAGATAATATCAGTTACCTCTCTTCTTAAGTGGTGCGTATATGTATCATTGAGCGCCCAAAGTGAATTTTTCAGAGAGACAGATGAGTAAGGCATAAGATATCATTATAGGGTAAATGATACGCTCACAGCGTCCTGTTATATTCCGTTCATAGCGAAATTTCGCAGAACAAGATGCTGCGTCCAGTTTTGCTTTAAGATTATGTTCACTCACATTACACAATATCAAATCGCTGGTATAGGAGAAATCATCGAGGGAATGAGATTTATTCTCTTACCGCTAGGTAAGAGGTCCGACGTGGGCTACACGCAACTTACAATTCATGAGACATAAGATCAAGAAAACCACTTAGTGAAAAATCCAAGAGCAATCGACGATATTTTTCGTCCAAATTTTCTCCGGCTAAAACTACATGATATATCTATCTACGCCACCAATAGACGACACATGATCATCATCAGGGCCAGACCTCCACAGTCTCCCATCCATTCTGTCCTTTTCCACTAACATACGTATGAATCCACCGTCGCGGGTGTTCAGGATCGCTGAGATCGGCCTGGTCCAGCTCGTCGGGAATAATGACCACGACGCGGAAGTTGGCTCTCGCGACAGGGTCCTCGACGTCCGTGACCTTCTGCCCCAGCCCGAGGCCCTCCCCCTCCACAGGCAACGACACGGGACGGCCCGGCGGCGGATTCCGAAACGTCCCACGCATCATCGGGCTCAAGTTCCCAAAGTGCGCCGTGATTTCGCGCGCGAAACTCCATTCCTTCTCCTTCTCGTGGTGGGTATCAGCGAGTCTCCGCATCCGACTCTTCAGCAACGTCATGACTTCTCTTCCCTCGGTCGAGCTCTCGACGTCGGGCGCCAGAACGTAGGCGCGTCCGCGTACACGCCACTGTACTCCCTTCTCGCGGGGCCAGAACATGGCTTCGACGGCAGCGCCGCCGCCTGAGCCTTTCAGCTTTTGCTCTTTCGTGCTCTTTACGCCGGCCTCTTCCACGGTCGGTTTTCCCTTCATCCTAGCTAGCCCTTCTTCCCATAGCTCCTCACCGACCTTTCCCGTGGTTGGCGATCCTGGATCTGTGCCTCTCCTGCCCGTCCGCAGCTCTAGATCGAACCCATCGTCAAACTATGCAAGTAGACGGGAGGGGGTTAGCTTATCATGATTCAAAGTACACTTCAGCTCAAAGGACCAAAATGTGACTCTGGGCCAATGATGTGTATAACGAGGAAGTGAAGCAACATATAGATATATATAGATATATGCCGTGTCCCAAGAGGTTTGAGAATGGAAAGAAACGAAGATAGAGGTGAGTGAGTTTACTACTTACAAGTTCCTCCATCTTCTCCATGCGCGCATCCGTCGTGAAAACAATCGAATCGCTCTCCCAGACGCCAGCTGGGTTAAGCGGGGCCTCGTTCTTGGGGTTGACGTCCAGGCTAGCCCATAGGCCGCGGAATATGCAGGTGCGGGCGCGCGGGAGGTACAGCGGCGCGGCAAAGATGGACGCCGACGGACGTCTGTCTCGGGCGTTGTGGACGGCGGAGGGCGATGAAGACGAGGCGCGGTGGATGGTGCTGAGGGTGAATTCCGGCGATTCCATGCTCTCCAGGTGCGAGAGGAAGAGGCTGCGCCACGGAGCCGCTGCTGCGGGTGGTGGTGAAGACATGATGTTTTTCGTTGTGGGATGTATGTGTATGTGGTGGTGGTGACGATGCTGATGTTGTGGTTGTTGCTGATGTTGTGGTTGTTGCTGATGTTGTGGTTGTTGCTGATGTTGTGGTTGTTGCTGATGTTGTGGTTGTTGCTGTTGTTGGCAGTGTGTCGCGAGCCGTGATATTCGCGATGTCGATATCACGCTCGTTGCTCCGGCTCATTCGAGTCTCTTTCCGCCGGTTTCGGGTCGAGCCCAAGTGGAACTGACTCACTTAGAAAGCCGGGCTAAGATAGACAAACAAACAAACAGACACACGAAGTAACTGTCTTGCTTTCCTCTTGGAGAACCCGAGTGAGTACCTCTCCCAGTTTCTCGTATCGGCCGGAAAAGTTATCTGTCTATGCTAACAAATCTATGCCGATGTCTACGCCAATGAACAAAGGAAGAGGTTGAGACAATGTGATGGATATCGACAAGCCTGTCTCGAGTTGTTTGCTCCTGGGCGATGATTCAGTTCTCAACGTGCCGAGCCCCTCCTACAGTCTTGAGCTCGAGTGGACTGCTGCAGCTGGATTCATATGTAAGAATGACGTCATTCGCTCGTCAAGTCATCAACTCAATAACTGTCTATTGAATAGGTACGTTGATTTGAGCTGTAGGCCTTCAAAACAAAACTCTGTCGCAGCTACTAAGGCTTGTAAGTACAAAGCTAGGTCGGGTCGGTACAGGTAGATTGCTCAGGGGGACTGGCGTTCGTTCGATAGCGGAAAGCTCCGCAACCCCGCCGCCACCGTTAAGTACGAGTGTCGCTAGTACCACCCGAGCCACCGTCGCACCGCAGGCACTAAATCCCTAACCCTTGTACGTTTGATCACTATCATTTATGACAAGTCAAATTAAATCCTAAACTGTCTACAAAATAACAGAAAAAACTAAAATGTAAAAATTAGATAACTACCTATAGTAGGTATAAATTATAATATATATATATATATATACACACACATAAACCATATACATACAGACGCGTATAGTACGCCGGGGAGTACATCAAACGTAGAGATATACATAAAGCTCTGAAAACCAACCCACAACAACGCCATTAAACACCTCCAAATGCACTTAAGTGCTTAATTCATTCACTCATAAGCGGCCTGAGCCTTTCATGTATCTTGTGGCAGATATTCCTATCTAGCTCAAACACAATCTAAAACTTTTTACATCCAGCCCGGGACAAGTCGACGGAAACGATAAAGGAGAGTAATGTCCTATGAATCTAAGAAAAATGAAAACAAAAAAGTCGCTCAACAGACACTGTTCAGATCTGGTCAACCAGACATGACCAGTGCCAGCAGAGCCATGCGGCAGTAAAGTCCATATCTCATCTACACATTAGTTAGCCTATGGTCTTAACCAAAAGAATAGCTTGTTGTGGTACTCACCTGTCTGAAATAAGCCGCTCTGTGGTCGAAGTCAACTTCCTCCGCCACCTCTTCGTTTCTCGGTAGGGGATGTAGCACTCGTGTGTGCTGCTTTGCATGCTTCAACGTAGCATTGTCAATGCGATAGACATTCTTGACCTTCTCGTATTCCTCAATGCTGGGGAAGCGTTCCTTCTGGACTCTAGTACAGTATAGCACGTCACTTCGCGAGAGGATCTCCGGGGTGAGCCCTTCAGATTCGCAGAGTAACTGGCCCGACTTCTTGAGTATGCTGCGAACGTCGTCTGGCAGGGAAAGAGACTTGGGCGAAACAAGCTGCACTGATACCTGGTAGTGCCGGAGCAGATAGAGCAGAGAATGAACAGTTCGTCCATACAAGAGATCACCAACAAAGGTGATGGTCAAACCCTTGACCGTACCGAGTTCTTCTCGAATAGTGAAGAGATCTAGGAAGGCCTGGGTTGGATGTTCCGCGCTCCCATTACCTCCATTGATTATGGGAACCTTGCTGTATCTCCTAGCGACTTCCACCGAGCTAACTTCAGGGTGCCGAAGCACGACCGCGTCACCGTAACATTCAAGGGTTCTGAGAGTGTCTTGTAAGGATTCTCCCTTCTGAACCGATGAGTGCGACGTAGCGATGGAGATGGTTCTACCGCCAAGACGTTGCATTGCAGCGTCAAAAGAGGCCGATGTACGCGTAGAAGGCTCGTAGAACATAGTGCATAGCACGCGACCACGGAGAGTATCGAGTACCCCTTCTCGATCCACACCTAGACGCATCTCCTGTGCTACCGTGAAGAGAAGGTGGAGATCAGATCTCGAGTAGTCTTTCACGGAGAGTACATGTGCGTTCTTGAAGACGGACGGCTGTGATAGAAGGTTGTGGAGTGAGTTGACGAACGGTGATCGCACCGGTGCCGGAAGACTGAAATCATCTGCGGGAGGAGCGAACTTGGCGGCAGGCCGTAGAGAACCGAGCTCGCCATCATATGTGCGAGGGCCCTTGCTGAGTTGGGACTGCTGCCGGGGGCTAAGAGCATCCATTGAGAATGGAGCCACCTGAGGCGTGGACACTGAAGCTGGTGACATTGGCGCAGGTATGCTATTGTGTGTAGACATATCCTTACCGAGTGGGGATATGGGCAGAACGTCGCCGTCAAGGCATACTGTCTTTTCGGTGAAGGTGACACGTTGCACCGCTCCGCGCATGACCTTTCCGACGAAGGGGGACCATGAGTCGGATTTTGGTACCACATAAGTGCGTTCCAACTCGACTTCGATCGATGTCCCTACCTGTTCATGGAGCTCGAAAATTTGCTTGGGATTGTCATAAAGTCGGGTCTTGATATCGTCAACCGTCAGTTTGCCCTCGACGACGGACGTGAGAAGTAGTGGAAGAGCTTCTGCAATACCAACTGCAGGGTCCACCTTGACAGTTTCGTCACTGGAGTGCAGAGCGCGGGCCAGCTGGAATGGGGCGCTACCAATTGAAAATACATCAATCGTGCTCAGGTATTCCCAAAGAGCTTCTTGGTCGCTCAGCTCAGGCAGGAATTGGCAGTTTGGAAAGTCTTGGCGTGATAGGTAAAGAGAGTAGATGGAGACATCGCAGGTAACACTCAAGCCCTTCTGCTTGCTCAGAGATATTAATCGAATATCGTCTCTGGTTGTTACGCTAGTGACGTGAATACGCCGATTATGAAGGCTTGCGAGCAGAAGGATGGATGCGAGATCGGTTGTCTTTGCATCAGTGACTATTGGTTTATGTGTTGGCCATGAGTCGAAATGTGCCGTGACGGCGGCAACTTTGCTAATATTGTCAGAGAGATGGTTGAATGGGATGAACAGTGAGCCAACTTCGCCAGTAACTTGGCTGATTTGGTTTGCATTCTCGGAAGTTGCCGAGATAGAGAAGTTATAGTCGCAATACCCACCACGTTTGCTATTCAGCTGAGCAAGCTTGAGCGTTCTGGCGTCAGTAATGGATCCGTCAAGCCCCATAGGCATAACACGGATCATGCTGAAGCCGGAAGCAATTGAGGCTTTCGTGACCGCTTGTAGATCGTGGCTCTCCGGAGACACAATTCCTGGGACAAAAGCTGCAACGTTGATCAACCCCGGTAGTACGATTGAACGGTGACTTGTCTGGTAATCACGATTGCCGACTTCCAAGTCAAAGTGTCTGGCGATCGCTTCAATTAATATCTTAGCGTTCTTGACATTTGTCACCAAAGGAATCTGATAATCCACTGCCATTCGACGTGTCTGGTACCCTCTGCTCATGTAGTTTGCCGGTCGACGATATTTGTTGTTCGACGGAAGGTTGATGTAGAGGTTGATCATGTTTTTTGACAAGTGTTGCGTTAAAGAGAATTCAGATCGCTGATCATCATCCTCTTTGCCGAGTGCTTCCAAGAATTGGACGGGTATCCCATGGTCTTGATAGAAATCGGCCGTGCCCGCTGTGGCATATAATTTGTAACCCAGCTTTTGAAGCCTTTCAACAGAAGGCAACATCTCCTTCTTGTCTCTATAGGATCCAATTGATAGCAGAATGTTGCTCTTGGGAATCTTGAAACCGGTTGACATGAGTGCTTTAAGGTAGGCCTCGTATTTATCACTTCCGAAACAAGCAACCTCACCCGTAGAAGCCATTTCCACGCCAAGAACAGGATCGGCGCCAGAGAGACGAGAGAAACTAAATTGAGGAACTTTCACTCCTACAGACCCAGGAGTAAGGTTGGTTGGCGGGTATTCGGTGAAAGGTATTCCCATGATTGCCTTAGTTGCCATTTCTATAAGGTCGACCCCCATGACCTTAGACACAAAGGGGAATGATCGAGATGCTCGAACATTACATTCGATGACCTTAATATCGTTGTCTTTCGCGATGAATTGGATATTGAAAGGACCTGTCACGTTCAGCTTAGCGCCGATTTTTCTTGTAGCCTCTTCTATGCGCTTGATCGTTGTCTCCTCGAGATCTTGCGGCGGTAAAATGAGGGTCGCATCGCCCGAGTGGACGCCGGCGTTCTCGACATGCTCTGAAATGAAGTGCCCTATGACAGTGCCGTCTTTTGCCACAGCATCCATCTCAATCTCCTTGGCATTTTCAATGTATTTGGTAATTACGACCGGATGTTCACGAGAGACATCTGCAGCCTGTTGGAGAAATAACTCCAAGTCTGCCTCAGAGTAGACCGTATTCATGGCTGCACCGGAGAGCACGTACGATGGTCGAACCAAGACAGGGTATGACACCTTCTGACAGAATTCCTTGGCATCTTCGAAGCTTGTAAGCTCTTTCCATGTTGGCTGATCAACACCAATTTCATCAAGCATGCGTGAGAACTTGTATCGATTTTCAGCCCGGTCAATCATCTCTGGCGACGTGCCGAGAACCTTAATCCCAGCACGTAGCAGAGGTAGAGCGATGTTATTCGGAGTCTGGCCACCCATGGCACCGAGCACTCCGCTAGCCGATTCCATCTGATAGATATCAAGGACGGTTTCGAGGTTGATATTTTCAAAGTACAAGCGATCGGCTTCGTCATAATCAGTACTAACAGTCTCAGGGTTGTAATTAACCATGATAGTTTTGAAGCCGGATTCTCGTAGAGTGCGGATGGCACGCACGGAGCACCAATCGAATTCGACAGATGATCCTATTCGGTAGACACCCGAGCCTAGGACCATGACACCATGATCATTGAAGCTTATATCATGTTCTGAAGCATTGTAGGTGAGATAAAGGTAGTTGGTGTATGCAGGAAACTCGGCAGCCACTGTATCAATCTGCTTGACGAATGGGGTAATGCCAGCCTCATACCTCATGCGCCTAACAGCCAGCTCGTTGGAATCCCAGAACTTGGCCAATTGGCGATCGCTAAACCCTAGCCGTTTGCCTTGGAGCAAGAGATCTGGGCGTTTAGAGATCTGAGCGGTGTTGTAGTTCGTCATTGTTTTACCAAAGTTACTCAAACCCATGAGTTTATGCAAAAACCACTTGTCAATTTTGGTTAGCTCCCATATCCGGTCCACTGAATAGCCAGCATGCATAGCATTAGCAATGGCAAAAAGGCGTTGATCAGACGGCGTTTGTAATTCGTCATCGATGGACATGAGTGCTTTAGTTTCTCCAAATCCGAGGTTATGAAAATCGATGGCACGGATTGCCTTTTGGATGGCTTCTTCAAAAGTCCTGCCGATGCTCATGACTTCACCTACACTCTTCATCGAAGATCCTAACTGGGTGGAAACTCGAACGAATTTCTTGAGATCCCATCGAGGCATCTTGACAACGACATAGTCTAAAGAAGGCTCGAAGCAAGCACATGTGACTTTCGTAACCGCGTTCTTGATGTCTTTCAAAGGGATACCAAGTCCTAATTTCGCCGCGATAAAGGCCAAAGGATATCCAGTAGCTTTGGAGGCCAGGGCAGACGAACGTGATAAACGTGCATTGACCTCGATGATGCAGTACTCTCTGGAGAAGGGGTTCAGAGCGTATTGAATATTGCACTCTCCAACCACCCCAAGGTGACGAATGACATTAACGGCCGTAGTTCGTAACATGTTATAATCTTCGTCAGAAAGAGTCTGAGACGGCGCAACGACGATAGAGTCACCTGTGTGGATACCAAGGGGATCGAAGTTCTCCATGTTACAGACCGTGATACAATTATCCTGAGCATCTCGGACGACTTCGTATTCAATTTCTTTCCAGCCCTTCATACTCCTTTCAATAAGAACCTGAGGGCTTACGGCTAGCGCTTTACTGCAAAGGTCAAGAAGTTCGGTTTCGTTGTAGGCAAACCCACTTCCCAAGCCACCCAACGCGTATGCGGCTCTGACAATAACGGGAAACCCGATATCTTTGACTACTCGCATAGCTTCGTCTACGCTACTAGCGGAGGCAGATTTAGCACATTTCTCGCCAATGGAGTCCATGCTACGAGCAAAAAGCTCTCTGTCTTCTGTTGTAATGATGGTTTCAATGGGAGTGCCGAGAACTTGGACTCCAAGCCCCTCAAACTCATCTTTCAACTGGATGCCGACTTGCAAGGCGGTCTGTCCACCAAAAGTAACGTAAATAGCGTCCGGTCGCTCGTGCATGATGACTTTGCGCACAAAATCGGCCGTTACTGGAAGGAAATAAACCTTATCGGCCAGGCCTTTCGATGTTTGAATCGTTGCAATGTTGGGGTTGATCAGGACAGTGTAGATGCCTTCTTCTTTCAGGGCTTTGATAGCCTGACTTCCAGAGTAATCAAACTCTCCAGCTTGACCAATACTCAGGCCGCCACTACCAAGGACAAGCACTTTCTTGACATGGACTCGTGGATGCAGCTTCTCATTCTCCTCATAAGTACCGCCTGGGAAGCTTACGGGCGAGTTGAGAAGCTTGGAATCTTCTGCACATTTGAGGATTGTGTTGATGAAAACATCGAATAAGAATTCGGTATCACGGGGGCCGGGTGTACTCTCAGGATGGAATTGCACACTGAAGTAAGGCTTACTGATGTGCATGATTCCCTCATTGCTACCGTCGTTGGCGTTTACAAACAGCTCTTTCCATTCGTTTTGAGGAAGTGTCGGGGCGCTGACTGCGAAACCATGGTTCTGAGATGTGATGTGACACTTTCCAGTGATCATACTCGTGCAGGGGATATTGTGCCCACGGTTACCGAACTTCATCTTCTCGGTACCGGCTCCGGCAGCCTGCGCAAGGAGCTGGTGACCAAGGCAGATTCCAAAAACGGGGACGCGGTTAAGCTTCAAAGTCTCGGCAATATATCTGACCGTGGTTTCGCGTAGTACCGCAGGGTCTCCAGGTCCATTGGAGATAAAAAGACCGTCGTAATCTTTTTCACCAGAGAAATCGTAATCCCAAGGGCAAACTTTTACTTCAACACCCCTATTCAAGAAGCATCGTAGTTGATTGTTCTTCATACCGACGTCGAGGCAGAGCACACGAAGAGTGCGTCCGGAAGGATGCTTGAGAGCAGTTTCGGGAGTCGGTTGGTAAAGTTGTACATTTTTGATAGAAACTGTAGATTATTAGCTCAGACCATACACGGTATAGGTGAGGAGAGAACCAGGAATCAAGACAAACAAAAGTGGTCGGATAACTTACCCTCAGCTACAAGATTCTTGGTATTGGGATTTACCCATTCATGAGACTCGAAGTATGGCCTCCAATCCTTGCCACTCAACAGACTGGTTATGTCGCCATTAACGCCATTGGATTCGCCGTTCGTCAGATTTTGTTTCTGGAGCAGCATACGGCCAAGCATGCTACCCTCCTGGCGGATCCGCTCTGTCAGGGCTCTGGTATCGACTCCATACATAGCAGGTACACCTTGTTCTTTGAGCCATGTGCCAAGAGAAGAGGTAGCTAGGAAGTGTGAATAGTCTTCGCCGGCGTAAGAAGATACAACGAGGCCAGCAATGTGTATCTCGGAGGATTCGAAATGAGCCGGACGGTCGCGTAGAAGCTCGTCCATGGTCTCACGGGATGGCACACCGTAGTTTCCCACCAGGGGAAAGGTAATGACGAGGATCTGGCCACGGTAGGAGGGGTCTGTTATGGACTCTGGATAGCCAACCATGCCGGTTTGGAATACCAGCTCACCAGCGATGCTCTTCTTGGCACCGAAACTGTATCCCTGGTACGAGGACTGGTCCTCGAGGTCGAGGCACATGAGGCTGTCATCGTGGGCGTCGACCAGCCGCGCCGTCGACGGCGGATAATGGACGGGTTCCATGACGCTCTCTGATGGTTATTGTCTGCCGTTTATTGTCTAGTGCTCGCGTTGGGCGTGTCTGAGCGTCCGAGTTTCGGATTGAGTCCCTAGTTGGAGGGATTGAGCAATTGAGCAATTGTGATGTTGAAAAGAAGGTGTGAACGGGCAGCTCGCCCTCTAGTACTATGAGAGAGTACTGCGAGACTTTGTTCTCTATTCAATTGACCATAATGGTGAAAAGAACTCTAGGCAGAGATCGATCTTATGTGCAGTTCTCTTGAGGGTATATAAGACGAAGGAAAGATGATCTGGCCTACGACCAAGTAGGAGGAAGGAAAAGAAAAAATTCGAGACCGAAACCGCCAACATTTTTTTTATTTTTTTCACAGGTAGCTACGTCAAGCTAACAAAAGCCGTCTCTATGCGGGGCTGTCCAATGGAGGGGCTGGCTGGATGGAGGGGTTCTGACTGGATGAGCTTCTGATCCACTCTCGAGTCATCCAATCGGGTAAGCATTCTGTCAAGTACAAGCACGGACCTTATTCGCGATCCACGCCGATGGCTTGAAGTGGCTTCGCTAACTCTATCTACTTTGACACTACACACTGAATACAGCAAAGATTCAGCAAGCCATTTTTTGCTCAACCGTATTTACGATTGATACCCATACAGTATCCATAGGTATTCAGCTCAGTATCGAGACTATCCAAGACAGTGCCAAGAGGAGCACTGCCGGTGGAATTGACATATCAACTCGATCGACCTAAAACACCTATATAGCTTTATTTGCCTTCCTTTGTCGGCTTTGTAGGGACGCCAATGTTGCACCAACACCTATTGCTACTCAAGCACCTGAAACCCCGAAAATTACAGGTATCCATGAGGTTGGTACATTTACAATTCCATAGACTAAAGAGACAAAAGACGATACTATCTTCGTCGCCCACCTACCTATATCGAATGCTCTGTGGAATGAAGAGGCACATTGGGTATCAGGGTGCTCATTTATGGCATGTCGTTTTTGTCAACTCAGTAGAACACGGTTGCAAGCGCGGTAGAATTTTTCTAATTTGGGAACTCCCTAATCACTAGAATACGAATCTGTGGTTCATGGTTCATGTATGGTGCGTACCCGGAGCTGTCGTGCTTTGTGTGGCTGGTGTTGTGGCTAGCTTGCTACCTAGGTACATAGGTAGGTATGTAAAATCCTTACTGGGACAGAATGATGTTATTGAATGTAGGCCATCGATATCTGTACAGTGTACTCCGTACCTATGGACCTGTTGGGTTGGCTAGATTAGATCGCGAGAACATACTTCTTCATTGGTAATTTGCTGAAAACTTTCTCCAATATCCAGGACAATCAAGTTCTATACCAATGGTCAAATATTCATTTCCAAAGACAAGGATGAACCAGCCTACAGTAGGAGGAGTGATTGCTTCATCTTCTGAGGTGAGAATAAGCTACAGGGCTCACGTACATGCTGCGTTGCATTGAGAAGGCAAAACTCATGGTGTGCTTGCGTTATCGGCGCCAAAAAAGTGACCTGGCGCACCCACCACTATCCGAGAGGCTTGGTGCCTACTTACCTTGCCTTTTGGTGGCACGCAACGAGCGGTGTAAAAATCGAGGCGAGGGGATTCAAATATCGACTATGATAGTAACTCTCCAACCGATATGTGGGTACTAAGAGTTAGCCCATGATATATCAGACAAACATGGAAGACTTCGACTCCTACTGTATACGTACAACCTATGTTTCCAAAAACGAATCGGTACATTGAGATGTCTGGGGCATAGAGCTCCCATGTGGAGGAAGCCAAGTAAAAGACCGGTTTGTTCTACCCGTCTACTCAATAGGTCGGGGTCTGAAGCTTGTATCTAGACTAGTGTATGCACACGCATGCATGCTGGACAGCCACAAGCCTGCACGTACAAAACGGCCTACTGCAGGCGGTATAGCTTCGATGGAGATTAGAAGGGATACCTAGGTAGGCACCTCCCTGCCTACAGGATGTATGTGCCATTGTGCGGCGTGGACATTGACTGTGGAGATTTGAAGTGCGTACTTATATGCAACTCATGTATGCTAGTAACGTAGATGGTGAGAACGGTAGTAACGACAAGATCTGAGATGGAGCACAATCCAATCATGCGACATGGTTGCGACAGACGAGCCTTTCCTGATCCGAGTCGGGAGGGTGGTCATGCGTGAGTGCGATGTCGACGCTTGAGATACGATGCCTCCCCTCCCAACCAATTATACACCAAAGTAACACCACGACAGGAGGTAGGACGGACGGGAAGAAAAAGATGAGAGCGGTGTAGAATCACGTATGCGACAAGAGTTGTAACCCCTCTCGAAGATCTAGCCTAGGTAGGTTAACGGAGGAAGGATGAAGGAGGGCTCGAATCCCCATATCGTATCCAGATGATGGCGGCATTGATACCAAGTACTGTAGGAGGGGCTGAGAAATCTACGTCAAGATAAGCATAGGTATGATGCAACCACTCTGTGCCAACATGTCATGGCTCAGACCTGAATATAGAGGTCGAGACATGGCGTGGAAAGCATAACGGTTTTGTAGGTGTTAATATCAGAGTACAGTAGAGATTATCTACTACCTCGGACCTACACAGGTGTATCCAGGGAATGCGACGCTACAAGGGCACACAGCCTGTGCGTGTAAGATGAATGGGTAGATACCGGCACCACTTATCAGGAGATGTGGGGACGAAAGATGTTGGAGAGAGCCTGTATAAGTAGGTAGGTAGGTTAGGTGCAGTCTTAGTCAGTTTGGAGGGAGGGATGGGATGTGCTGCACGCAGTCAGTCGACGTCCACGGGTGCTCTAGTCCTTTGGTGTTTCAGCCGACTTTGACCTTGTGACATCCCGTTCATGTCGTTCATGTAATCTTGAACCACTTGGTGCAGCTTCACCAAGCCGCGACTGCACCGCGACTGCCATGATGCCATGGGACTAGACTTGATGCGGGCTTGCTCCTTATCAGTTTGTCCAAGTCGCCCCTCTACCAAGGTAAAAGGTAAATTAAGCCATCGATAGGTGCTCTGGTCCCCATCAACCGGTACAATCAAACAATCCTTGCTGTCCAGCGCCTGCTAGTGTAGTGTAGGACCGATCCAACTACGCAGTAATACAATATGGCCTTGTTTTCTCGCCGCGACCAACTCTTGTAATTTCAAAGCTACAGATTACTTATTTAGGTATCTGCGCGCGAGGTGCCCCTCCTCCAATTGTCCCTGCTGGTCCCTTCTGCTTGCGACTGGTTCCTCGTCGCCCTCGTTTGTCTCCTAATCTATGCCACTCCAACGGACCTCCAAGGAATCGAGGTGGTAGGGGCTAGGATTGGTTTATCTTGGGCTCTCTGGTTCGGCTTGGACGAGACGAGACGCGACACGGCCTCGGTCTACGTATAGGCTCGATCCTGCTCGAGCGTGGGGTAGTCATAACCATGATACCAACCGTGAAGGATATGTTTTCCTCGCTGGTACGACCTAAGCTTGCTGTTCGTCGCGCCGACTCCCACCTCTTTGAGTCGAATCCTCCCACTCCCTCCCCTGGCCCAGCCAGCCGCCAGCACCCGGAGCCGCGACATGCCACCGCCGACTTCACTGAGGGTGACGATGACGACGACGACGACGATGACGCCGAAGACGATGAAGACCATGGAGACGGTCTCGACCCCACCCACCCATCCATACGCTTCGCCGACCAGGGGGCTTTCCGCAGAAACCCCAATCCCGTCATACCTCTGTTTTCTGCCAGTCATCTAGGTCTGAATTCGACGTGTTGGCCCCTGTCGAGGTGTATCAAGGCTAATATAGAGAGAGCAGATGCCCTGCCAGTATATAATGTTGTCCACGCGATTCGAATCATTGTCCAGACGAGAACCGACACATCGCTATCCTGGGAACAGCTACGCTCTCCTCAGGTCTCGCAGTTTCTGGTCAAGCCAATGCAGCAGCAAATCCGAACCCAGCACTTCAGTCGGGCCACTCTTTACGCATTGATGGCGAATTGTCTTCAGTTTGGCAAGGAGGGTCAGCTATACCCTGGTAATGCCGGTGTCAGCACCACGAGAGCCAAAGTCTGCGAGCTTCTTGCCTTGAAACTCTTGAAGGAATATGGTACGAGGGAACTCATCGATGCCTTGTCTTACGATTTCGATCCCCTGCAGGGTTGTCCTCGTACGCCTCCAATGCCCAATGGAAGGACTTCTGAAGCCAGAGCATGGGCACCGTTTGCTAGGTCTTCCACTCTCGAGGTCGCTATCCGCGCTTCCGCCAAGCATTTCGTTTCACATCCACTCGTCGTCCAACAGCTTGAAGCTATCTGGAACGGTGCCATTACTTTCTACTCTTCGCACGATAATCTCCATCGCGTCTCTGCCACAACGGACCACAGAAGTAATCCCGATGCGAGAACCCCACTTCTAGGTCATCAATCCTTCAAAGAACAAGCTTCGCAGCTCCCAGTGCATGCGATTCCCCTCCGCAGAACGGTTGCTCTATATGATCCGCGAAATGCTTCTCCCTTGAAATTGTCTCGCTTGCGTGTTCCTCGCTACCGTTACTTCTTGTCAACATGTTCATTATTCGTCATGATCTGTTTGTTTCTCGCAGTTCTGATTCATCGCTCGAACCCCATCACTTCCTTAGAGTTACTCTTCTGGTTCTGGAGTGCCGGGTTTATGCTGGACGAGGTTGTCGGATTCAATGAACAGGGGTTCTCGCTCTATATCATGAGCTATTGGAATATTGTAGATCTCGGAATATTGCTGTTCTTGATTATCTATTACGGCATGCGCCTTTGCGGTGTCTTTCTGGTTGGGTCTTTCCGATGGAACGAAATGGCCTATGAAGTGCTCGCAGTTAATGCCATCCTTCTCTTCCCTCGCATATTCAGTGTTCTAGATCACTACCCATATTTCTCTCAGCTATTGATCGCTTTTCGATTCATGGCGGAAGATCTTGTCGCTCTATTTGTTGTGATCGTCATCAGCTGCTCAGGGTTTTTCGTCTTCTTCACGCTTTCGAAAAACGACGACAATGCCATTGATGTAGCTTATAAGATCTTTCAGATCCTAATGGGTTTCACACCTGCTGCATGGGATGTGTAAGTGGAACTCCTGAGTGCTTCGACGAAGGATCGCTGATTTGAATTTAGTTGGCCCAAGTATACCTTCGTTGAACGGCTACTCTTGATCTTCTTTCTAGTCATCTGTCATTTCCTCATTGCGTAAGTCGCTTCCGATCTATATTTGATGATGTTAATCTAACGCATCTATAGCACGATACTAATCACTGTGCTGACGAATTCTTTTACCGCCATTGCATCGAATGCTAAGGAAGAACACCAGTAAGTAACTCAACTGCGCGCCGTCCAATTACTAATGGGTGGGTAGATTCCTGTTCGCTATCAACACAATTTCCATGGTGAAAAACGATGCACTTTTTTCGTACATCGCGCCCACCAATATACTTGCTTGGATTTTCATCCCTTTGCGCTATGTCATGCCTATAAGACAATTCGTCCTGCTCAACAGGATGGTCATCAAATTGACCCACTGGCCGATTTTGTTCCTAATTTTCGTATATGAGAAGTACTACCTCGCATCGTCGATATACGAACCGACGGACCTAGTCGAGGGCTCAGGACGTAAAAACGGCCGCACTTTCTCCATTGCGGACCCGAATAGCAGAGGCGGTTTCTTCAGTCCAAACATCAGAACACGTGAGGAATCAATTGCTGGCTTTCAGAAAGATCAAGCTTTGGATGAAGTTTTCCGACGGCAACCCGATTCCAACACAATACGCACTCAGAGGAGACAAGAAAGAAGAAAGACTCAAACAGCTATACGCAATTGGATGGATCAGAGCGATGAGATAGGCGAAACCTTATCACGCTGGCCAACTATTGAGAGCCGCCAGAGTCATTCGCTACGGCGGATGAGCACGAGCCGAGACTTGCCAAGACGATTTCGAACCCTATCTGATGTTCGATCCGCCGCGAGTGACCCCGCTGAACTCATGTCAAATAACGGTTTTCTTCCTTCCAGGCTCGGTAAAGTTGATGTTCAGACGGAGAATGAGACTAAAGACTTCACCGATGCAGACGGCGATGATGAACTCATTACAAACGACGAGGATGAGGATGAGGTGGCTGGCGAAAGCCGACAAGAGAATGCATCGCATGCAGACCAGGAAGAAGATTACTTTACTACTCCCATGGCCTCACGTAGACATTCTCTCATTCCTACCTTGACTGTCCCAATTCACACTTTGTCGCCAGGAAGAGGTGGAGTCCCGCGTCGTCAAGGTCTTCATAACCGTACACTCTCCACAAATACCATACTGTACAACCCACAGGAGGTGAGTCGACACGGACCTAGTCCGTCATCGATATCAGAGGAACCGACAGGGCCGCGGTCTCGACCAAGGACAAGTCGGTTAGCGACGACAATTGAGCAAGCTGCCCCCGCAGGCACACGCTCACCTCGACGAACAACCCAATATGTGACAGAAAACACAACGCGACCTCGACCCATTCCTAAGCCAACATTGAGTCGAACGACTTTATTGACCATGGACGCGAGGCGGCAACGGCGGAAGCTGTCGCTGTCGGTCCACTCAGACAACACGGGACTCCTTGCAGACACTAAGAACGAGCTCGGGGCAGTGCCCGCGTCATTCGCGACCCAGATGGCGATGGCTACCGGCCAGATACGAGGCATACAGAGGACAAGCTCCGTGGAACGAGAGCGCGAAAATGCCAACCGTATGAGTAAATTAGTGCTCGCACGTATGAAGACGTTGGAAGAAAGCTTCGCCGATGTGGCGCGGGAAGTCCAGCTAATGCGCTCTGCTGTCCCGACAGCACAGAATTCTGCCGATGATAACAGTAGTCATGGTTCTACCCCGGATTCGCATAATACGAACATGAATTTATCGTCGCAAAGCAGATTTTCGAGGAAACTGCGCGGGCGGAGAGAAAATCGCCCTTGGAGCGCTAAAGAAGAAAAAGTAGGAATAGGAGGAATAAATACGCACCAGGAAAAGAGGACGAAGGGGAAAGGAAAGGAGGTCATGAAATATGACGAAACGGAGAGTGAAGACCAGTCAACAAGGAAGCTACCAAGGCGGGGGAGCTCCTTGTGAGCTAATTTCTCTTAATCTTTTCCAGGACCTCGGCCCGGATCTAGCATCCGTCAATGGCCAACGGGGTCTCGATTGATACTCTTGGTGTCACACCACCGATAAGCTGGTATGCATTCATCGGCGTTTGTCAGGCGGTTTCATTATTATTGGTACACAGCACATGGCACACGGCACAGGCATCAACTTCGGTTCAGGGGCGGTAACGGTTCTATTGGCGGATCTTGTGTTTATTTCGCCAGCGTGCGCGGGCCGGCGAGAGGCTCTGAAGGAGGGGGGTGATTCTCCCTGTTTTTATATTAGTATGATGACAGGGGAACTACTGTACCGCCTTCCGAAGAAGTGTAAGATTGATATGTACGATGTAAGAATACCCTGGTTGGGCCCGTCTGAAGAGGATTGGAGTCGGAGACATAGCCGGACGGCTCATAATCATGCGAATTCTATTACCTTACCTTGCAACATTTCCCTACCGTGACTATCCGATTTGATATTCGTACATGATCAAGTTGTGCTGACCCTTTTGCCCAATTTACATATCGACTTAGGTAGTCTCCTATTTTGAAGAATATTGTGCCTGCACATGTAAACGTTTAAGTAGAATGTTATTCTGTCATGATTATGAAGGCGACCACGAGTGCCATCGCAAGACCGGTCACGATTGCCTTCATGCCCGACAGGCGTCTACGTTGGTAGCCGGCCATCATGCGGGGTAGACGTCGTAAACGGCGTAGGCGACGATGGTTCGCGACTGGTCGTACCAGGCTGAGATCTTCCAGGTCGCTCTCTCTTCCCGCGAGAACGCCTAGCTGGACTCGGAGACGTCGGTTTGATTCAACCCAGCCAACATGATCAAGACTCGCTTCGGTCATCCTCTGTCCAGGCCAACGCAAGTAAAAAAAAAAAGTCATTTCATCGACTAGTTATTCTAGCTCGAAACTTGTACGGGATGGCACCAATGGGGGACAATATTCGAGATATTGAATTGTTAAATCGATGATGAAAAATGAATGTCATGAGGATATCCCCCCTTGATATCATGAGAATAGGTATACATGTCGTCATATTAGCCCTCGCCGTTCTCTCTCTCTGCCTTTATATGCGGCTCTCTCTTTCTTAATCCCTATCTCGTTTAGTTTTCCTATGTCGTCAACTTCTATACTCAGGTGGCCAATTTCTCGTTGTGTTGTCGTGTACATTCGTGAAGTATGTGGTTCCCCCCCCGCCCCCTTTCTTTGGTTGTTTGAAAGTAGTAATTAGTTGGTCGTGGTAGTGTCGTAATCAGGCGTTCAATCTTTTGGATTTATATTCCCGGGTGGGTATTGGTAGTCAGATATCAGATCCCCCCGCCGCTTCGGTCAACGCTGACGTAGAAATTGGGCTCTTGTCCATTGCGCTGGGCCCGCTCGTTCCGGGTGATCGCCATGCGCTTGTATTGGACGCCGGCGACGACGAGGCCGGTCGTTAGAATGCTGGCTAGGAGGAGAGGGCGCTGGCGGCTGCGGGTGTTGTGTTAGTCTCAGGTCATTTGTCTCTGTTTCATTCTGTCTCTTGCTCTCTTGTATATGATTTTTGAAGTTGGAAAAGGAAAAGACAACATGAACTTGAATTCAAACTACGACGTCAAAGGTGTAAAGATTTAGTAGACAGCCGTGCTGAATACTGGGGTCTGTGTAAGCAGCTAGAGGCAAAAAGCAGCTTACAGCAGTCCGGCGGGTCGGGTGTGGTTCATCTCGGCTATTTTCAGAGAAATTGGGGAAACTTCAATACTTGAGCTTCGCTGTGTTAGGTGCTGCTAAGCCCGGACGCCCTTCAGTATCCGTCGCGATTGAGATTGAGGGCTGCTAACTCGTGATGGCGCTGTTCAGAACAACCCAATAACTCTTAGGCTGGAAATAATTTTTAATTGTTTGTTGGGGTTTAGACTTCTGATAAGATTGAAATAACTATCTTGAGGGCAGGTAGATATTAAGTAGGTAGGTAGGCAGAAGGGCACGCGGGGATACGTAATTGCAGCAAGACGAAAGTTTGATCAGCAGTATTAGTGCTGAGATTGACTTTTCGATGAGATCAGATCAGATCAGCTCAGGTCAGGTGAGGTCGAACGATGCAAGGATGGGGCAGAAGATGGGGAAAGGCGAAGAAGATATACCGGGAAACACGAGAGAGCTGAGCTTTTCGTGGAGGCTTTCAACGTAAGTGAGCGATCCCTTCTGTCCGGTGTTATGTCACATTAGGTACGCTGGGGTCTACTATGTAAGGGGCGTCTGAGATCGCCACTATATAAGAGGGTGGTAAGGAGGTAATGTAGCACCACACCGCCGAAAGTTGAGTAGAATGGGTGAAGGGGCACGCGACCTCGCTGTCAACGATGAACTAGGCTTGGACAGTAGGTCCCTAAGCCCACTATGGGTAAGACCTGGAAGTGCCCCGCAGAGACGATTGGCTGAGAATAACTTGCGGGGAATGGATCGAAGGCTAGATCAAGCACTGACCACTTCAAAGGAGCTACAGATCCGGGGAAGCGCTGTCAAAAACCGGCCGTGCTAGGGAAGAGGCGGGGATGCTCCAAAACAATCCATACCTAAAGCTACCTATCGCCTATGTAGGTAGATACCTCATGCCGAGACAGAAGTCAGGTCGAAAGCAGATTTTACACCCCATCCAGCTAGCTACCTACACCTTTCAACATAAATCCTTATTTTTGCAAGGTCACCAGGATGGCCAGGGATGGATGGACATAGCTATGTACATAGGATGCCTGGGATAGCCAGGGCATAGATTTCACCACATAGCCTAGCTTTCATAGCTCATCTTAATGAATACAACAACAACTTGACAATCTTCACTTTTCTATCAATTCGTCCAGACCATACCAATTTTCAGCTATCCTATTTACGATAGACACTTAATTAATTGGAAAAAAAGTTTGTAGCGATATTAATCAAGATTATACAAATATTTTTATAACTAATAGGTAGTTCTCAAAACTAGAGTGGCAAGTGCTTATGTCAACACCGGTACCCAAACCGAGTCAACCGAACTTATGTCACTGCGAACGCACGGTACGTCACGTATATTGGGTGATCTGATCCGCATGCGTAACCGTGCGGCTGGAACGTCAGTTGTAATCGGTAATCGGCGAAATTCACTTACGAGTAAACTAGAGATGGAATTGAAAAACATAATTTTCTCGGAGAAAAGGGTTAAATGGCTATTGAGACTTGTTACGGAGTATATAGATAAAATAGGTAGTTGCATTAGGAGAAGCTAGACTGTAAGAAGCGCAGAAGATAGTAGATACGCATTACCCAGTTACCAAGAAATGTTCTCGTTTCGCGCGAAGCGAAGGGCGTACGGGTATAGTTGACGCTCAATACACCAAATAAATGGTTGAGATTCAGAACCTGAAAGTGACTTGTAATTCGGAAAAGCTAAGTGTGAAGCTACTGTACCTAGGCTACAGAGGTTCTGGCGATACTAGGTGGGGTAAATCTTTAGGTTATGTGACCTGACAACCCCCCGTCGGAATGAAGAAGATCGCGTCTTCGCGATGTCCACAGATTACCACCAAGCTTTTTTGGCCGTTGTGGTTTTAGTGATCAGCCCGTGGCTGTGATATGCTTCGTCTTCGTCGTCCTCGGTACCTTCGTCTTCGCTTTCTTCGCTTGTCTTGTGATCCGGTGATCTCATGTGTTGAAGAGCGCGGGCGCTCTTGTTGTATGCCCTCTACTAAATACCGGTAGCAGGACTTATCATAAGTGGGGCCGCTGGTCGTGAGAAGTAGCCATTTTTAGTCTGGTCAACCCCTCAGGGAACGGCACAGAATACCTACAACACACTTTTGCCACCCCAGTCTCTTTCGGCAAGAAGTACAGGTTGGCAATATGCCGGTCTTCGAGAAAGGTTCCAGTAACCTACCCAGCTACTCATAACAAAAAAGTACTTAGTCCGCTGGGTTTCACCTCAAACATTGAAGAGATAAGGCAAGAAATGACGGCAAAACCCACACAGGTACCTACAGGCTTTATCGACATGACACATCAACATGCACCTTTTATTTACCTTTATTCCCTTGCTCTTTAATCCTCTCTTTCCTTGTCCTACTATTTAGTTGCAGATGTAATATAATGCGACAAATATAACAAAACTAGAAACACCTACCTCGCAAGTGTATGAACCTACATCTATTCTTGCATCTGAAAACATCTTTTATGTGTCCTTAACATAGTTCATGTGTCAAGCTATTATTCTACAGCTTTTAATGACATGAATACTCTTTATATTTAGGGTAACAAGGATTGAAGGGGCAAAAAGCCAAAGAGCATAAGACTTAACACATGCGATATTGCGACCCCACTTGTAGGGCTGAAAGATGCAACATTGTATCTTTAACTGAACGATATCTTATCATCCCGGTTCTTCTTGGTGTTAAAATGGAGGGAGGCCTCATTAGCTCGATTATAATCAGATAAAATTGTCATACAACTGTCATATACAATGAACACGTCATGTTAATATCTCTAAATAAGAAATAGATTGTAAAGTGGGAGATGTAGTTGTACTAAGAAACAAGGGTGCGGGACTGTCAGAGGGCCGCTAACACGCTCCACATAGGCCATGATCTTTCATACCCTTAGTTGTTTTGATTCATACATGCAATCTTTCAACTATAGACACACGTGTTCTGCTTAATACAACGTACTAAATATTATCGTGGATATCATTGAAAGCAGACCTACTACTAGCAGAACGAATCAAATGCTCACTATCCATCGCGCTGTTTGTACGGTCAGCAGGTATCTGCCGGTTAGCATCGGAAAGCTTTGTTCAGTTGTGAATGTAGCTTTCTCTCCCTACCTAAGCAACCTGAACCCAGCCTGCTTACCTTCCTAAGAACCTGCATATGGACCCCTAGGAATTGGAAACAAAAGGTTCACGTACATTGTGCTGACACCTTTGGTATTCCTTCTGCCTAATAAGGTAGATCATTGGCCCCTGGTATGGTGGGGTTCTAGGCTTACAACCCCCATCTGCGTAACGCCGCTGTTTGCTCCGGAAACCAACAGCCTTACTAGACAACACCGATCACATTTGGTTGAATATTTAGGAGCCACTGGCCATTCATCCTTATCCTCATCCTCTCTCTTCCTCGCTCTCTACCTCCTTACCAGAGCCCACCGCAGGGATAGACAATCCTGTCGACGACGAGCTCCTTGATTCGTCCTATCGCATCTAAACCCGAAACAAAATAACCTGCTTATTTGTTCGTTTTTTCGCTTATTTCTTCCCTGGTGCAGCTCCTACTCGCTCTGTCCAGCCTCTCCCGTACCGCTCGAAGCTATGGCGGACGAAGAAAGCCCTCTCGACATTGCAATCGGAAGATTGCAAAGACAACTGCTGGGCGATGAGAGCGAAAACTCGACCGACACATGGCAGGAAGGGGGCGTTCTCCGTCCACAAAATCAATATTTTGGTGTGGCCGATCGGCGGCAGGAAGAGGACTGCCTCCTCCTGCAAACCCTCAGTGTCTCCAACACATCCGGGGATACGCTGGTCATTGTCAGATTTCCGGCGGGGGACTTCTTCAGCTGCAGCGGCCACAAGGTAATCAACCACCCATTTCTTCGTTCTTGGCTTTCATTCAGTTCACTTCTTCATTTCTCTGGCTCATTCGGGTGAATTAACCATTGATTACTCTCCGTAGTGGGAAACCAAGGAGTTCTTGATGGATTCTGAGAAGCTACTCGCAACTGGCTCGTCAGTGTTTTCAAGACTGCTCTCTCCCAAGGCCCAGGCGCAAACGAGACGCCATTTCAACGACAGTTACGGAATACATAAGTATATCCTAGACCTGACCCCGCAGATCGAAGGGGACGGATCAGCCTCCGAAATCGTCAAGCTGTCGTTGTCGGATGGTGTGATAAACTGGTGGAGGTCTCATTTTGTCTCGAAGGTTTCGAAATCGCTCGTGTCTGGGCATGATGACAACTGCCCTTACCATTTTGCAGAATTTCTCTCAGAGGATAAGGACTTCGGAAAATTCCGCCAGGTGGATGATCCGGTCGATATTGGTCAGCTGCAACCCTCGAGGTTAAGGAAGATCCTTGACTATTGCCCTATTCGCCATCGAGCTGCTATTCTTCGCCTGCTTATGGCTATCTGTCATGGGGACCTCATCCTGAACTCCGCTCCACGCCTAGTCACCATGGCCGTAGTCGCCAAGCGGTTTGACTGCGTCAATGTCGTGGTATGTACATTCTTATGCCAAGTTACCCCAAAGGAAAGTGAAAGGGAAAATAGGGGATAATGGGATTAACGGTCGATTGATAGAGGGACCACGTCCTTACCTGGCTCATGGTGGAGCCAAACCACAATTTCATCGACATTAATGCCGAAGATGCTTTCAATGTCGCTGTAAGTCGTTACTTATTCATCTTCCAAGCTCCTTTCTTCATCCACATAAGACCCCCTTCGGCCCCTTTATAGCCTAAGAAGGTATATTGATTCTGACCCTTGTAGTGGATGCTGGAGCTGCCGGCCATTGCTCGCGTCGCCTTCCAGATTCTGGTCGTCGAGAGAGCCATTGAGGTTCCCACCAATAAGCAAATTGGGAACATCAACAAGCAGCGACTATCGATCTTCGGTCGTCCTCGTGGAAGCCTTACCGACGAGCAAGAAACATGTATCCAGCATGCCGCACTGAAGCAAAGGCAGAGGGCAGAGGACGAGTTTAAGCGACTTAGGTCTAATGACGTATATGCCTATCTTGGAGTTAAGGAATATCCGCTGTATGACATTGAACTATGCATAAAATTCCGTGCCAACATGCGTCAAAGTGTGCACGACGCTATCACGCTCAAGACAAACGATACTCCCCATAATATGGTCTTAGAGGACAACGACAAGAATCGAGCTCGGTTTGTGCCAGCGGCCGAGCTAGTTCTAACGAGGGAGATTTACACGGAGTTGCGACCAGCTCAATGTATTCTTACACGCTATTTCTGGAAAACGCTCGTCGACACTGTCTGTTCGCGCTATATGTCGTCCCCGGTCAAGGTGTTTAGCTTTGAAGACGAGGTTGCTTCCGGGATCAACAAGCTGAGAATCAAATGGGACCCGCCTCTGCTCGACGTTAACATTGAACGAACCGGTCCTTTAGTTCTTGGTCTCTCGGACGAAGAGTTCAAGTTCCTGCCGCTTTGGGCTGGGGGCTTCGACGATGGAACCGGGGCCGTATTCCAAGCCGAAATCCCCGATGCAGAGCGTGGTGTTCCCATTGGGCCTGGTCCTGGATTCTATACCGGAGAGTCAATCCTCGAACACGAAAGCTCCAGCTCCTCCTCAGCTCCTACTATCTATACAGGCGAGGGCACCGTCACAATGACAGAGGGCTACTCCGTCCAAGCTACCAGATCACAAACAATTGATGCCAATAATGAAGACATCGTGGACACCACGTTAACTGCTGCCGTGGCGGGACTCTCAGTTGGTCACAGCCCTGAAGACACGAGCAATATACAAGGCGACGGCGTGCGTCGTGCACCGAACACAAGCACGGGTCTCGACATTGACAGAGACTTTGACTGGATGGCTGATGGTTCGGAATACCAAGATTTGAGCGATCTGGAAGGCTCCGACTACGATTCTGACTTCAACTCCGACGTCGACGACAGCGCTGGAGACACGGGAGACGCCAATAACAACAGCGAACGTCATTAGCGCAAGACATAGCTGCGGCGCTAAATACGTGCGGTCTGTGTCCCGTATGTATTGTGAGAGTACAGGCATATCATCCAAGGATGATTATCAAGTCTTCTGCCTCCCTTATTCATTCCCTTCTTCTATCATTCTACTGCTCTATTTGCCTATGCACACACACACACACCTACACATACGCAAGCGCATCAGAAAACTTGTATTTTCCTGTACTTTAAGGGCACTCATTTTTCCTTCCTCCCATATCACGAATGAAGGTTAGACAATGCGCATGATAAACAGACGAATACACGGACGGGCCAGGCTATTTGGTAGGCAGGCTATGGCGTTTCCTTGTACGGTGTCATCTAGACAGTGAGAGAGGATTTGATTTCATGACAACGGCATGTGTCTGGGATAGAATAGAGTGTTGGCAGAGTAGATTGGAACTACCATCGGGGACAGATGATTGTGTATTCTAACTATTGTGACGACGAAGCTATTGAGATCTGTGATCTACCTACTTGTGAGGGAGTTATTGGACGTCGGCTAGCACAAGCTTGATACCAAAGTTTTCCCAACTATTCCTCTTCCTAAATGTCCAGACATGATTAATAGAGCAAATACTAAGGATAACCAGGCTAGCTGGATCAATCGTCGTGGCACGATCAAGGAATTTGAACAAGTCTTGCCTGACACACGATATAATATTGTGCTATCAGGAAAAAAAGCGAAATACTTCTAAACCGTAAAGGTAGCTACCCTGCCACTTACCAGGTCCAATGCATTACATCTTGCATGATCGAAAAGCAAATGTGAAAAGGTATCGTTCGGATCTGAAAAGCAGTAAATAGCAAGATTCAACCGACTCCATCTGTTGTACTGTGACGACTTGGCTCCTGTGCCCCGAGTGAAGACGCCCAAACCCCGGCACACATACCCTAATCCTTTTGAACTCCATTTGGTGCAACCATCTTTTTTATGTGACTGCTTTCCCCTTGAACTCCAGTATACTGCCCGATCTTGTACATCTATAGTTTCTTTTAAGTGTGTTCGATAAAAAGCTGTCATAACAGCTTAAGCCCATGCAACGGTTATCTTAGCTTTAGAAGTCGTCTTCCACGGCTCCTGTAGTTTGCAGCTTCTTCGGTCGGCCACGGCCTCGTGGTCGTGAATTGCTCCGCGCTCGCTTTTTCCGTCCACCCGGAGTATTAATAGCCTTTCTTTTGCGGCCGCGGGGATCGGGCAAGTTTTCATCATCGTCCTCATCTGCCTCAGGGGTTTGCGGCTCCCCCTCCCCATCCAGGTCCTCGTCTTCCTCTTCATCCCCGATTTTGACTTCACTGTCGACATTAAGAAGGTCAACGAATGTCTTACATTGCTGCATCATACGTTCTGGCGTATCAAGCCCAGTCATAATGACGGCAATATCTTCCCAGAACTTGTCGCCCGTAACGCCTTGAACCCTAACTGGGGGCTTTGTGAGATCTTTGGGTGGTCCCTTTGTTTTAACTTCACGACGACTTGAGCTGAGACCATAAAGTCGGCGGAGAAAAGTGCGAACTTCCCAGACAGCCGAGATAATCATCGAGGAGGCTGTTAGTTGACGAAATCGCTGTGGGTTGATAGAATCTGGGATTGCTAGCGTTGTGGATGATGCCTCGCCGTCCCCAGGTTGCTGTGCAGCCTGATCTTGGTCCATGCGCATTTGGAAGATCTCGGATTCCATTGCCTGGGCAATAGAGGCACCAATTCCCGTCACTAACTTCTCGAGAGCCAAAACAACAACCTGGAGATCGCCTACGCTGACATACTCGAAGAATGCGAAGTTCTCAAGCAGAAAGCGAGCATACGCCACGTGTGATGGCATCTGCTGGCTGGCATCAAGCGTGGAAGGCTCGAAATCTAATTGGCCAATGATCTTTTCAAGAAACTTGACACGGTTCTTTGATTTACTGATTTTCAGCAATTCGACCAACAAGTGTAATTTTGCCGTGAAAGGTGCTTCAGTTGCACCACGACAATCGTGAATAACGTCTCGTTGATATTGAAATGCCGATTGGACAGCTTTGGCATATTCGCGCTCCAGTACACTTTCGTACTTTTCATGTAGTGCCTTGTGTTCGTGATAAGCTAGCTCTGATATTCTCGTGACTGGACACGTCTCTAATGTAATAAGAGTCACACCGGTTTCTTTGGGATGCACTAAGCCCTGGCGGTTTATGCTTGCGAGAATTTCCACTGCAAGGAAAGCGTGATCGTCGTGTGTTGCTAAAGTAATTCTTGTTATGGCTGTGAGAAACCGTTGCGTCGTTGCGCTAGCTACGTCATCAAAACTTGTGCTGCCCATAACCTTCAGATCCTTCTTTTCTTTCGTAGTACTTGCACTCGTCTGATTTGACCTCTGCTCCTCAGTGAAGAGAAATTCTCTGAAAGAACGTAGAATCATTGACTCTAGTATGACAGTCTCCTCCTTGAAAACTTGCTCGAAGACTGCAATGACATTCTCTGTGACGAAATTTCTCGGATTGGACTGGCAGATTAGGCCAATAGCGTCCAGCGCAGATCTTCTTATATCGACCGACTGTGAGGGATGGGCAAAGGGACATATCACGTCTACCATGAGTTTGGAAACCGAATTTCCTTTCCACTTCTCGAAAAACTTCTTAAAATCGTCCACATGGCTGTCAAGTTGGCAGTGCTTGCCACCCATCCCAACAATGAGCGAGTAACGTTCGAATTGCCTTGCCATCTTTTGATCCAGTCCCTTGGCCAGGCTTCCACGGATTTTCTGAATACCAGCAAGACTCGAAGAGATCAGCTTAGCAACACGCACCGTATTACGAACCAGGCCGCTAATGATCCATATACAGGCTATCACATCATCGAGGAGTGTTCTTGTGATTTTTGCAGTCGCGGGCATCAGACTATCCCGTATGTCCAAAAGAAATTGTGAGTGCACACTAGAAACTTGGGGTAGCACCCGTCGATAAATAACCACGACAGCTCTCGAGACAGCTAAATCTTCGCTCTTGCCGACGCTTTCAATGTGCGGTTTGAGGAGACTTATTTGCTCGAATGTGATCAGTTTCGGGTCTGCCTTTGCGAAGATCATCAAAACCTGCAAGGCATCTTTCCCTGACGGCGTAGAGGGGTCATTTGACTCGGGATTGTCCACAAGATCAAACAAATTGGCTACCAGCTTAGTACAAACTCGAGTGTTGGCTTCGGACATCCTGGATTCGGGTGCCAGTATGGTCTGAAAAACCTTGTCAAGAATGAGTGCTGTATTACCCTGCTTTGCTGTCTGGACCATCAAAGAGACATGATCAGTGAGTGATTGCTTGAAAGATATGGAATCATCTTCCTTGTAGAATGGTGATATCCATATTTCTTCGATCATTTGTCTCGCTAGTTCGCGAACGCCTTCGTCAGGATCTTGCATTCTGTGTAGCAGACCATTCGCAATGGTACTTCGGACAGCCTTATTCTCGTTACCGAGATAGATGTCTTTGGCGAGTTTCATTGCCCTTTTCCGTACGCCTACGCCAGAATCGATGAAGCGCTGTATAACAGTAGGTATCATCCTCTCTTCGAGCCTGGGACGCATGCTTATGCACTTTCCAATCAACCCAAGAGCTGAATCGCGCACCTGCGGCGAAGAGTCACTAGAGCATTGTAGGATAAGGTCGATGAAAGCGCTGTCCCCGTCAAGGATTGTCGGATCTGTCTCGAGGACCTGGTTGACGCTCTTTAAACTTCGACTGCGCACGGTCGCTTGGTCCGTTGTCATAGATCCCATGAGCACATTCAAAATACTCCTGAAGGCTGCACAGTAAATTGACCGTAGTAATATGATTGCATGTGATAGCTTTGCATGGTTGATGGCAACGGATTTGAATCTCCATTCTCTTGATAACCACTTTGAGTCCTCAATCATGTTTCGTAGACGGTATGCCGTTCTGCCAAACTCTGTATGTCGGTCCTCGTAATCATCATCCTGGACAGAGTTGTATCCTGTCGCAGTTTGCAAACCCCAATCTGTCACATGATACGAAATAGCGCTGTACAGGTGCTCATCTTCGCTCAAGCGGTCTTGGAGAAACTCGACCACAATGCGGTAAGGGCCGTCCCATCTAAGTGCTTTGTCAAGAGAACTATTGCCCTCCAAGACTGTCAGACTGAGGTCACCGAGCCATCTACCGAGCTCATCAGAATCACTTCCTTCAAAGCTGCTGGCAGTCTTGCGAACGTGAGATCGTAATTTCGAGATTGACGCAGCCATCACACCCAATAGCTCCAACGCCATATTACGCGCCGGCGCTGCGTTCTTCTCACCGTCAACCTGATTGAACATCAAAAACATGGTTAAGCGAAGGAGAAGCTCAGCCGCGGGCCAGTCCGGAGAGTCCAAGCATGTGGTAAAATCCTCCACAAAAAGATCAAGAAGATTTCGATATGGTGTGTCTCCAGTTTTTGTGGACTTCAGCGCCCTTTTCACGATAAAATTGACGACATAGTGTGCATAGCGACATGCTCCATCGAAAAGTTTGCTCGAAAGATCTTGAAGTTCTTGGATAGCGACTTGATGTTCAATAGCAGCATGGTCCTCCGTTCTGATGGTGTGCTTCGTCTTAGTTGGGTGGGATGAAGACGGAGCTGTGTTATCTTGAATAGATTGCATAACTTGCGACCGAGATTCGTCCTTGCTATCATCTACTTTACCGGCACTGGCTTGAATCAGCCACATAATCAGAGCAGAGATAGGCTGAATGCTGCCGCCGCCAGAAATCTTGAATTGCCTAGCTTTTTGTTTGCCAACAGGTAGCTTTTCTAATGAAGTCAAGATTTCACTAAGGATGCCTTCCCGCTGCGCTGGGTTCATCAAGAATATCTTTGAGAGCATGTGCATAGCCACCAAACGCAGCCCGTCAAACTTAGAAACGCCAACTACTGAGTCCTTCTCGGTATATGCATTCTCCACGAACATCAAACGGGACGAGAGAAATTCCAAAGTATTGACAACAGTCTCGGAAAGATCTATACTTGTGATTAGATCTGACATTAGCGCGAAGAGTTTCTGACTGGACGCGAATAATGCCATAATAGCCTTTTTATGAGCAGCTAAGCAACGGAATAAGGTAGCAGTTGACCCCGTGCTTCGCACTTCAGAAATGGGCACAATGATACTCTCCATGACATTTCTGAAAACATTGAGACCGAGCTGGATGAGATCTTCGGAGTAAAGCTGTTTCTCCTCGCGACCACCACACATGACCCTCAGAGCGGTTCGAGCGGCCTTAAGTCCTCGCTCAATGTCTGGTATCTGTTGCACCCATAAGCTGACTTCAGTTTCGCCCCAATCTTCGCTGATTTTGAATTCGAGAGAGTCGGCGTATTTCAAAGACCCTTCACTCAGATTTTGAAGTCGGATGAGACTATCACATGGAACCTGGCCATAGCAACCCATGTCGATAGCTCTCTTGAGTAACCCCTGAGCCTTATCGTGAGCACTCGAAGTCATCGTCAGTTCCTGCTCTGCTGTGAGGTAAAGGAAGGGTGATGAATGAATCTGTTGGCTGGAAAGTTGATCTTCGGCGATGAATATCTCCTGGAGACATCTTTTCAGATTTGCGAAATGTAGGTTGGCTCTCTCGCGCTGATTTAAGTCAGTTGTCAAAGGGTCTTCAATCGCGCCATGGTCTCTCCTGCTAGATAAATCGGCTGGGGCATCTGGTGAATCTGGAACAACAGAAAATTCTTCTCGATTAAAATTGGCCGTCGGTAGTTCAATTCGAAACTCGCCCGGCTTTTTTGACGATGAAACCGACGAGGGCGAGTCCTGCGATGGTGGTATAGAAGATCTCTGAGGCGTTTCTTGCTTCTCAACTTTTGGAACACTAGGTGGATTCGGCGCTTGTGGGATGACCGGTACTGGTGTTATTACCAGGCCCTGCTCAATCTTCGGTACGGGGACCGGGGTAACCTGCGGCCGGACCATTAGGTCGGCAAGTGCAACCGTCTGAGGCTGAGACGACGCTGTTGGTCGTGGGGAGGGAGCATGGGTGGGTTGTGATGTGAGCATAGCTGAGGCTACTTCTCGTTGCTTCTGGCTAGGTATATGTATCTCAATTCGCGATTTATTGTGTGCAATCGCTTGGGTGTTGACAGTGGCCGGATTGTGTTTAACGACCTTCGGTACGTCAGGCCTGCGCTGGCTCGGCGACTTCTTCGCGGCCATGGGCGTCATCGATGACCCATTCACAGACGAGCTCGTAGATGCACCGGGGGAGGGGTATCCGAAACAAACAGACGTGCTGTCATATACCAATTTGGCGAAGGGGGAAATGCCCTCGATGAGATTCTTGGCGGAGTTGTGGGGAGCCGCCGCAGCTTTGGGTGCTGTCTTGAACTCGCTATAATAGCATCAGAAATGCGTCCCCAGCCCACAATACAGGTTCTTACAATTTGGTAATCTTCTCCGGTTTCAACAGATTCTGGACATATTCGAGACTGCCTTCAAGACGTTTCGACTGAGTCGAATTCCCAGCTTCATAGTTCAGCGCATCGAAGTCGTCTTTCGGGACAAGATTGGCAAGAGATGGCGCAAAAGACCCAGTGCCAATAGTAGGATTACTGAGAATGTCTAGACAGGAGGATACAAGTTAGCTTGAGCTTTGCGCTGCGCCAGAGCGGCCGTGCTGTCGCCGAACGGTGGTGGATGGAAATGCGAGGATGCAAGAATGAGAGGGTAGCAGTTTGTGTGTCCGAGAAGCGGGATAGGTCTAGAGCGAGTGGGAAACAAGTAGTAAGGAGAAGGAGGTAAAGCATATGGTGTACGGCAGGAGCGAAGAGGGATGTATGTATTTCTGCGGAAAGAAACGACGGCAGGAGGCAGGAGGCGCACTTGCCTGAATCGAACGGAAAGACCGAAGTAAAAGGCGTATACGGAAGGGCCTCATCTAGAGTGAACGGCCGCGTGCGAAGCTGCTGCTCGTCGGGCTGCGGACCCAAGGACTGCTGGTCCTGCTGCGGGTGCTGCTGCACATCGTGCGGGAACACGCCATTCTGGTAGTAGGGCTGAGAATGCGCCATCGTGTGCGTGTGCGTGTTGCGTCGTGATGCATTCTACCGCCTCATCTGATCGTGTTTGCTGTCTAGGGCTACACTACCATGGCAATGGCCGTGTGCCGGTGTGAATGACGATTGCACAGCGAAGGTGACAGCTATCTCGAGTGAAGCGTTGAGTGTGTCCGTTGCGGGAAGGAGAGCCCCCGATTCGACTGTAAACGGGCGGAATGTAGCGAATTGGTGTGCCACGTGGAATGCGGGCGATTAGGTTGTTTCTCGTTGTCGGAAAGAGAGAAAGAGACGGCGGTCTTAAGGTGACATACCAGAAGGTAGGCACACTCAACGGTCATCTCGCGCCGCGCCTGAAAGTTAACGCCAATCCTATCGTGTTGCAGCCTATCTACCTGGAAGCTACCTAAGTCTTGCGCTAACTGACCGCGCTTATCGATAAATAGCTGTTAAGGCTTCAATGAGACGCAGGATCTGCAGAATGAGGTATACGTCAGGTACAGGTACATGTTCCTTACAGGGTTAGTCGGCGGGTAACATGGGGATATCTACCTAGGTACAACATTGTTTTGAGATTCATCGACTTTTTCTCCCTCTAAATTTTGAAGATCGCTTTGCCTCAAGACCAGAACATCCGAACATTTACTGCTTCTTACCTTAACGCTTCTCTTATAAAAGGGTTAGATTCAACTTTACTGTGTCTACTTCTTTGCCTTTGAAAAAAGAGAATAACAGCGACGGCAATATGACATCCATTGGATCTTTAGTTTTTTGTTCGGATTGCGGTAACCTACTACCCGTCTCAAAAGGCAATGTCAAAAATATCCTGCAATGCGACTGTTGCGGTGCTGACAACAAGGGTCGGTATCAATCAATAATTAAAGTTCGAGATGACCTCGAAAAAATAACCAGCTAATCCCTGCTTCTAGACACCGCATCCAAGACAACCGTAACGAAGAGCAAACCCTCTGACTTTCCCTCGTTACTGCGCCAGAAACTGTCCATTGTCCAGTCTATCGAGAAGCACAAGATCAACACCGAAGCTTTCGCGAACGAAACGTGCGAGAAATGTGGACGGACTAAAGTCAGATTCTCGGCCGTACAGCTGCGTAGTGCTGATGAAGGAAGTACTATCTTTTATACCTGCGACTGCGGACATAAGTGCGACTTTCCCACTTTCGCATGGGATTTGTATTGCTAATCATAGTGCAGATGGAATACGAACAATTGATGCCTCGCAAGAAATGATATGAGTAGGAAGACCCGACGAATAACACAGAATGTGCCTCCTTCGAAAAATCACTTTTGCTATCCTCTCGTCAAACGCCGTCCACATGCTCTACTCCCGCTCTTTAAGAGTACAAGGCCGAAGTCTATGCCGCCACCTTTTGGTCCTCGGGAATTAGCGCATACTCTGCTTCATGCGACCGTTCGAAATCAGCCATATCTAGTGCCACGATAACACTTTCTCGAACAACTTTCTCCTTGTCATGAAGGAACCGTTTCAAAGTTTCCTCGACACCCTCCTCATCTCCGAGGGTACCGAGTGCCTCTGCCGCTTCGTGGCGGACCATACTTGCCTCGTCGAGATCGCTCAGCGCAGCCGTGAGAGAAGGGATAGACGCCGGGTGCGAGAGCTGGCCAAATACGAAAGCAATCTCGTGTCGGAAGAGGGCGGAGGAGTCTGCAAAGCCTTTGGCTAGAGCGAGGACGGCAGGAACTGCTGTTGGCAGGTAGGGCGGCGATGCAAGATCGCGAAGCGCGAACATAGCACGATACCGAAGGAAAAGAGGCGCATTGGTGTCCATCAATGTCTTCCCTAGCTCTTCCACAGTCTGGTTTAATTCGGGCATTGGGGGCGCGGGGTCGATCGAGGCAAAGTCACTAGATAGACTGGATTAGTCCAAAAAGCGCAAAAGTAGCTTCGGTGCTGATTGAAAGAAATATGTACCTTTGGTGCAACTTCTCTTGTTTCCACCGCCCCGAGTTTGCCCACTCTATTCTGTCAATGGCGATCTCGCACGTCTCTGTAATGACCACATCTTCCCCCTGGCGATCTCGAAACTGGCGTAGAATATCCAAGTTGCTCGCGTCGCCCAGCGCACCCAGAGCTTCGGCCGCCTCATGCCTACACATGGGATCTTCCTGTAAATCCGCTAGGACGTTTCGCAGCGGCGCGACAGCAGCGGGGTGGGCCGACTGGCCAAGACAATAAGCGAGCTCATGTTTGAGAAGGGCAGATGGAGAAGCAAAGGCAGCGGCGATGGCGTCGATAGCTGCTACTGCCGCCTCGTCCTTCTCGTGCTTGGCCAAGTGCTTCAGAGAGAAGAGGGCGCGGATGCGGACGGGTAGCGGGGTTGACTCGGAGCACAGCGATTCGCGCAAGCTGGCAATGGTCGCCTGCTTCTCGGTTACGGAGGACATTAAGAAGTCGAAATGAAGACTGTATGAATGATGAAGCTGTGTTAAAGGTAAATAATGTTGCCCTTGATCGATGGTGTAGTTCAGACGTTCTATGATTCGGAAGGTCCGAATCGCTCTAATTTCTTCACTGGTGAAATGGTTATCAGATCCGATAGAGGGGATGCGGCCGATAAAAGATCGATAAAAAAAGATCGATGGACCCCTCGCCCCGCAATTAAAAAGGGTCAGGCCATCCAGGTCCTTGGTCAGGCAATGCGCGGGGTTTACAGTTGATCGTTCCAAGTCCCTTTAGTGAGTATACGGATCACTACTACCTTAGGTATTGTAAGTCAGGTAGATATAAATCCTCCCATTACCAAGTTACACTTGGGCTCTTAAAATCCGAGAAACAGCAAAGGAAATTTAAGTATAAAGAAGGAAGTTGTGTTACAAACATGGCCCTATATAGGTCCCTGAAGGCAGTGACCATGATGATAGCCAATCTTACCACTGGATAGCTACCTGCCATGTATGTATCTAACCATGTAAACTTGCCTATAATAAATAATAAATACATAGATAGATGCTATGGAACACGTAATAGCGAAAAAGCAATCCATCTTCCTAAGGTAGCTAGGCCGTGTCATTGTCTGTGTTGCTGACGAGCGAACAAACAAAAGAGTCACTGGCATAGCTCCACAATCATCAGATCTACCCGTACCTTTCACCGGACGACGGAGACTAGTCTACCAATCTAGATTTCATGCATCCGTCTGTCTCGAAGCTTATACAGTCACCGGTCAGGATGGCGTTGCATTCCGCCAGCAGCAATGCAAAATACATCTGTAAGCAGCATCTCGCCCAATCCATCTAGCCAATCAGCCCTCCCAATTATAACCTCCTGAGATGAGCACTAATCACCGAGCACAGTCGCGCCAGCCGGGAGTGAAGCCAACGGCCAGGCAGAGCAGTTCACCAAGGCAGCGCTGACACGCGCGGACCTGGACCCGACGTCGCCAATCCGGCAGTTCCACAGCTGGTTCGCGACGGCCCAGCAGTCAGGCCGCGTCGCGCACCCGGAGACGTGCTGCCTGGCGACGGCGGCGCTGCCATCCGGTCGTGTGTCCTCGCGCATGGTGTACCTCAAGGAGCTGGACGGCGAGGGCTTCGTGGTGTACAGCAACTTCGGCACGAGCCGCAAGGCGCGCGACCTCGCCACCAACCCCTGGGCCAGCCTCACCTTCTGGTGGGAGGAGCTCGAGCGCCAGGTCCGCGTCGAGGGCCGCGCCGCCCGGCTCTCGCGCGAGGAGAGCCAGAAGTACTTCGATACACGGGTCCGCGGGAGTAGGGTTGGGGCCTGGGCTAGTCGCCAGAGCCAGGTCTTGACGCCTGGAGCCGGAGCGGATGCGGACGACGGCAGGGGCGAGCTGGAGGGTTGGGTGAAAGAGGTCGAAGAGAAGTTCGAGGGCCAGGAACAGATTCCTGTGCCGGAATTCTGGGGCGGGTTGAGGATAGTGCCGGAGTCGGTTGAGTTTTGGCAGGGCCGCCAGAGCAGACTACACGACCGATTCGTCTACACGAAGAAGGGGTCTGATGTGGGTGGAAGCGATGAATGGTCGTTGGAGAGGCTTAGCCCGTAATGATACCATGATAACGGGCACTGTATAAGAGATGGAATATCCAGTAGTGTTCGGTGCCGATCATCTGCCGGGTGTGCCGAACCTGTCGTAGCCGAGTCTATAGATGATACAAACCCGAAAAGCAGAGTCAGCTGTCCATGCATACGTACATGGGCAGGACTTAGGATATGCACTCGACCTCTGTGAGATTTTCTCTCTGAGCGTGTCGACTCTCTACAAAGAGTGTCCTCTGAATGTCATTATAATGCCAGCGAAGGTCATTCGCTCTTTCAGGTACGAAGAAATCGATGCCGCACTTCAAGACGCCCTTTATCACTCTAGTCCACTATCTTCTTGATATGTTCATTTTCCCTGAATTAGTGTAATTGGTGGATGTCTCTTACACCACCCCGTATGTTATCAATCACCATAGGAGCCGGTTCGAGCGTCCATAATTGATAAATGCGAAGGTTTTTCTTTACGAGGTACTCAGGAGATGATTTTGAGAGTAGTGTATGTTATTGATATCATGTGTGCCTAGTAGATTGACCAGCTGAATATAAAATGATATTGTATACATGATTAACTAAGTTATCTGGTTCGATGCTCTATAGCGATACGAATGACAACCCATCAGTCTATCCATTAAATATAATCCAAATATATAAGCTTCATATAGAAATGTAGCCTTCCTTAAGGTTCTCGTAAATGTAGATGAGATGAGCGCTTAATTTAAGGATTGCGTCAATGCCGACGATTTTCCATTGAGTGCCTAGGTAAATCCTCGCCGAATCCAGATTTTCTGCTAATGCAGGCTGTTCAGCTTCCCTTCTTCATAACCAGCGCGATATTGAACCAACTGGGTCCTGTAACCTAAACTAAACAACATTCGCCCTATCGGGCTGTAAAATTATTCGTAGGAATCTTAACCATTCTATAGCTCACATGCAACACAGTCATCCAATTCCCACCCATAGATACTGCGCCGTGATTCGACTATACCACTTGCAGATAGGGACGTTCGGGCTTCACGATGCTGACAAGGGGGGTGGATGCAGCTCGGTGCTACAGGCAGAACGAGAGATGGGTGGCTTTTGGCCTTCAGCTGCGAGACCCTCGTGTAATACCTAGGCTCGTCCGACGGTGGCTTGCCGTGCCGGACACGAGACCGGCAAATGCACCTGGGAGATCGTGCAGCGCTCTGCCCAGATTCCAGAGTGAGTTCGTATGGTATGTTTGAAGTTCTTATAGCCAATATAATTAATCTAAGACACTGCATCAAATACAGATGGTGGTGTGCAATTTAAAGAGGTTAATTTGAGGTCCTTCTCTCCGAGAGACATGCAGGGAGTCGTGATGATTCACTTACTCGGAGCCGAGCCTGAAAAGCAACCGTTCAGACACAATACATTGGCGAGGTGGGCATGTGCCACAGTGAATTTTGCGCATCGTCAAACAATGACATTGAACTGGTTATTTTTATTTTATTGTTCTTTTTTTTGGAGGATGCGATAGACGAGGAAAGTCTCGGGCCGCAGCTTCGGACAGCCATGTCCCCTGTCAACCGGACACCAAGGTCAGCTCACGAGCGACTGCGTCCGGACAAGAGAACCTGCTCTGCGAGGCGAACCTGAATCTAAACAGCCACAAACTCACACATTGTCCGGTACCCGGTGTCTCTCCAACATGGTCCGCGCAGATATCGCGAAGGCGAAGGTCCTCCCTTGCCAGCGCATAGAATTTATATACAAGTAGAAGTATCCTTTGGGACGAAATCTAATCTTCTTTCGCTATCCAAGCTCACCTGGTTGTACATTTAGAACTCACTCTATCACGCTTATCATTTGTCACTGAACAATCCTTTCGTATTTCTATACTTTTAGTCAAGATGCCTGGCACCATCACGAAGTACGATCAGATTCCCGGCCCTCTGGGCCTTGCTTCTGCTTCCCTGGAAGGAAAAGTAGCTCTCGTCACCGGTGCTGGTAGGTTATGAATATACTTTTTCAATCCCAGAATTACCTTGACACATGATACAACCCCCTTCCATCGGGTAGAGATGTGGCTGTACGGGAAACCCCATCTCCATGTCCGAATGTCTCGCTAGTCGGGGCTGAAACCAATCAACTATCCAAATGCCAAGAGCTGAAAATCCCGTTGTACTAACACTCATTGCCAGGCCGCGGTATCGGGCGGGAGATGGCCCTCGAGCTGGGCCGCCGAGGCGCTAAGGTCATCGTCAACTACGCGAACAGCAAGGATTCGGCCGAAGAGGTGGTACAGCAGATCAAGAAGAGCGGCAGTGACGCGGCGTCGGTCCGCGCCAACGTGTCCAAGGTATCCGAGATCGTCGCCCTGTTCGACGAGGCCATCAAGATCTTTGGCAAGCTGCACATCGTGTGCTCCAACAGCGGCGTCGTCTCCTTCGGCCACGTCAAGGACGTCACCGAGGAGGAGTTCGACCGCGTGTTCGCCACCAACACCCGCGGCCAGTTCTTCGTCGCCCGCGAGGCCTACAAGAACCTCGAGGTCGGCGGCCGCCTGATTCTCATGGGCTCCATCACGGGCCAAGCTAAGGGCGTGCCTGCACACGCCGTCTACTCCGGCTCCAAGGGCGCCATCGAGACCTTTGTGCGATGCATGGCCATTGACTTTGGCGACAAGAAGATCACGGTAAACTGTATCGCTCCTGGTGGCATTAAGACGGACATGTACCACGCCGTCTGCCGCGAGTACATTCCCAACGGCGATACCTTGACGGACGAAGAAGTTGACGAGGTATGTTACATAATTTCTTTGGCTTACTCTGTTATCATGGCCTTCAGGCTCGCTAACTCCGATTTTAGTATGCCTGCACATGGTCTCCCCTACAGCGCGTTGGGCTTCCGATCGACATTGCTCGTGTCGTCTGCTTCCTCGCCTCCCAAGACGGTGGCTGGATGAATGGCAAAGTCCTCGGCATCGACGGACACGCCATGATGTAAATAGAGGCCGATTGAAGAGGCATATACTACGCTGTAATACGTACGATCTAGCGGACATAGAGTACAATGATAAAGGGCGCCTAATATGGCTTTCAAAGTTTTTGACGTTACTATTAGACTAACGGACATATACAACCTACGGACCATTTATTTTCCTAAAATCAGACGGACTTTCCTACAAGACATAGCAATAAATACTCAACGTTTATATACATTCCCGTCTGTCCCGCCGCACCGAAAGTGCCATATCAAGGGATTTTCGTGCTTTCGCTGAATCCATATAGTATACACTTTGATATTACGCTAGTTCTTCACTGAAGAGAGCTCGTAGACGATGGGATGTAATGGATATAAAAGCCCTCAGTTTAGATTTTGCTGTCGTAATGAAATGTATGATTCTGACGGAAAATGGTACGTGCGATCTTGTAACCTTGCTAGACATACCTGATCAAACCTCACTGAGATGTACAACTTTTACTAGCGAAGTGCTATCTACACTATACCATGTACGCGAAACCTGTCGTTTTGGTCGAATTTTCAATGAACTACTCTCTAGACATATGCTGGTTCTAGTGAGTTAGGTTTGATCCTTCGAAGCGTTCGCCATCGACTTCCGTAAAATAGCTCATCTCAGGTTTGTGTATCCCGTTGGGCCAAAGTCAGCGCGAAATGAGAGTGCCCGTCCATCTCTACACCAATCATCGCATGTACGGGAGCAGCACAGAATCAGTCGTGTACGTTGCAAAACGCACTACGACAATGTATGCTTACCATGTGACGAACTAGCAGCGGATGTGTAGGCTTGAGATATAAATAATAGCAATGGCTAGACTGCCTGCTCGGCATAATGCCTGCTGATTGGAGAACCGACTGCATAGTTCGTCTTTCATGAGACCTCATCCCCGCGAATCCGTAGCTCCATCGTTTGTTTGAAACCCCCACAACCCACCCCAGAGTGTCCGCGAACTCATAAATCACTACTAAAATCAACATAGTTCTCTTCAAACTATGATTATTGCAAACTCGCATTCTGACAACAACGTGGATGAAGCCTATTTTGGGATAAAAACACGAATTGTCTTCTCGGGAAGAAACCGCGATGTACGGTTGTACGGTTGTACGGTAGGTGACACCAACTGTCTTGTGTACAACCACACTTTGCGGTTCTAAACGGCACAAACCCGTTCCTCCGGACATCTCCTTCGGCCTCGTCTTGTACCACTATTTGTGTCTCAAATCTGTAAATAGCTGTACCGTGTGGGCTATGACCTCTAGTTTTTCAAGCCTACCATAGGTTTCGCCTAGAGATATTTGCCCCTATATAATATTGTATGCTGAAGTTTTAAACGAGTCTTATTTGATTATAGAAGAGAACTTCCTAAATTATCGCATCCGATGTCCTGAGCCAACTTTGTCATCCGTTGGTCCTGCATGGCGCAGCTTAGCCTGCCGCCTGTCAGACAGTAAGACCAATTGAATTAACCCCTTGCTGACACCCTTGACAGCAACCTGGAAGCTGGTATGAGGTTTATCAATCCCTTACCCTGAGAGTAGCTCTCGCCAGTCAGTGCCTGGCTAGTGACTTCGCTCAATGCACTCGCGTCTGACAAAATTATAGCTTGATCTTGTAGTGAGCATGCTATTATCCGCGAACATAAAATGGCCATGTCCGGCGCTTGATGGGCCCCCGGTATGGGACTAGTAAAGCAGAGTTTCTGTCTCAACATACTTCACTGCATAGTCCATTCCTTCACTATGACCAAAGGATCGCCAAGCAGCCCATTGCCGGCCACATCTGCTGGAAACAAATGCGAATTCAAGGCATACCGCAAAACGATCAAAAATGGTGTTCCTAAAACCGAGAATGTCCCTGAACCCTTCGCTGAGCACCAAGACGACGATAGTTCGTATGCTCTGGTAATCGAAAGGACATTCGAACAGGGGTATCCTCAGAAGACCAAATTGACGATCAACTCTCCGCATATCCTGAAGGCATTCCGCGATGTCATTCGGTCTTATGGCCCCGTAGTGTCTGATTTCACCTCATCACTGAGCCTTCGAAGACCCTTTAGTATGTTGCAGCACTACTGGGATGAGTTGGACGAATATCGCAAAGCCTTGTGCCATACAGATGGGCGTAAACATCTTGACCTATTGTTTGACTTCATGAACTATGAGCTCAAATCCGACCGCGATCACGCGTTGAAGATGATCCAAAAGGGCCATATCTCCTTTCAGAATGCGTGGTTCATCTACCGACCGGGAGACATATTGTACACGGAATTTATGGGCGAGCCGTGGCTTCTCGTCTGCAAGAAAGCAGTATACGAAGATCATCCGCATGATGGTTCGTACTTGGAAATTCATGCTGTGTATACGGATCACAATGGTACTACCGTAGGTGATGCAGCACACGTCATGAAACTGTGGCAGAGAGCTACATTCCCCCAAGAGAACCCGGTAGCCATTACTGAGTTGAGCATATACCCGCGTAAATTCGCACTAGCTGGGGATTCTCTCGAGCGACGTCTGAAAGCTAGAGGTGAGAAGTTCTTATCTTTCCGCGACAGATCCACATTCAGATACGACGGTTTGGCCGAGTGCCTCAAGTCGCCCCCGCACGACTACTACGACCCGGTTAATTCAAAGCTTCGTGGAGTCTGGTTGCCATATACCGAGACTGGAAGAGTAATATTAGACCGCAAGACGTTTGGAGAAGAGCAACATATGAGTTACGTCAATATCAAGCTTGCTGAGCCAAAGCCATGGCTTTGCCCCCCGTATACCTTGGGATACTCTCTAGGTCGCAAGCGTTGGGTTCATCTCTTGGTCCAGAATATCCATGATGCTAGTTGGATTCCCGATACATGGGACACTCTTGTTCTTCCAGAGAGAGAGAAAACACTGCTTCGATCTCTAGTCACTTCTCATGTATATTCAGACAATCCGCAAGATCAGACGCTGCGAAAGGGTAAAGGTCTAGTCATCCTGTTACATGGTACGCCAGGTTCAGGCAAGACTCTTACAGCTGAAGTCGCCGCTGAAGCCTCTAAGAAAGCCCTAGTTGTTACGTCAATTGGAGAACTTCATCAGGGATCTAAGCAAGTCACCACACAGCTATGATTTGGCTCATGATGCTAACCTGGCGCTCGTGTAGTGTTTTGTCTGGTTCGCGAGAGTTTGAGAAAGAATTAAAGAAGGTCCTTCAGTATGCTACTCTTTGGCAAGCAGTTGTGCTGCTTGATGAAGCGGATGTTTTCCTGGAGGAAAGGTCAGATAATAGCGCTGATCGGAACGCTTTGGTTGCTAGTAAGTTTCGTCGCCTCTTGTGGTTTTTTTTTTGCGCCCTTTTCACTAAATTCACCTGTCTATGCGCCCTGTATTTACAACACAAGACTAACATAACCTTGAAGCATTTCTCAAGGAATTAGAGAACTTCAACGGTATCGTCTTTCTAACGACAAACCGTGTGAATTCGTTTGACAAGGCGATGAAATCGCGCATTCATCTCGCAATAGGATATGCATCTCCGGAGGTCGATGTACGTCGGCAGATTTGGTTTCGGTATCTCGGTACCGTTCCAACCAAACAATCTGCCATTAAGATCAACGAGGTTGTGGAGGAACTGGCAGCGGTAGAACTCAACGGTCGGGAAATTGCAAATGTTGTCAACACTGCTTGTACAATGGCGCGATTCGAGCAACAACCACTTGCACTCAAACACCTGGAGACTGTACTCCAGGTCAGGGAAAGATTTGATAAAAGTCTGAGGGATGAACAGATATCGAAGGGTGTTTTGGATTTGCATTGGTAGAAGAGTCTGTGTTAAATTCTAGTAGTCGCTCTTAATGGCTCGCTGGCTGATGTCAATGTAGCCTTATAATATGTATCAAGCAATCTGACCTTGGTCCTTAATAAATTCTTCAAGGCCGCAAATGCAGGTGGTACCACAGTCGCCGATATGGCTCCGCTTGCGTTGCTCGTTGCTCCCCTTGGGTATGCCAACAAGGGGTCGAGAAGAGGAGAATGCCCAGATCGAAGGCCAATCCGATGGGTTCAGAGTCGAGATCTCTTCCAACGTTCTTTCAAGCTGTCTGACTGCCAAGACATTGCACGTTACTGTGGTGATCCCTCGAGCCCACCCTAAAGAGAACACTGATCTTCCCGGCTGGGCTAGAACATCGAGCTTGTCCAGGATAGTAATGTCTGAATGGATCTGACAGCCGTTCTCGCTCGACTCGGTCTTGGAATCAACAATCCTGATTGGTAGCTGTAGGCATGGTGGGATACTGCTACCGTGAATCGATAAAGCGCGAAACTTTTCAACCCGTTGTTCGCGTGTTAAAGAATTATCAGGAGTAAGAAGAAGATTGGCACGGGTACTCTCGGCGGCCGTTCCCATCGTGTGAACGATCCGAGCGAGAGACCTAGCTGCCTCTCTCGTGCATACTAGTGTATGATGACTTAGGAGGGAACAAAGCTGGGGGGTAAGAGGATCAGCCGTCTCTAAATCGATGTGATCTTTCTGAGACTGGCCAAACCAGGGTTGTTTATTGACTTGAAGATGAGAGATATCGGATGTAAGAGCCACCAGAACTGAAGTATCAATGTTAAGCTCCGGGGTAATATTTTTTCTTGGGCTTGGTACCATCTCATGAAGTAAGTCTCCTGATAGCGGCGGTGGCGGAGGCATTTCATTGCCACATAACATGCTTACACCCATATCCCGACAGAGCTGGACTAAGTTATCGATTTCAACATGCTCTCCTTCGAATATGCGTGGTAGAATGAGACATGGGGTTGGACTACAGCTGCAAATCTGGTGTCCTTGGGCTATTGCCTTCAAGCTCATAGCTAATTTCACTAGTGGAACGTCAGAAAAGTCCTGAGCAGAGCCGTTGACCGAGTCGCTGTCGCCGCTATCATCGCTATCTCCACAATATACTGCTTCTTTTGCCATATCGAACAGCAGTCTTCTGTTCGTGACTGTTGAGACCTTATACCAAGAGAGCCCCCCGTCACAAATAATATCGATGCGAATCGAGCGACCATCCTGGTTCCGTTTAGGTTCAGATCCGCCTTGACTTATGACATGTCTGACACGGATTCCAGGGGCCAGAACACGACGCTTGAACGGACCGCTGAAGACGGGATGTCTCAATTTGATAATGTTCTTGGAGCTCTTTGCAGTATTCCATACGGCGTGCAGATAAGGAAGGTTAGAGGAGGAGATGCGGTGCGCAGCAAAGGGGTCTTCGGAATTGACATCATTCTCCAGATTCTGCACCTCAGACAGCACGTCGTGATAGAATGCGATATGCATGTGCTTGGGGAATTGTTGAAAATAGCCTTCGTAGACATGGGTAAGATGCGCAGCGAACTTCTCAACCTCGGCTTGTAACTCCTTGGCTCGAAGCAGCAGGCCTGCCGTGTCCGGCTCCGTCGTCGAAGTGGTAGGCTCGCCATTCTGGTCGGCGGCTATAGTCATCTTAATCACGGCTGGCCGCGATGCTGTGTATAAGAGAGCTATGTGCTGTAGGTGGTGTGAGTAGGTACCTGGGCAGAGAGGTACCGTACCTACGGCCGCTATTGAGATTACCTGTAGAGGTTTGATCTGCGATGGCCCATGACAGCCGTGCACGGGCCACCTACTATATAAACTAGGTGTATACTCCGTGCTACATAGGAAGTACCTACCTTCAATTTAATCTTACATCAAAGCTATAGGACTCTGTAAAAACTAACATACATGTAGGTAGGTGTGTACTTGATATGTATGTGTTCCCAAGCAGTAGCTATCGACTACATTCATAGATAGTTCAATTGACCTCTCTCAGTTTTCATTATCACATATTTCGCCTACCTGGGTAGTTTTGCTATATATTTTTAGTCCTACATAGTTTTGAGGTCTCCTTGGGGTATAGGTTGTAAACGCGAAAGTACCGGCAGCCTACCCTCGACATCCAAAACGACCACCTGATGATCGAGCATCCTGGAATTATGCCGTCTGTTCTTACGCCTAGGAGATGTCCGCGGATGAAGTTGGCGCGCGCATTCACCCGCAACTCATTGTCTCAGAATTTCACATCTGATCCAGACCACCAGTCGAGCCCTTGTGCGATTCACCTAAGGTAATTTATTCATGAGTTGCCTGCGAAGCTCGTGCGTCAAATAGAAGACTTTGATATAAACATTCCTCGAATCACGGAACTGTTTATCGTCGCAAATGGGCTCCGACGTAGCATGACCTTGTATCTTATTTGCTTGGCGATTGCTGTCGGAAGATTGGCACAGTTATGCCATCTGAAATCTATCCCTAGTAGAGTATAAAGCTTGGCCATAATGGCTTCAAAAGAGGGCGACAGCAAATCTGAATCTTGGCTTCTGCTCTATTCAGATCCAGATCCATTAGAACCACGATGAAGCACGTCTCTTTATTTTTGATGCTGGTTGCGATGACGGCCAAGGCCGCCGTTGGCCTTGGTCGGCGTGCAAGCTGCTCCGACCTGCACATCTTCGGCGCTCGCGAGACGACAGCGCCGCCTGGCTTTGGCACAGCGAGTGCCATAGTCAACCTCATTAAAGGCGCATATCCTGCTGCCTCAATTGAGTCGATAACATATCCTGCTGCAGGAGGAAACATGTACGGGGCCAGCGTTGCCGCTGGAGTTCGTGCCGTGGCAGCCCAGACAAATACCTACTTCCAGAACTGCCCGAACGCCACTATAGTGGTGGTAGGGTACTCGCAAGTCAGTTTCCATTCATATAGAGAAACGGAAATGATGTTGCTGATCTCAAAAACTTCATATGAATAGGGTGCTCAAATCACGGATGACGCTTTTTGCGGAGGTCCAGACGGTTTCTCACTGAACACGACGAGGGAAATCGTATCAGCAGGTGTTAGTAGAATGGTGGCGGCAATAATCTTGATGGGAAACCCGCGCAATATTCCAGGGAGAGTAGGAAACGTTGGCAATGCCACAGTAGGAGGTGTATGTAAGCACTATCGCCGATTTATATACTAGCTGACTTGATGAGCATAGTTTGCTGCCCGCCCTCTTGGATATCAATGCCCTGCTTTTGCAGGTATCATCCGCTCCTACTGCGACGAAGCCGACCCGTTTTGCGCCAAGGGAAATAGTACCGAAACACATCAGGGATATGGGAAAGTCTACGGCCAGGATGCGCTTAGTTTCGTGACAGAGAAGCTGTCTGGTAGACGTGTTAGCAATACTGCGATACGCAAGCAAAGTGGCGCATTAACTGCAATGGTTTTGCTTGCTGTTTTTTGGTTCCTGTATTGATTGAGGCCGAATATTATAAAGCCAGAGACATGCTTTCTCGATACATTGGGTTACCGAATGGAAATATCACGAGGACAGAGGTTGATACGGTCAAAGTGTAGTATACCCAAAGGGATTTTCAGATCAAAAATATCGATTGCCATAGAAACCAAGTCCATTTCTTCACGGGGTCGCGACCTCCATCACCGACAAAGAGTCTGCCTAGCTAAGCTTGGGTCTCACCCAACCACCCCGCCTACGGTTCGCGATTGAGGTGCCATTGTATGGACATAGGTGGTACTTGTTGACAAGTTCATCCAAGCCATCGGTGCAGCCGTAGCAGGAACACATCTGTAGAACACAATTGTAAGCCCCTATTGTTTGCAAAACATTGATAGCTTCGCTATCCATTTATGCAATAATTCTTTCAGCAGTGACATGCTTTACCATCAGAAGCAAAACACCCTCATAACACCTGTGAATCCTTCAAATCTGATCTCGAATCTTCTACCTTCGAAACAAAATCTAGCTCGGGAAGATACGACAGAGAAAGAAAGAAAAAAAACTCGCAAACTTACTAGCTGTGGGGGATCCACGCACTTGAAGATATCGGCCGGGTTCTTGCTGGCGCCGTCCCAACCGAGGATGATGGCATTGTAGCACCCGCTGGCGTCCATGACGGGTTCACAGGTATAATCTTGAATTTCGCAGGGTCCGGTCGTCGCGCGGGCCGCCGTCACCAACGCCGCCAAGGTTGCAAGAGTTGAGCGCATGTACATCTTAAGATGTTCGAATAAGTTCGTCTATCTTCAACGCTTTGATTTCGCGAATATTTTGATGCTCTTCACACCGCTTGAAAGTTAACCAAGGGGGGTAGAGGAAACTGGTTCGTATTTATTCACGTGTGATGTATGAGTATAAGCGAGATGAGAGGTGCGCAGGACAACGTCTTGACGAATAGCGACTGGATATGTCGTGGTATATAGCCAGATATCAAATCCCGGCTGTTCATATTCTTGCGCTGTGAGTATTCCTTCTGCCTCCTTCGCTAGAGGATCCATCGACGTCTCCATTGGCGGTTTTAGCGGCGCCGAGAATGTGTAATATAATTGTCGAATCGCGACCGGGCTACAACCAGGAGAGTCGATTTCGTGCATGGCAAGGTTATATTTAGCCTAGAGATTAATCTGGACAATCGATCGTCGGTACTTGGCAGTCTGCTCTATATTAGATTGAGAATCAACCGTTTAATGTGATATTTTTGACGATGTCCGAATGTAAATGCTAAATCTTGGATTCACGGACTACTGGCGTTAAACCGAGCAGGACAATACGTTAGATCGGGACACATCAGGTTTCCGTCGGGGGCGCAGGAAATCAATGAAAAGGGGCTTTGCATGTTATTGAAATGATAACAATCGAATCAAGCCTCATGATAGAAAAAGATCATAATCTTGATTAGAATTTTGATATAGCCTGTAGCGTTATCGTATTGAGATTAAGCGCTGCTTCAAATAACCACCTTTTTGACCTATGCATATATCCTTCCCATACGTACTACAAGCAGGTAACTTGGTAAAGGCAAAAGGAAATATCTTGTTCTCGACATCAAATTTAGCTATAAATATATAATATGATTTACTTAGTTCTGAACCTGTAAGAGCACTAGATGATGGACTCTATTGGATTGACTATGTAAAAGGGATAGAGCCCGTACGCTACACACTGCAGTACATATAGTAATGTAAGGTGCTAGCACCTGCCTCACAATCTGGCCCAACCAAAACAACAAAATGCAGCGTCCTCGCTGCTTAGTCGTAAATAACTACGCCTCACAACTCTGCCTGCTACCTAAGGCCGTAGATGCTACGTCTCATGCCCTAAATATGCTCCATCGTATATCTCTCAGGCCAAAGAATAGGTGTTCTTCTTGGTAAAAATAGGGGAATATTGCCGGCTGGCTTGGTCGTCACAGCGTAGTCTGATTTGGTGTGCCCGGTGCCTGGTAGTCCTACAAATTGTAGATAACCCAATAGTGGTCGTAGCTGGCGGTAATAAGTTACAGTGGCTCGAAAAAACTCCCGTCCGCGGTGCCATTTTACACCAAAACTCACCTAATTAAATAATTTATTTCTATATAAATTTATATGTAAATAAATTAATAAAAATTAAAATAAGATAGATTTTAATAAAAGGTTTAAAATGTATAATTAGATTTTATTTTTAGATTTTTTTAAAGTGGGTATTTTTAATGTTTTATAAAAGATACTTAGAAATACATGAAATTTTATTTTTTAAATTTAGCGTTAAAAATCGAAAAAAAATCGAAAAATTGTTTTTTTTTTCAAAAAGGAATAATATTTATATAAATACTTTAAATTTAAAAAGCTTTATTTTTTAAAGCCATTATTTGAATTTTTATATTTATTTTAATCTTTAGCTAAAATATTAAAATTTAAAGTTTTTTACAAATTTAAAAAAAATAATACTATTAATAGATTTTGATAATTATTTAACATTAAAATTATTATTTTATTTAATAAAACTAATATAAAACTAATTTTTATTAATTTATTATAATATAAAATTATATAATAAACTTTTATTTAAAATTTACATTTATTAAAAAAATTAAAAATAAAGGTTTAAATTTAAAGATAAATAAAATAGCTATAAATATAAAACTTTAAATTTTAAATGTATATAAGTATATATAATAATAATAAAATGAATTTTTATTTTTTATTATTTTTTATGGAGCTATAGGCTTTATTTAATTTGCTGAAAGTACTTTTTAGTACTTTCGCGGACGGGAGTTTTTTCGACTGACTGTACATCTTCCTATTCCAAACGAAAAAACAACGAAGGCGACGATCTTGGTCACTAGCTACCACTTTGTAAAGGCACTAGATAATGAACTCTATTGGATTGACTATATAAAAAGGATAAAGCCCGTACGCTACACACTGCAGTACATATAGTAATGTGGGGTGCTAGCACCTGCCTCACAAAACCTTTGATTTCTTAGAGTATCAATTTAGATAAGTAGAGTCACTAGTCCCTGCTATTTTCCGAACTCAAATGGCTCACTTCTTCGCTCAATAGTATAAAGTAAACACAGCGCAGCACTCAAAGCTCTCCGTCGTCGGCATGGCTCAGCTGTGTCGGGTCATCGAGATCAGCGAAGAGCTTAATTCCCCATGATCTACCCGGATTATTCAATCTCGCCCTCTTGTCTTGCTTGGCAATGTCCCGCATCTCTTCTTCGGCGAATTGGATATCCAAGGCACCTAAATTCTCGATGATATAGTCCTCATGTACGCTCTTGGGGATGATGATTGTGTCGCGTTGGAGACCCCATGCCAGCACCGTCTGTGCGACCGTGGCATTCTTCTTCGCAGCTAGATCCACCCAGAAAGGGTCTTCCAAGATAGGTTCTACTTTCTTCTTGTCTTTGTATATCGGGTTGGTGTTGGCCAGTGGGGAATACGCAATCACCTTGACGCCGATTTTCTTGTGGTAATCAATGAAGTCCTGCTGTTGAAGGTAGGGATGCGTCTCAAATTCATGTGCGTACGGGCAGATCTGGCAGATCCCCAAGATAGTCTCGACATCACGCTTGGAGAAATTCGAGATGCCAATCTTCCGAGTCAGATTCGAGCGCGCGATATTCTCCATCGCTCGCCAGGTATCGACTATCGTGGTGCTCTCATCTACCTTTTCACCCTCGCCAGGCACAAAAGCGACCGGCCAGTGCATGAGGTAAAGGTCTAAGTATTTAACCCCGAGGTCTGTGACGGACTTCTGCACGGCAATTGTCGCCTCAGTTGGTCGGTGATCTGCGTTCCAGAGCTTGCTCGTCACCCAAAGCTTGTCGCGGGGTACATTGGCTGCTCGAATTCCCTTTCCTGTCTCTTCTTCATTTCCTAGGACTCGTTAGGGTTACAACATGGCCTATAGGACTGGAGTGGACAAACTGTATATCAAGGCTGCGTCAACATGATTGTATCCTGACTTCAACGCAAATTCGACAGCATGAGCTACTTTTCCCTTGTCTGAGCGCCAAGTCCCCAGACCTATTGACGGTATCTCGAGATTGACTTGCTGGTGCTCCGTGCTCGCCGGCGGCGGGGTAGTTGGCGCCCACAATCGGGTCGCGGTGAAGCACACGTAAGCGCCCACAATCAGCACTACAAAAACAGCTCTAGAAACGGCCATTTTGATATTGGGATCGTCTTTTCATAGCAGTGTATGTTCATCGGCGTCTTGTTTGGATATCACCCAGATAAAGAAGTGGCATGCGTGCCCAATGCGTGATACAATACGTGATACATGGAGGATCTCACCTGGGAGTCTCATTATGACATCATCGATCTGCCTCATAGCGATGATATGCAGCTCTGTACAACCTTTTACTATTCACTATAGCCAGAATGACGGCGCGAAAGGTCCGCCAAATAGACTTCAAGCCGCACGAATATGACGTCGAAATCCAATACCAAGCCTCAGTGACATGTAGGCCCAGTGTAAGGTGTATATATAGGCACCACTAACGACATGTGCTCGAGAAGGAAAACATGATTGTAAATATAACATAATCTGCCCTTTTTTGACGCTGAGACTTTCGTATTCACATATTCTACAATGTCCGGACCGAATACTGGAACTGCCTCTATCTACGAGGATGGAGACGAACACAACTATTCCCGTGAAGCTATCCATGACGAACAGCGACATCATCTGCGTAATGTAGAAGGGTATATGCGGAGTAAGTACCAGTACCACACCGAGAACAGCATCCACCGGACAGCAAAAACTAATGATTTCCAACCAGAGAACCAAAACCAAGGCATGAATGATATGATTAGTGAAGATGTACGATGACCCCCTTGTCTACTACACTCCGCGGCGTCGCAATCCTGGGTATTAACTATTCTCCAGATCCAAGCTCAAATAGACGAACGGTTCAAAAATGATCCGCTCTACCGCGTACGTAGCCCATTATAATCTTTAAAATTCGCTAAGAAAATCTATTGACACGATGGCTGCAAAGGCTACCATCCACGGCAACCAGCCATCCAAGGGCGCACAACAAGACGCTGAGATCCTAGCTGAGGAGGCCGAGATGCTCAGAAAGAAGCAGGAGAAGACAGACAGTATGCCGAGCAAGAAACTCTAGCATAAATCCGCAGGGGAGCACTGAGTGATGGCAGCCTGTCCACCTAAATCTATTCGCGATAGCGAGTGTACGTTACTACACATGATAATGTATCGACAGACTGAACTTATCGAATGCTCTCTTTTTATCTGATGTGATTGATCTAAATACGAGCTTTGCTCTCCAATGATATATGACTAGTTTTGTGTGTCTAATTGTCAATTCCCTTTAGATGTATAATAGTGTTTACCTGTATACTATTGTTCATGCAACATTTGGCCCCGCGTGAGCTACCTAGGTAGGAGATCGTTCACGCTATCATGCTTTGCTTAGAGCAGTCCCTGTTGGAGATTAACCCTGGAGGCACCGTAATGCTTGAGGAACCGCCCCCAGACCGTGCGACAGCCTTCTTCACCCGATTTCTCCAGTTCACCGACAGCAATAGGCCAGAGCACTTTAGTATTAAATGTTAGTCTTCGTCTTGTCCTCATATTATAGGAATAAGATAATCAAAATGTAGAGTTCGAGATAGAGACCCGGAAGTTAGAGAGTAGAAAGTCAAAAGAAGGCGAAGAAAAGCAATCAAATGAGGTAGGGGTGTAGAGGAGCAAAAAAAGAACAGCTTTCACTCACCTCTGCCGGCTCCGTCTTCCCATCCAATAGGCATGATATGACCCTGGGCATGGAACTCAGGCGCAGCACTCATGTACCCCGGATCCACGGTATTCATAGCGACGCGGGCCGACTTCCAAGCCTCAGCGGCCTCGGTCTCGGTGATCATGTTCAGGGCGGCCTTAGACATGTTGGTGTGAACGTGTTTTCCGTTCTTGGCAGACTTAAGCCCCCGATCTGATTGTTCAAATATCCCCTCGCGCGACGACACGTTCACGATATAACCGCGGGCGCCGCGGGAGGGCTTGCCGAGGGGATTGCCGTCGCTCATTATGGGGAGGAGCTCGCGGACGAGAATCAGAGGCACGAAGGCGTTTACCGAGTGGGCGGAGATGACGTCTTCGTAGGGGATCTCTGGCAAGGACTGTACCCAGGAGGACCCGAGTGTCGGTGCTTTGCTTGCCGTATCTGGTGCCAACTGCAGCGTTGCGAAACCTTCAATACTTGCTATAGCTCCAGCCCGGACCTTCGGTACGTAAGATGTAGGCGGGAGCAGAAGGGATGATGTGGTGGAGCTCTGCAGTCGCTCTTCATTTCTTACTGACGTGTTCTCTTGCTCGATACTGTCCGTGATAGTTTGGGCGGCGTTGTTAATGAGTATATGCAAGGTGCCTCCCCATCCTTGCACGATCCGACGTATTTCCCGGGCAAGTTCGAAGGCGTCTCTTGCCGCTCGGAAATCGGCTCCGACAATCTGTAATCTATCCATCCATTCCTCGGCATCTTTCTCGGCCCTGTAGCGCACAAGAGCATCGTGGGGATAGCGGGTGGAAGCGATGACCCTCGCGCTGCAACGAAGGAGCCGCAGCGTGACGTGGTACCCGAGATTCACTCTAGCACCTGTCACAGCTACAACTTTACCTACTAACGAGAGCCTCGGGGGCAAGGAGAGCTGAGACCCGGCCAAGTTGAAGTCGCCACAGGGAACGCACATCCCTGAGATAGTTCGGTGAGGCTTGGGGTTTTGTCGACCGCATATGTAACAGCCACGGTGTGGCATAGGCCGCATTCGAGACGCAACATGGTTCTGAACCGTTTCTTTCCATGAGCTGTCACGCTGTATCTCTTGTCTGCCTGCCGAGTTTTCGACATGAGCTAGAATATATGCGAGAACCTCGCCCCCTGTCTTATCACCAGACAGTGAAGTTTCTTTAAATAACTGTCGTAGAGTGGTAGCAGTTGTGACTAGATCCTGTTCAGAGATGCTCAATTGTGAAGACTCTTCTTGTGTCTCTGTCGTTGAGCCCTCCAAAGGATTTTTGGGGGAATGATGAATATCGGCTCGGGCAATTTCATCAGCAACGATGAGTCCTCCATCCTCTGGCACTGGGCGTGATGGCGCGCCCTTTAGAAACCCGCAGATTTCAGCGATCTTAGATTCGTAAAGCAGCCGTAATATGTCATGATTGCAATCCCGATACGGCGCAAAATACTGAGCAACTGCCATTGCTTTTGGGGCAGGCCAAGGGGGCACATGAAGAGCGAGGAAGCTGGGCAATCTCAGCGGAGAAAGAGCTCTGCATGCTTTCAGATCGGCGAGTAGCTGGCGAGCTACGATACGAGGGGATTCATGCTCGACAAAAAGCAGGTAATCACTGGTGTCAGCTAGGAGTCTACGACGTAAGACAGAGAGCTGAGTAGAAGCTACTGAACGAGTGATATCGGGAAACTCTTTCGTCATCCAGTCCACGACCGTAACAAAAGATTCAAGCCAGGCTATTTCGGCATGCGGCTTTGGCAGAACCCCATTGGAGAAAGGATACTCGATGAATGTTGCATTCTCCCCGACGTTATCACACGTCCGCTTCAAGCGTTTTCCGGGTGTCTCGCAGTATATGTAATCGAGGCCGTCCATGGCCCTGCCAAAATGCGCTTCCAGTTGTTGTGGAAAGTATTTTTTCATCTCAACTACATCGACCTTTTCGGTAGCGACTTTGAATAAACGTAGACACCATTCGAAAGGAACCAGTGTCGCGTGCGGATATCTAAATCGATAATAGGTAGGCTTCAACGTTAAGTTTCGGGCTAACGGCGAATGAATACCTTTTAGATGCCACCCTGGGATTCTGCGGCGGCGTCTTGAATCACGGCGGAGTCTATCTAGGACATGTGCCTCCCTGATTGGTTGTTCGGGTGCGTTAACGACTTTGAGAAATCGTGGGAAACGTTCGTACAAACCGGCCAATCTTTTCAGCTCATCCGACTGCTTCTGAAACAGCTGAAGATACGCGCTCTTCAGCTCAGAAAGTATCTTGGTTAGGTCTGAGTTGCGTTTGTTTTCTTGAAATCCCCGGACGATGTTTTCTGCGAAGCTGTCCGCTGGTGCCTATTACCAGTTAATATCAGGGGTTGAGTTTATCAACATGCGAGGGAATCATACATTCTCATCGGGTGTCACACTCAGTCCAGCCCATTGAACCAACTCATTATTTTCTGGTATATAGTGGACTACCGCCTTGAGCTCCGGTGTTGATACGCAAGATCCTTTGTAATTTTCAATGCCAGCCAATTCGAAAAAAATACTCTGCATCTCGCCGTACAGAGCGGAAATTAGAGAATTCTGAAGATTGTTAGTAGTCCGGCGCACGAGTAGCAAAGTGTATATGCCCTGACCTTTTCTGACCTGTGTAGTGTTCCTGTGTACTGGATCGATGCCCACATCGTCTCAGCCTTGTATGCATTTACCTCCCTCCAAGGGCGGCAGTACTGGGTCCATGCCAAGTGGTTGAGTGATTGCCAGACGTGTTCGAGTTCATTCGTTTCTTCACCTAAAACTTCTGTCCAGCGCGAGTGCCATCGAATAGCTTCACGCAGGCGCTGTCCACTACAGCAAAGGAGATCCAGTGCTCGAAAGAACGGGAGATCTTTGAGTACTTGGTCGATTAACTCGAGAGGAAGGGTCTCCAAGTGCTGCGCCGTGCGCACAAGAAAGGGGTCTTGTGGTCGCTCCATACTGGCTCGAGTATTGTGGTAGAATGTCTAAACATCAGTATGAAAGCTGTTTCTATTTATGCGTCTACATATGTAGAAACTGAACTACCTACCTAGTCCGAAATTAGTAAAAAAACGTCAGCCAGTTATTAGTGAGTCACACACGCAGCGATGTTCGGTTAGCGAATATAGCTACGCTCTTATTTCTCACTTCCGTTGTTGAGTTACAAAGACCAGCCTTGAGGGCCTTCTGCAATAAATAATGCTTCCTATAACAAGGGCTGGTTTCAGGGCTTGGAATCGACTGTATTCAGAATACAATAATCTGTTATGGCTGCCTAAGACCTTGACCATTCGAATTCTCTTCCGTTCAGGTGGCTTGGCTACGTATATATATACAACTCTGGCCAATAGAGTAAACCTCCGACCTCGGCGCCTATGTCTCAGTTAAGCGAGGGCTGAATAGCTTCGTGTAACGCGTTCAGAGGGTCTAAGACTTGCAACCTCGTATTCGCTACGTAAAAAAGACACTTCCACACTTTCACATTTACGCCAACATACTATTGAACTTGATATGATATTGACAACAAAAGATGATCTAAAGAATGATAATGAAAATGCTAACCCGAAAAAAACATCTTTCCCATCCACAACGCCTGGAACTCCAAAGTTACTTGACCGCTTGACGTCGCCCAAAACAAAGGCTCCATGTGGTAATTATGCCTCAAATATACATTTTGACAAGCCCCAAGAGTGCTGGCAGTACACATAATGGTCGCCAGAGCATATTAGTGTCTTGTAAACAACCAATACAACTGGATACATAACCATGCTTTGAGCGATAGTTATTCAAGAATAGTGGCTATCGATGTATGAAAAGTATCTCATCGATAAGTCTATATAAGTCGAGTCGGATTAATGCTCATACCCGGCACCTCGTTGCCAAGGACTAGCATTCTGCGCACGGGAGATAGAGTGAACAGAGGGGCTCGTGGCTCGTGGAATTTCACTGCTATTAGGCGCAAAGGACGAATGTTGATCAGAAGAACGTGCACGCTCATACTGTATAGTGCTTGTAGTCGAGGTTGTTATTACCGACGATGGCGCAGCCCGATTCATAGACTGAGGACGCGAGCGTGGGGGTTGATGGAATGATGGCGGCGGCAAAGACTCGTTATCATCCAACCCAGACCCATATCCCAATTTTTCGCCACGGGCCGTTATCGCTAAAGCGTCGAGCTCGCCGTTGGGAGCTAACTGACTTTGAGACTTCATAAACGAGGTTCGGTCGTCACCCATGAACTTGTATCGACCATCAGGGTTGTCGGTGAAGAAAACGATAGCAGTCGATATGATCAACACGAGAAGCAAAATCAAAGTTGTAGCGGCATTCAAGATCCAGAGAACCACGCCAACAACACCGGTAACAATGTCCGGTTGGTCGAAAACATCGGTGAAGATTAGCAAGAAGATGGCATTAATGAAGTTCACTGCGCAAATGGCGATATTGAAAGAATTAATCTTCTTGTCCATCCACGGTCGTAAGACAGCAGATGCTATGAGGGCACCCGCCTCGATAAGGAGCAACGCGATCGCTTGGACAGTACCAGCGTTCTGAGCAAAAGCGATGAAGAAAGCTTTGACTACGGTATATCCGAGTACCGGCACAATGAAATAGTATGCCGAAGCGCGAAACTGAATGTAGAGGAAACCTAGTGAAAAGTCAATAACGCCACAAAAACAGGACGAATTGGGCCAATAGAAACTCACCCCATTTATTCAGAGTTTGGGGGTCTGAAAAGAGGATGTACGCAGGATTCCTATGCAGGGAGACCGAGCGGTGAGCGATACGGATCAACTTGTATGAGGCCCAAAATAAGCCGAAGTTCATGTATATAAGGAAGAACACGGCCAAAACCACTTCCGCTGCAGAGTCTCGCTGAGTAAACTCCCATAAGGAAAGAATTGTCACTGGTGCATATCCGATGAGGGTGATGCGAAACAGAATGCCCTTGAGCACAGTAACTGAACAACGGTTGTTAGTACACTCTTTCAAGGCCGACATGGCTGTTCGAGACCAGCCAGTTAGATAACACTTACGCCATCCGTTGCGGAACTCTAGGAATGTGTCGCCCTTGATCCATCGCGCCTTCGCAGCAAGCTCACATGTCCCTTTGAACAGGCCAACTAGTATTGCCGCAAAAACCATGACAACGTAGAAAGAAATAATACCGGTAAGGAAAAGATTCGTGGTCTCGATACCAGCTCGGAAGGCGACGCGTTGGATTCCATAGACGATGTAAGAGCCATAGCTGGTCTTAACGTTCCCACGCTTCACGAGACTTGAAGCATGGCTCGACAGAGCGCGCGGCATCATGGCCTCTGCACGTCTAAACAGACCCATGCCCGGCCCCAGGAGAGGTTCGGACCGTTTCTGAACTTCAACGGATACGGTGCCCAAGGTATCGATGATCCTTGCCGCCGTACCACCGGTTGAACGTTGATACCAGGTAAAAATATCCTGTACTGAAAATGGCATGTTAGTTACGTTATGTTGCAGAAAGTAGCCGCATTCAGCAAACACTAGACGAATAAACTTTGTGGCTGCAGGATAAACGCCGCACTGCTTCGCGACGTCAGGATTAAGTGTCTCTCAAACTTACAGAAACCGACGTTAACAATACCCAAGCTCCACTGGAAGTCTTGAGTCCACGATTGAACAACTGGAGGCAGCGGGATCCCGACAAGACCAACAATGGCCTGCGATTGAAAGTAGCTAGTCAGAGCTAAAGCCGTGGCCGCAACGTGAGATGCAGCATTAGAATGTCCCAGGCCAGAGAGAAGGGCGGACGAGGCAAGAGCGAGACCTGCGACAATTGCGGAAGCCCATTTGACACCGATCAGATCAACAGTCTTGCCGTTTGACACATTGGCCTCGAGACAGGCAACACTCTGGCCCGCCATCGCGCCGTCCGTGGCATTGATGAAGACCTTGACCTTGGCATCGATGTCAGGAAAGGTGTAGGCGATTCCAGGCACGATGGAGGCGGCACTAGGGTCTATCATAACACTGAAGGGGTCGTCGAGGTTGCCGGAGACCATGGGACAAAAGCCAGCGAGTTGCAACTCGCAAGGGTCGATTACGAGCGAGTAAATCTCGTAGCCGTAGGCAGTGATAGAGACGCCGAACCTGACGCGCGCCTCGATGGTGGAGACGGCGCTGATGTTGACATTGACAGTGTTCTCGGACGGGTCGTATCGGAGGTTGAACAGGCTGGCCGTGAAACCCGAGTTGGCCTGGCACGAGTTGAGCGAGTTGGTCTCGAGTACGCGTTCGGCGGTGGCGGGGAGGACGACGGCGAAGAGGCAGCAAAGCTGCAAGAGCAGCGCCCTTCTCGACGACGGCAGCAATCTCATGTTGAACGTAGTCTATGTGGCGACGTGTTGCGGTCGGGTGTTGCGGTCGGGCGAAAGGCCACGCAGGCGAGACGAAATTCGGTCCAGGTCGGTTCAGTACGCCTTTCGGTATTGATGCAACTGGACGTTGTTGCTGATACCACTACACACTTATCCCTCGAGCAGCATCAACGGCGACGGCGCAGGGCGGCACGGCCGATCGGGAAACGGAAGCGGCGGGAAAGCGACTCGTCACGTCGACAGCGGTATCGAGCGTTGGGGCGTACTAGCGAGATGCGAAGGTTGTGAGGCCACAGCAGGAATTTGTAGGAGAAGCGAATGAAACCTGCCCTATGGCATTACTATTAGGAGGGGATAGTAGTGTGTTGGTGATCCGCAGGAAGGGATTGCGGTATTTGGTGTTGAGAAGGGCCGGGACAAGCGGGATACCTGACGTTACTAATATTGTAGTAGCGACCTGTAGAGCATGCCGTGGGAACCGTAGGTACACCAACAGTGGAGGGCGAGACACCCTCCAGGGCTGGCCTAGTGACCGCATCACGCAGCAGCGCTTCCAAATCCAGTCAGACGGGTGTGCTAGGGCAGTACTAGTGTACGAGATGTACTCAAGTATTCGTCCTTACCAACTTGGTCTAGTAGGAGACCTCCATGGCCTGCTCTACTGTGCCAAACCCGCCCTCAAGCCACGCCAGGCAGCCGAGTGACATTGGGAAATTATTGGCTGCAGGTAAGGTTCAAAATCTCCTCACTAGAGTACAGTTAACCTACTTGATCAGGACAAGACTCTCTCACTGCTCCTAATTCCACCGAAACATGGTGATATTTGAATCTGTCTTACCTACCTGTACGTACTCGCATGGATATATAGGTACCTACTCGAGCTACTTACTTACAGTACGGCGGATGTGATCTACTGGTGATCTACTGGTGCAGTACACTGCATCAAACGAGAAGCAAAAGTGTTATTTCTTAGTAGATTTCATACTGCAGTACTGCTCCATAGGTCTCTTCAGCCCCGAGCAGTACTGCCTGAGCAAGGGCTTAGTGTAGAATTATGAGGAGATGTCTTACCTATTTAGGTACACTATGTTCGGTATGCTACGCGTGTTTATGAGGCAGTGCAATCATGGATTATGTCCATCTTGCACAGCCTCCCTGGCAATATCCCCATTCAGTCAGGCAACAAACATTCCCGCGATCTGACATCTTGCCAAGAGCAGCGTAGCGTATGCGACCTAGTGCTCGTTGCTAGCAATCCGAGTTACCGGGGTTGGACCAAACACGAGGAAGGGAACACGAGAAATGTTGATGCCAATACTCCTGAACAGTCCTGAATAATTGAATTTGCATTGCGGTGCCTGTTTCTGGAGACCTTGAAACATCCAGTATATAGTTCAGTCCTTTAAGTCATTATAGAAAGGGAACAAAGGGTAATAGCGCATGATGGTCAGTCATGTAAGGCTAGGTATCGTTTTGATTGATGTTTATATGTAGGGCTGCAGTAGGGGTAGAAAAAAACATTGAAAGTGCCAAGCTGTGGAGTTGAAGGCTTTACCAATTACACTAAGTGCCTATACTTAGTAGGTACTGTAAGCACACTCAATCCTATAGACGCCAAATTGAGCCGTTATCTTCAATTGCCTACTTGGCCCCAACTGTGACAACTCTCCATTTAACAATTAAGTAGTAGAAGCAAGACACTATCCCTTTAATGCCCACCAGCCCTCCGTGACTTTAAAAGTGGAAAAGTGGAATATGCACATCCTAAATCTAACAAAATACGGCCAATCAGATATTTATCCACCTAACAGGTAGAATCTCTATTGGATTATGCACATTGCCCCGTTATTCCACTTTTCCACTTTTAAAATCACGGAGGGCTGGTGGGCATTAAAGGGATACAAAGTATTCCATGACTAGGCGTGTCTATGATTTCAAGCTGTACCTTGTTTCGCGGTCGTACGGCGGTGCTGAGGGGCCAAACTCAGGTAACTTTAGTCTGTTTCTCTTTGTGCTTACCATCCAGAATGATAGGGAAGGACTCACTACTGAGTAAGCGCCAGCTAAACTCGAAGCCCGTTGCGACTTTAGTCGCTACTTCGTATTACTTCAACAGGGTGAAGGCGAATAGACGAATTGCCTCCATCGATCCCATAAGACCATCCGATGTTGGAACAACTTAATCCATTCGATGGGGGATTTGCTCACACCAATAGGGACAGTAGAAAAATAGAGAGGGACAACGAGAGATCGGTAGGTGCATTATATTATGCACCTTTGAAGGCATATTATTAAAAGATTGATATTTCACCACAAACAGCAAACAATCCAATTGACAATTCAGATAATTAAAAAGTGTTCACATTTGATGGATACAAGAACTACTTGGACCACTGAACGTGTGGGAAGTTCTATGCACTACTTTTTGGACAGACACTCACCCAGTGTATGATAATTAGAATGTCAAACTCATTTGAAGAATACGCATCAGGAATACATGTCTTTTCAAGCATAAAATGTTATTCCTGACATTTAGCTGCATATTGTGTTGCTTCTCATTCCACCTCTGTATGACTTTCGACCAGTAATCTTCCACACTTTATTCAGCTTACCACTTGAATTCAAATATCAACTTGTAAACAAAGTCCTCTATATATATATATTCCTCTCTATAAATATATGTATAATTAAATAATTGGATGATGTTGAACATTCAGCTTGTATATTCTAGGCAGCGGGCATGGGCACTTAGCCTATGCATAATACTAGTATCGTAGAAAGAAAGCGGCCACGGACATAGTTTTTTTCCCTTTAAGGAAGCGCTCACATGTGAACTTCAACATCACAAATATCAAGATCTTTCTTTCGCGGCATGTGGTAAGAATCAGGCCTTTTAAGGTATCTTCAAGGTTGGGTTACTAGCCGTACCGTACCCTGAAGGTTAGTGCATAATGTAACATCAGTCCACCAATTACGAGGCATCACTCGATGCAATGTCCAACACTATGTAATACTATACATCGGAAATGTGTATCGCTAATAACCGCAGATATCTGACTTATATATATGCTCCGAGATTTCAGCAGTTGGTAGTTTTAATATACTACAATAACTATTAAGCCGATAACGGGTATACAGTATCGGGAAAGATGAGGGATTTTTATATCCGAGCCTAGGGGCGCTTCTACAGTAGGTAATGGCCATCTTACAAGGCTTAGTCGTCGCGCGCCCTTCAAGTGGGTTGGTCTGTGTAGTTATGAGATAACGGCCAATGACTCAGATGACCTTTGATGAAGAGAGAGAATCGTGCCTGGATGACCATTTGGACCCTCGAATAACACCAAAAAAAAAAAAAAAAAAAAAACAGTTTGTTTATCGGGTCGAGGTGAAGCTTTCAAGACGATTTGGACAATACGCCCTTCGCCATGGCGACAGCAACTTCGACCACGACAGCCATCGAGCTAAGACCGCATACGGTATTGCAGCGTGAGCCTATCGAGGCTTCAAGGAACGCAAATGAAAGCATCGATCCTGTGCTGGAAGCCTCGCGCCTAGCCGACTCCGATGTGCCTGATGGCGGCTACGGCTGGGTTGTCGTAGCATCTTGCGCCGTTCTGTCGTGGTGGACGATCGGTACCAGTTATAGCTGGGGAGTCATTCAGGGTGCCTTGGTACAGGAGGGTTTATCAACGCCGGCGGTGCTGTCCTTTGTTGGGGCGCTCGGCCCAACGCTACTCGCGGCGGTGGCTATTCTTAACTCCCGCATCATGCGCATGATCGGTGTTAGATATACCGGTATGCTGGGCATCTTTCTCATTGGGCTTGCCGAGATCTTAGCGGGCTTCGCTGTGAAGAGCGTTCCTGGCCTTTTCATCACGGAGGGCGTCTTATTGGGACTGGGATTTGGGTAAGCCGAGGATCGGCCTGGATCGCTTCATTCCCTTGCTGACCTGACTGTAGATTGTCATTTATAGTGAGTCTTGGCTTTACATGAATATGAAATGCCACACATCGACATGACGATATGAGTGCTAACGCAATTTCAAGGTCACCTCGACAGGACCGGCGCAATACTTCAGCAAGAAGCGTGGTTTAGCGAACGGCGTTGTCTTTGCTGGCGGTGGTTTTGGCGGCGCCGTACTTAGCTTAGCACTCGACCCTCTCATCCGGTCTGCCGGCCCCGCCTGGGCATTTCGGACTCTTGGACTCAGTACGATCGTTACAGGTTTACCAGCTGCATGGTTCCTGAAAGAACGCACAGTTGTCCGCCGGGGTGGCTTTGTCGAATGGTATGCTTCGGTCACGAGATTGTTTTTGGTATTCAGATGCTGACAAGTTACAAGGCGTCTATTTAAAGACCTTAGTTTTGTATTTATTTTCATCGCTGGGGCTATCGGGACTTTTCCTCTTCTTGTCCCTCCATTCTTCCTTCCCCTTTTTGCTAATGCTATTGGATTAAGCTCTGCCACGGGCGCTGGTCTGTTGGCCGGTTTCAACTTCGCGTCAGCGGCGGGAAGAATCATCAGTGGTCTACTGTGTGACAAGATCGGCCCCCTGAACGCTCTGTTCCTCGCACTCAGCCTGGCGGCGATTAGCATGCTTGCTGTCTGGCCAGTATCTACGACTCTAGCTCCCCTCGCAGTATTCAGTGTTGTGAACGGCATGGCGAACGGAGGATTCTTTTCCACCATGCCAACAGTGGTAGGCAACTGCTTTGGGTCTGCCAGAGTCACTGTTGCCATGGGCATGATAGTGACAAGCTGGAGCGGTGGCTATCTGTTGGTAAGACTAAGAAAGTATCCCAAATCAAAAACGCACGATTCGCTCATCAATTCTTAGGGTGCCCCTATTGCAGGATACTTGCTCGAAGCATATGGTGGGCAAGAGGGAGGTTTTCAAGCTTATCGTCCTGCTATGTTTTATGCTGGATCTTTGGCTCTTGGTGCTGCCGGCTTTGTTGAGCTTGTCCGTTTCCGCTATAGCAGGAACTTTTTTGCAAAGGTTTGAGGGTAATAGCAAGATCGGTAGCTGATGCGAACTTTCAATGTACTATAAAAATTCCGTGCATTTCTTGTAGGTACAAATACATAATAATTAGACTTAACACACGATGAGAACCTCGTTTATATAAAAACGTGTTCCATGGCTCTTTATATCGTGCACTCTAAGATACAGGGGTATGATACTACAGACTACGCTGGTTGACGGGGATAGCAAAATTCCAGCCATCGTGACAGCGTATTAAGACTCAAGGGATGGTATCGCAGAGATTTCTACCCAGCACTTCTATATTCCAGAGCATATTGTCCAGTGTATTAGCCAACACAGTTTCATACAGGTGATTAACATCGCACTAACTCGTGTAAGTGAGGATGAGTTTGTCCTAGAGTTTGAAATAAGGATGTATGATATCTTGGGGCTATTAACATCTCTTGCTAGTCTATCAATTTCAATATCAGCCATGAGTCGGTTACCTCTTACCCAAGCCGCCACCAGTGCTGTCCAGCTAAACCTTAGTCAGCTCTCTAATGCCTTCAGTACGACATCGCTACACTTATACGAACGCGCCAAGAGGCCCCCTAATGGCAGCGAATTACACAAAACAGGTCAAGATATCTAGCCAGTAGGGTTGTCGTTGAAAGCAATGGAGTTGACGGTACCACTGGGGACGCCAGAGAGGACACCAATGGTGCCAATCGAGGCGATATAAGCACAGAGGTCTTGCGGGGCTTTGAAACCCTCGAGACCCAGAAGGTAGGCGCCGAGACCAGCGACATGTGGCGAGGCCATGGAGGTGCCAGAAATGATGTTCTACAGTGAAATCAAGTGTTATTACCCACGAACGCAAAGGATGGGAAAGAGAGAGGGATTCAGAATCGGTTATACTCACGGTACCTCCATTGTTCCAAGTCGATTGAACATCCTCGCCAGGGGCAAAGACGTCCACGATAGAGCCGTAGTTGGAAAACGAAGCGCGAGCGTCCGTCGACGTAGTGGCGCCGACGGTGCAAACCTGGGGCTCGCCGGCGGGCGATGTTGTCGAAGCATCGGTGTTGCTGTTGCCGGCTGCTACGGCAAGGAAGACACCGGCGCTGATCATGGCTTGCGCCGCGCTGTTGATAGCTGTCGAGAAGCTGCCTCCCAGAGACATGTTTGCCACGGTGCTGTTAGGGCAGCTTCGGGTTGCTACATCTGATGTTACGTAGTTCATTCCGGCAACGACGCCTGAGGTCGTGCCAGATCCAGCTGAGTTCAGCACCTTAACGGCGTACAGCTGGGTCTGCTTCGCCACGCCGTACGTCTTGGAGCCTACCGTACCTGCCACATGGGTGCCGTGGCCATTACCATCTGAATTAGTGGTGTCGGCAAAGTTAGCTAGCCAGGTGGCACGACCTTCAAATTCCTACAGCGATATTGTGAGTTGCCGATGATTCTCATTATTCGTTGTGTGATAGCTACATACAGTGTGCGCAGTGTAGATACCAGTATCTACAATATACGCGCAGGTTCCGGCGCCAGAGCTGCCATCGTAGACGTAGCCAGCGCCGCTGAGGCTGTGGTGGGAGACACGAGCCAATCCCCAGGTAGGGTCGGACTGCGTGACATAGTCATTGATGGTCATGATGGAGTCTTTCTCAATAAACTCGACCTATAGACTTTCATTTCAGTCGCCATTACCAAGACTGGGTCTTATTAAGCTTACATCAGGGTGGTTTTGGAGATTCTCGACCTCCTCTGGGGTTAGGGCGCTCGCGAAGCCCTTGAACCCCGGGACGTTGTAGACGTGGTCTGGCTCAGCAGCCACAGAAGCGTGGAGAGAGTCATCGACGGCGTTGTCGTACATCTTGACGATATACTTGCCTTCAATCAGGTTGTTGCCAGTGTCACGCGGGACGTGGAGAGGTGCAGGCGAAGAGCGCCTTGAAGGGGCCGCGAGGGCCAAAGGCACCAAGGTCAAGAGAGCAGCGGAACGCATATTGGTGGTTTTGGAAGAATGCGGGCCAAGTATACAAGTGATATGAGAAGCGAGTTCCCAGTCCTGTTCTGTCAGAACAGAATCTCAGAGTCCTCAAGGACAACATCGGGACTATTTATCATCAGGAAAAGCTTAAGTTCACGAAGTCGGTTTTCTTTCGATATTGCTGTGGGACTTTCAGTTCCAACTTGACCTTCCGGACAAGGAAGCTCGCAATGCCAGCCCATTGAGAGAGTCTAATCGATCCAGTAATGTTCTCAACGATGTTACTCAAAGGTGCAGCCATCTGGTGCTGTTCTCCAGATAGTCAGAGACGGTGTGTAGCCGCGCAGAGCGTCTTATCTGATATCCCGGTTCGAGGAGAGCCTTGTTGCTCACAGGACCTTGTTCGATATCGGCCAATATCTATGCATGAACCCTGGATTGCCCCATCATCTGTGTGCAACCGCACCGGCTATTGGCGATGACATCTTCAAATGACTTCTGTGCCAAGCCCTTGGTACCACTAGGCTGCTTTGATTGGGGTTGCAGTTACTGGTGGAGGTCGTCCTACGAAGAGTCGTATAGAAGTAATCATCGTCTGTCATGGCTAGCGAAAGATAGGCATATGGGATTGACTCCCTATCCTGCGCAATATCGAGCCTGCGACGTAGGTGCATCATCCTTGGCGCGCCAGATTTATATCACAACGTCGCATCTGCTAGCTGCCAGCTAGGTGTGTTGTGGTCGAGCTCGTCAGTGTTACCAACAACAACTACCCGGTGTCTCGTGAGCTATTCGTGCCTGATCGCCTTCCTAATCTAGTAATTAATTTATTGACGAGAATATCGGAAAGAGCCGAGCATGTAGGAGCCTTACCAAATGATGAGTTGAGCTTTGGAGGTAATATCTATGTAGATGACTAAGGCTGTTGATGTTGCACTGCGAGTATTGTACAGTCATGTGCGCTTAGACATTGATTCTACGAATGGATCGGTCGTGGCAATACGAAGTGCTACAGAGTTTATCAGTATGATAAAATATACTTGATTTTATTTAAGCAACAAAAGATTCGCGAAGTATTACGTCGCAGCTTTAGTGTGGTCATCATTCATCTACTTCGCTCACATGTTGATATATATATAACAAGCAAGCCGTGATATAGGTATACCACCCCACTGACTCGAACGGTAGCTATAAGCTATAGCTCGTGGGACAAGCTTATCGAATATTGCCAAGCACTATAAATCCCATAAACTAGAAAAGCATGGACAAGGAGTCTATACTATAAGTCAACTTTCTATCTATGGGTTACGTCAAGGTCACAGAAGACAACGTTGTATACATGGTCAGGTAGATATTGGCAAACCCTTTTGTTTCGCTATCCGAGAATTGAGATAATTTGGGCCTGATGTCAAGCACAGTTTTCTCAATACTTGTTTTACTTGATCTCCATCTCAGTGTTTGTTGCTCATTCGAAGATGCTCACTCGTGACTTCATTTGTACCCAATATCTCTCGCCTCCGATTGCACGCAGCCTTTAGTCGAAGCTTTTGAGATATCACTGATGTAGTATTGCTCTGTAGTTACGCACTTCGTTATTACTATAGTGCGCTATTACCTTTCTGAGGCGCCTAACCCCGTCTAACATGAGAAGACGCACATGATTTACTAGCATATCTAGAGTAGTCTGCGTGGAAGTCAGCCTTCTCGAATGAGGACGTCGAGCAACAGTGGAAGCCGGATTTCTTTCTCTCCATTGCGCTATTTTGCGTATGTTATATACATTAACCCACATCTCCTAATTACGTGCAGCGACGATGTCGGCCAAATCAACAGCGTTGTAGTCGCGCTATCGAGAGATGCATGTCATATGTAGTAGTACTTGTGCGCATATATTGGGGATCAGGCCCTGAATAACACGTGCCATTGCAGGTGATAGCTTTCATACATGAAGCTGACAATGTATTTTCAGTCTTAATCCAGGTTGTAGTCTTTCCGGGACTTGGGATCAAGCACTCCCCTTCCCCTTCCCTTCCTCTTTAACGAAAGTGGAATTAGCATACATCATGTTAACAGCAGTCATTAGGGCTTTGCAATATGTTAGGTACTATTCCTAACGAGAAGAGCACTCACGATGTGCCCAGGTGTCCGAGAGCGCAAGGGTCCGAAGTACTTGAGGGTGCTAGGACCCTAGGTATTGGGTTACCATGCAATCAACCTAGTCGCATTTGCATCGCTATACGTAGAACATGTGGGGATCTCCCCTCTTATAACGAATGGATGATATACCTAGCACGCATATCGGAAACTTCCGAGCGTTCTGTGTCGATGGCAGTTACATTCGAGGACAAACGTAGCAAGCCGAAGGCATATATCTACTGTACGCTTGCAAGTTGAATACGGCCAGGCGAAGATTGAAACATTTGTTATGGAGTACCTTGAGTTTAATTTGTAGTTTACCTAAAAAAGAGGTCCATGTTGCGTATCAAACCGAAGGTATATCCGTCGTGACTAATCACAAAATGTATACACGAACTGACTGGAGTCCCGGACGTATATAGGACGCCGGTAACAGGGTCGGGGTGCTTATCTGGTTACGTATATATACGATGGAGTACAGTTGACCTCGTGATTAGAAATAAGACCGGTCCGTCCCCTTCTCTCTTCTAAATACACGTAGTGCGTACTTAGAAATATGAGATTCCGACCATCCTGGTTATTCAGAAGGCTTGACCTAAAACTAAAAGGTCAAGGTCATTTAATGAGTGGTGTTTGTTGAAGTTCAGTGCGTTCATCCGAACAAGTTGAGAAGCGTCTAGAGCTTAGGAAAGTACAATCTTACAATCGATTCTTCAGTCATATTAGACGCGACAATTATATGTAGGATAAGATAATCAGGGTTGTGGAACTATCGACAGTCGGAATTATACAAATGAACATTTGACTTAACGAGGACCGCCAACAGTCACGGTGAGCAACACAGGATCACCTGCGTTCACCTTTCCTGATTGGTCATCTCCATCATCTGGTTGCACATCATCGTACGCGAACGCATACCCCTTCCCATCTATATTGTGCTCGTGAACGAGCCGCGCATAGTGATTCGTCGGGTTCCTCTGGTAGAATGTGCGAGGGTATGATGGGTGATCATCCGACTCGAGCAACGCGGACCTCACGAAAGCGGCAGCGAGACGGGGTATGATTGCATTCCGCGTGGCCGACGGTCCAGTGGTAAACGGCCCGCTGTTGCAGCCCAGGATATCGGCCGTGCTGGGCCTTTCAAAGACCTCGTCACCGACGTATAGCTTCTCGTCCGCCACTTTGCCTTCAAGGGTGCCGGGCGCGGCCTGCGTGTTGACCCGAAGCCTCGGGTGCTGCGCAAAACGCGTCCATACTTCCTCTACGTACGGCTCAAAGTACCCCTCGAAGCTGGCGCCGACGGCGTCCCCGTGTGTCGCGTTGAGGACGCGCAGGGGCCGGTCGTCTTTCGAGACGACGAGTTTATCCCACGGCCGGCCGTCCTTCCCTGCTTGCTTGCGCAGTGCATCGGCCAAGCGGTCCAAGCTGTCAGTGGCCGTGCCCGCCACGTCCTGTTCGGGCCCGTTTGCCGTCTTCAAGCTGAGGGCTATGGGAAGCCGCGGCACGAAGTCTACGTAGCTTATGTTGGCGTATAGCTGCGCGTCATTGAGGGTGAACTCGCAGAAGCCGAAATCCACCGACGCGTTGGGATCGCTCGGGTTCAGCACGCTGGGCTCGACAAGGGCTGGGCCGGGGTTGAGGAGGAATGTGAGCTTGCCGTCCCGCGACACCCAGATACGCCCGCCGGCTATCTGCGGGATCTCTACCGTTACCGTGTTCCCCGGCCGGCCGAGCGGGATTGCGCAGTCTTCGGCGAGTGGGGAGAGGATGGCGGGTGGGTTCTGTGGGAAATACAGCTCTTTGCCATTGGCTTTGAGTATGCAGCGCTGTCCATCATGCTGGATTGCAATGCCTGTGATATAGGCAAACACCTGATCGGAGTCGGTGTTGTTTTGTAAGGCGATCTGCAGTGAGGCTGGCATCTTGTTGGTCGACTACGTAGCTGAGTGGAAGTGGTATTTGCGCTATGTACTTAGGTGTGCATGTACTTGTTCTCAAATTTATCGATAGGTATAGGTTAATAGGTTTATTCGTAGGACCCCTAGGAAATAAGGAATAATCAGGTTATAGGTAGATGTAAAGATACAGATGTTTATAATTCTAGTCTGCTACAACAGGTTGCTAGATGTTAGGTATTATGTGATGGGCGTCATTATCAGATGATGACGTATCTGCACCTATACACCTAAATCAAGGTCAACTATCGTTGCTACCACAACGAGACCAATGAATTCTGCAAGGAGAGCAAGAGTTATTGTGCTAAACATCATTTTGCAGCTGCCTTCCATGTAGAGCAAATCTGAAAACGGGGGTTCTTGCGGCTGTAACGAAAAGAAAATTGGGATGTTTTGTGCGCTTTTGGTTGTCATCGTTTTATCACACCCTCCTTAGCTAAAGTAAAGTCTATTAGGGGGAAGTTCACGTAAGCTTATTTTAAGATATGCTTGCCTACCTACTAAGTATACACATATGGCACCCTTTAGATTTGTTGCAAGGCTTGAAGAATCGAGCAACGTGCGTGTGTGTACTTAGTAGGTGACGATGCTGTCTGAGCCTTCCCTACAGTATAGTACTTGTTGAATCAGCTGGAGGGTTCGACCATGTCCCTGGCAATACCCCTGGCATCTTGTATCCACTAGGCCCGTACTTGAAGGGTTCCGCTCCGTTTATTTATAGTATATACCAGCCGTTCCAGCTAGCCATAAATGGGGTTTAGGAGATAAGCTCTGCCCTACAGTATCTAGCGTGGCTAGCTTTTTTACTGTATTAATAAAGTGAGTGGGCTCATCCACCTGGAGAATCATTCGAGTGTCTCGACCGTGTTTTATCTCATCCACGCCGCCCGCCGATCATGTCTTTTCGGTGATGATTCTGCCACTCCTTTATCATCCGTAGTGGTTCGATTCTGTTGATCGACTTTAGGAGACTGCGCGTTGTAATTAGCTGGCTATCACACTCCGCTGCACGGCCAACAATTTGTAGCCGCCATTGCTTTTTATTATTTTTTATCCTTTGCTTCTTTTTGGGGGGTTTTGTACAATGGCGCGGCATATCACCATCCTCATCACAATTGTGGTGGCTGGATTCATATTACTATCCTTCACCACCTCACATCTCGGTAGCATAAGCATACCAAGTGTCTATCATGATGCAGACCTTGTGAGAGACACCACATCCGAAGGAGATGCGGCTTTAGGGTCTTTGTCAGGTAACATCCTTGAGGGAGGCTCGATAGCACCAAAACTCGAGAATGCAACGGCCAAGTACGCCCTCTTACACTCCACCCGTCGACAATATAGAGACAATATCCCGTTTACTAACCGTGCTTCTCCAAACAGGGCTGAACTGGGTCGCGCCAGCTGGAAGCTATTCCACACGATGATGGCGCGCTTTCCCGAGAAACCCACCGACGAAGATTCGCTTGCGCTCAAGACCTACATCAAGTTGTTCGCTCGATTGTACCCCTGCGGCGACTGCGCTAGTCATTTTCAGAAGCTGATCAAGAAATATCCTCCGCAAATCGGTTCGCGCAACTCCGCGGCGGGCTGGGCCTGCCATGTACACAATCAAGTAAACGAGAGGCTCAAGAAGCCCCTCTTCGACTGTAACAATATTGGTGACTTCTACGACTGTGGATGTGGTGATGACAAGAAGGCTGCCGGGGAGGCCGGCAATGAAGAATTGCTATTAGCTACGAAGGAATAAGCCTTTTTCTCTACTGAAGACAGTAGCAGGAAAAACCGCCCTTCCTGAATATGACGAAATCCGACAGTGCGGACACGTGGATTTCTGGTTAATATATTGTACATTGAGACGAGCGAGCTTTGGTTTCGTTGGCAAGATATAGCTGTACATCATAAACATATGCCGGGTTCTTGGGACAACGATGGGTAGGATTTTTAGATATGTAGTGGTTAGACCTGGCATTCAAGATTTAGTGACACACGATACCCCCACGCATCAGAATGATGCTGTTTTTTTGCTTGGATGTACCATTTTCTTTCTTGTTTCTTGAATATTGAAAGAGTAGGTGATTTACCTACTCTATGTTATTTATGTAGGGAGGAGGTAGGCATCTTGTTGAAGTTACCTAAAGTATCCGATTTGGCATGTCTATTTTTACTTACAGTAGGTACAGCACCTTAGGTAGGAGGCACTTTACAAGGGCAGACAAGGACAATGGCCCGGGGTAGGTGCCAGGTGGGACGTACCTTGATAACACGTGACCAGCTGGTATTATGGGGCGATTTCGGCTGCCAAGGCATTTGGCGGGTGCTATGTGAGGCTGCGCGTCTGTGAGCTGCCTGAGCTTGGTTGAACGTAATGCAATCCATGATCTAATGCCCCGAAGCTCTTCGAGAGCTACAACAACCATAATCACTAGACGAACAGCCTTGACCAGCCGCGATATCTCCCGCATCTCACGCCCACCTAGACTGTTCTTGACGCCGCATTTCCGTACCTCAAGTCAAGATGGAGTTTACTACGACAGGTGCCTTGAACGAAGGTACGGGCTGATTGAGCTCTGGCGAGCTTCCCTTTCTCGGCCCCGACTGACGATAGCGTTGCCAGATGGTATCCATGTTGATATGGATAGATTGAAGAAGGGAGAGGTCAAGTAAGCTCGCGAATGCCGTCTTCAAAACATATTGCAGCACTGACATCATTGCAGCCTGGGTACTTCGATGTATGCACGACTCAACCGCAGACAAACGGCAACAATCCAAAGCGAGGGAGCTGACAAAACACAGTATGGCCGTGACATTCAAGGATGGTGTAATTCTGGGTATGTCTTGCTGTTACTCTGCTAGCTATCTACTGTGGATGGATTGCTCACCTTGTCCGCTCATAGGTGCCGATTCCAGAACCACAACCGGAGCGTACATCGCGAACCGCGTCACCGATAAACTTACACGAGTACACGACACAATCTGGTGCTGTCGATCCGGATCGGCTGCGGACACACAGGCTGTTGCCGACATTGTCCAGTACCAGCTCGGCCTATTTGCCATGCGAAACGGCAAGCCACCCACAACACAAACGGCTGCTGCCATCTTCCAGGAGGTCTGCTACTCAAACAAGGACCGTCTAAGGTAAGGACTAGTATTCGGTGCTTGGTCCCAGAAACCATTTGACAAGTGCTCACAACATCTGCTTCTTAGTGCCGGTCTAATCATCGCCGGCTGGGACGGGCGACACGGCGGACAGGTCTACTCGATCCCATTAGGTGGTTCATTGCACAAGCAGTCTTACGCCATCGGTGGATCAGGATCAACTTATATCTATGGTTACTGTGATGCGCACTGGAAAGAGGGTTTGGAGAAGGAGGATGCAATTAATTTCGTCAAGGGCGCCCTACGCGAAGCCATCAAGTGGGATGGCAGTTCAGGTGGTGTCATCCGCATGGTTGTTCTCACAAAGGACGGTGCCGATCGTCACCTCTACCTGCCGGATGAGGACTACAAAGTGCGGCATTAGGAGACGATCGAGGGCAAGAGGGCGAGGCGAGAAGTAGTAGCAGGCGATAACTTATCGCTAACTCGACGTATCAGATCGCCTGTATAATACAATATTATGACGTGCTCTCGAACTGGCCTGCTGCGCTTGCTCAGTGATGCCGTGCGTTCGCTCTGACCTAATATAAATAAATGCCAGCGGCTCGTTAACATAGATATCTATGTACCAAATGACTTTTGACAGGTGATCTCCTTCTGTCAAAGATAGGTAGTCGATACATAACGGAATTATCGGCGTTGCGTTATCGCTGGCTTGCTTATGCCCCTTTCCTTTGCTGGCTCCCGCAGCATCCTGTCTTGGCTGCATTGCGCGTACCATTAAGCGGTGAGCTACAGGTCTGTATTTGAACAACCGAATTGTCAGACGCGATCCAATCAGCTTTTTTAGCAACCCAACCGCGCGATGCGACGAAATATTCTCACTCTTTGCGCAGTATAAAGGAAGAGACGTACCGAGGGCTCGAATATAAGCTTTTACGCGATTCATCCATACGTATTTCTTGCGCCAACACGTGCTTGCGTATATTGTCTACTTCGTGTGCCTGACTTCGATTGTAGCATGTATGCTAAGCACACCCTAAAATAGCAGTTGTTGATAATGATGGTACGAATGAGACTGATAAGATATCTACACTATCCTACATTCATATTCTGGTGGAGACCACCAAAACCTATGACACTACACTACACGACTGCCGGTACCAAAACTCTGGGAAACGTGCCAAGACAATTCCCGATTAAAGGTCAGCGATATCCGCTCGCCAGGACAAATCTAGCGGCGAGAAACTGTAACGCTGCTGAGGCAGGCGTGGGTATATTGTTGCCGGCTTGTCGGATTCGCCGCTAGACTTGGGTTTGTCATTCATCTCTGTATGCGACATACTCTATAGTACATTTAGATGATAGAATGAGACTTTCAGATCCGGAAGACTCCCAGAGACCGGTGGGCGACGAGGTATTGGAAGAATCTGTTCTTCACATGCCGGGTCTTAATACTACCACTCCAGAACCGGAGAAAACCCAGACTAGGCTAGACAGCAGATGAATGACTAGGAAAGGTTGCTCTAGAGAACCCTGAATCGTGAATGTGGATAATAGAGCCTCAACGGGGCTACTAGTGGAAAATCAATGGCCGGCCTACCGGCTGGGACGAGAATTGTACGTGTACGACGGCTGGGCCCTTTCAAGCCTGAAGTCTTTGCTCCACAGTTACCCAGAGCTTAACCTCAACTCCGGCCAGGTAGGCTATGATTGTCTACCTCGAGCTCGGAAAGCAGGAGATATGTATGAATCAGGCTTCAGAATGCTCCCAGAGGATGACGCCCGAGGTCTCAAAGTATACATTGTATTTTACAACTTCTATCTGCGGTGTCACGAGAATGACAAAGTCTAGCTAGATTCGTGCGTAGTTAGTTATACTACCGTAGTAGAAGTGTAAGTATTACATATACAATAAGCATTTTTAAAAATATCATTAAACTAAGTGGAGGACCAGGCTGCGTAGAGTTTTGCACCGTCAGCCTCAGTGGAGCAGCGAACTACTGGATTGTACTGTAGAATAGCTGTAAGTAGCTACGCTTGTAAACCTACCTACTCGCAAAGAAAAATTACCGTACTTGCTCAACCGTGCTGCCGGGAACACCCGGAGGTTGGCAGGCAGACAGATGAAGCCGGAGTACCTTAATTGAGGAGATACAGTTTCTGACCTGAGAAAATCGGGTTGAAAACAATGATTAGTTAAATCTATAAGCATATCGTACATCAACCAACTCACAAGTGAATACTTAGAATCCTCTTGAGCATCTCCTGCCCACGTGTTGTAAACCAGCATCCTCATAAGGCTGGCTTGTAGTGTAGTGTATAACGCTGTTCTAACCCAATCAACGTGCGAATTATATTGACACCGCTAGTTATCTCGCCTTACTTAGTACATGTAGTATGGTCAAAGCACCTAAGTTACATACCTAGCTAGTTACAACGACACGATCGGAATGGATGGATGTAAGGTACAGGGGTCGGGCAAAACTCCAGAAACTCGGATTTTTCATTCTTCTACAAAACAGAGCCTAAATCCACACGCCATTAGCCACGAACCATGAACGACAAGAAGGAAGAGATTTAATACTACAGGCCTTTTAGAACTCAGCAGAACAGTATACACTACCAAACTATCTTGTACGATGCAGGACAGCATGCATTAGAGAACAGAGCTAGATGGAAGTTGGTCTATTGAGCTTCGGTGCCAGGCCAGGCTTTGGATAACAGAGCAGCTTATTATAGGCCGTCCCTTACCACACGTGCGGGCACTCGCAGCCCGAAGTGGATTTTGGGACCTGGATAGGCATTCTTGCCTGGCGATCTGTCAGAGAGCTTGGTGCAATAGTTGGGTGTCTGGACTGTGTCTAGACTTTCCCCCGATAGGCTGTGATTCGATGGAGACGTAGAGCAGCTTGAATCAGACTCCTGCTCATCAGTGGCCCAGGAACACGTCAACGGGGGGCTTTCAAGTTTCCGTGCTTGCAACCCCCCCCTTTTTGCCCCTCCAATCCAACGACTGCTTGCGTATCTTGAATACTTGAGCAGGTTGGCCCCCAAGTACCGGGGCGTAGTGTTCAACTTTGGTTTTTCCCTCCTTTTTCTTGTCCTGATTGCATTTGTTTCCAGTGGTCATCTTCAATTTCTCTCAATACTTCTTCGCCGGACACGTTGTGGCAGGGAGTCTGGCTGTTGGTTGTCGTGGCCATCCACCCGTCTCTTCGCTGTTTCTTGTTTATTGTTGGTGGCCCGGACGTGATAAGGACGACCGTATGCGCGGCCTGACAACGGCGTGAAAAAGAGACACACAGAGAGACACCAGTGATCTTGGTACACTTGCGACATCGTTTTGCCGCCGATAGATTTCCGGGTCCGTCCCATCCATTTATGTCATTATCTGCGACTCGCCTGTCAGCCTAAACCGCATAAACCTGTTGGCAAAAACACCATTAGACTTTTACTGTTGATCTTCTGGGGATTCTTTTTCCATCCATTACGTCTATTTTCTCGCTTGACGCTATATATCTGTTTCGCGTGGTCTCGTAAGCATCTACACTTGCCGTCGGAATACATCCCTGACGTAAGGTACTCCCTGTGCTGCCTGTACACTACCTACGTACTTTACTGCTGCACCTACCTACAACCACCTACAACTAGGTACCTTACCCTGCCCATTGACCAGGGACCACTTTAGCGCACTTCAGGCACCGGCATCCCCTGCCAACGCTTCTCATTAGCACCTCCAAGCTGCGTCCTGCTTCCTGCTCTCACTCGCCGCTGCAGCCACTTTCTGCAAATCAAACCCACCCGGCCAGCCAACTTTAAACTTTACTGCTGCTGCCGGTATCCTTTTGCTCTTCCTCCCCCAAACACTCGATACCTGTCCCTCCCTCCCAAGTACCTACCTCGTCGGAGCCACATCATCAACCCGACCAACACGACATCATCTTTTTGCCGTCGTCTGGAACGGCGAGTCGCGCGCGCATCTTTCCCGTGTCGACGCCAACCCCCCAGCCCACACGCGCAGGCACGACACCCCCGCCCGTGCTGTGTTGTCATCAATCACTCCATCAGTCAATCGACACCCAAGACCTGGAATATTGGCAGGGTCCGATTGAAAGACAGGCGGCCGTTCATTCTACCGCCCGTTGTGCCCGACCTCGTTGCGCGCACACACAGGAATCCTCCTTGTCCACGCAACTGACTTCGCTGTCACTGCGCCGCATCCAGTCCAATCTTGGAATTATAGATTGGGTCTATTTGGGTCTATTTGACACACTGCCCGATTCGAGATTATTTGCATCGGTCCCTAGCTAGGCAAGGCGCATCTGCGGATGACCATCGACTTATCAGCATTTTAATTTAACTTTCTGTACTGGTAAGCACCGTCTACACCCGCTCTTATTTCTGTTATGCGATGCCATCAGCTGTCCCCCGCCCTTCCTATCTCGACCAACCATCAATCCTGGCACTACGAGATGCGTCGCCATCCTCTCTTCACTGTGATATCGCCTTGAGTGCTTGCAAGCGAGAATGCCGGTTTATCGTGATGGCTTTGAAATGTGATGGGGTCGTCGTGACGACCATTCGCGTAGAACTTCGAGCATCTACCCGCTCTCGCTTCTTTGGTCGGCTCCTACCTCTCTGTCAGCGCAGAGCAGCATGTAAACAACAACGTCATCATTGAGCCACATCACTGGCCTGGTGCCAGATCTGATCGCGGTCCTCATTCTAGGCAGTCCTAGCGAAAGCATTTGGCTTGTCCCTGCCTGTTTGCGCAAGGAAGCGACCTATCATGTTTGCTTCACTTTTTGCACGCATAGTTTAACCAATCCGACTGCTATTCTCGAGTTGGACTCGAAACATTTACTGATACTCTGAACAATTGCGATCGAGCTTCGCTAACCCTGTGTTCTCACCCTCGCAGATTCATAATTCACCCTTCTGTTACTTTATATCACGCAACGGTACTATGGCTGCTGTTGTTAATGATTTCGTCGCGGATCGTTCACGGTTCAATAGCATGATACCATCGTCAGGATTACAGCACGAGCATTCTCACACCCGTGATTCTTCTTACCGATCCGAATATAATAATCGGCCACGTGAGGCGCAGTCACACAAGTCTCGCTCCCCAGTTCCTTCGGCGTACGCTCGATCCTCAGCACCAAGCGCAACACCATCAAAGCGGCCTTGGGAGCCCAGCACCGAGCAAAAGGAACCACTGACTGCCGAGGGCGCCTCACGGTTCCCCTCTCCGCCAGATTCGTCATCGTCAAATCCACCGTCTGAACGTGAAGCTGTTCAGGACTCGAGTACGTTCGCTAATTATATGGCAACCGACATACATCATGCTGCTGCATCTGGGGCCGCTTCGACCATGACAGCACAACAACCGTCGCCCGAGTCTAACATCTCGAATTCTCCTACAGCGGCATCTCCAGCTTACAACGCTTCTGCGCCACAACAAGGTCATACTGTAGTGGTACGTGATTTAGCCCATATTCAGAGTCTCGCGAGGGCGGATCTCATGAACGGTGGTAATGGGCCAGGTATATTGAACGACCCTCCTCTTCAAGCTATGAAATATGAAATAAGCGGTATGCCTATTGGAGACATCATTGAGATGGTAGCCGCACTGTTAACCAAAATCACGACGACGAATGATTTACAACACGACGCGTTGCACAGGAACGCAACGCATCAACAAACAGCTGCGAATCATAATAACGACGGCTCTTCAATGAGCCCGTTAAGCAGCTCGGTATTAGCTTTTCATGGAAAGAACGTTCCCGCGATCACCATTTTGAGCTATTTAAGCAGAATTCATAAATACTGTCCAACAACTTATGAAGTTTTTTTGAGCTTGCTCGTCTATTTTGACCGCATGACGGAGAGGGTGAACAATTTGGTGATGGAAGCAGAGGAAACTAGGCGGCAGCTTCAGAACCAGCAGAAACCACCATCACGAGCCACCTCGAGTGCTTCTACCAGGAAACCGGACACCGAGATGAGAGACATAACCGGTAGTGAGGAGGCAGAGATGGGCCTTGTAGATGACGATGACATGGGGAAAGGGAGGGGGAAGGAAAGCGGCGGCAAAACAGAGTTGCCTGCTTCCTCAGCTACATATTTTGTTGTAGACAGCTTCAACATCCATCGGTTGATAATCGCTGGAGTTACTTGTGCAAGCAAGTTCTTTTCGGACGTTTTCTACACCAACTCGCGTTATGCGAAGGTATGTTGAGTTCAACTACATCTAAGATCACAAGCATGGACTGACAAGTTTAGGTCGGTGGCTTACCTCTTGCTGAGCTCAACCACCTGGAGCTTCAATTTCTACTTCTTAACGACTTTCGACTTTGTGTACCTGTCGAAGATTTAGAAGCGTACGCCACAATGCTTGTCGAATTTTACGCGCGCGAAGTTGTCGCCCAACGCTCACGCCCTACGCCTGGAACGGACTGAGTTTGAAAATCTACTGTTCACGGCGCTCAAGCAGCTTCGGAACGAGAACACTTATACAAGCACCCTATACATCCGACCACGAATAATCGCATATAATAGCGCCCAACATCGTTTTAGATCACTCTAAGCTCGTCGCTTCGTAAGAGGAAAGATGAATTTGCAACGGCCTTGGGGAGACTGGCTTTGCTTGGGAGTAGAGCGCATGACCATATGCCTGGTGCTTAGACTGGACCAACGGTGGAACTTTCACGGCGTGGATGGCTTGCGATTTGTTTTTGTAGAGTTGACCTCGGTCTGGTTTGATACCCGGATAGATTTCCTTCGGGCTGAGAATTCTACACTTTTGATGATATGATTATGATGTTTTGATCGCAATATTGTGTGCGTGTGCGCTCATGTGATTGAAAACTCTTGATGGATGTCGATTCGTATAGCTACGACTAGACATATCAATGACCTTGAACAGTGACGCTTAGTGTAGCACCGATCCTTTATGTTATCACGTCATTAAATAGCATTTAAGCATATGTTGCACCTATAGATAATGCATTTATCAGGGTATTGTGCTTAGGTAGAGTCTAACCGAGTTCCCAAAGGACCGTCCCCTCTACCAGACAGAAGGAACGCACGCATCTTCATGAAAACAATCATTGACAGGCCATGACGAAAAGTGTCTGCATTGTCGGCAAGTACTATCATTCCTCCCCTACATCATATGAAGTTTTTCTGCTGACAGATACAGGTGCTGGGCCATCTGGCCTTGTAGCGGCCAAAACCCTCTTACACGATGTTGCACCGGCATCGTTCAACGTCACTATATTTGACTCACAACACCGGATCGGGGGGCTGTGGCCTGCCCACAAGGGCGACAGCGCCGGTCTCATTCATCCATTAATGGTAGCCAACCAGAGCAAGCATACGGTTCAATTCAGTGATTTGGCCTGGCCGGACTCTGATCCGGACTTTCCCAAAGCATGGCAAATTGGTCGCTACTTGGAGCGCTATCTGAAAGAGTACGGAGGCGCAGATATACGGCTGGGCCACAAAGTAGTGAAAGCAGAGCTGCTAGATGGCGGTTCATGGAAAGTTCAAACAGACTCCGAAAAAGGGACACAGGCCAGCGTTTTCGACTATTTGCTGGTCGCGACAGGCTTCTTCGGGAGCCAATCATGGCCCGAGGGTATTCCGAGAGAAGGAGACGTGCCAATCATCCACAGCAGCGAATACAGAGATATTGAGAGCGTCTTAACAAAAGCCAAGGACACCAGTGACAAAATCCTCGTCGTCGGCGGACAGATGTCCGGGGTTGAGATTACTGGCACTATTGCAACTCATCTTTCCTCCCTCGTCCATTCGCCAGGGCACAAAGCAATTCGGGATCCTGAACGGTTCACGATCCATCATGTGACACCGAGACCAGCATGGACAGTTCCTCTCTTCACCTCTGTCAAGGTAAGTCTCAGTATTTGCAGCCCGCTCCATAAAAATCCCTGTTAACTGTAAAATCAGCCCGACGCCTCGGCACCTCCTTTCCTACCGTGTGATTTGCCTTCCTACAATCTGGCACTACGTCCCCATCCCCTGGTGAATAGCCAAGGACATATTACTGTAGAGATGGCACGCAAATCTAACTCAATATATCAATCCGTTTTGGGCACGGATCAGTCCATCTTTGCGCAAGAGACTAAAATTGACGGAGATCTTCTTGATAAGCCGCCATTGCTTGCAATAGGCATGCATTATATGGATTTCGTACGATCTGCGCTCATCAGACCCCGCAAAGGCCGATTGTCGAAAATTGAGGGAACCACAGTTACGATTTCATCAGAAGACGGCGAGGAACCAATAAGTGATGTTGCAGCAGTTGTTATTGCAACAGGCTTCGAATCTTCTCCGTCGATATCTTTCCTACAGCCTTCCGTCTTAGAAGTACTTTCTCATTCTCCAGATCATAAAGACCTGCCTGTAGCGCTGGCTTTCCATGGGACGCATCACCCGACTTTACAGACACTCGGGTTCGTCGGCTTCTATCGGTCACCTTACTGGGGCGTTATGGAAATGCAGGCTCGACTTGTTGCACGTCTCTTTCATGAACACGCCCAACAAGAGCTTTCTGATCGTCCTACCTCCCTTCGAGTTGCACTGGCCAACGATGATAGTATAGAACGTACACTAGCACTCCGCGATGATCCCCGATGCTCCCAATTCCCGATGGGTGATTATCCTTATCTGATGCAGGAATTCGCGAACGCGCTTGGCCTGCCGATTTCCGCGCCAATAGGCACCACACCACTTCTCGCTAATGGTCTTCCTATGGATATTTTAACTCCAGCGCGATATATAAGTCACGGGGCTTCTGAAACTCAGCGTCAGCAAGCCGCAGAGAATTTGAAGTCAACACACCGTACTGCCCTTGCCGGTCTTACAGGGCGATCATTCATATCAGCTGCCGTTTTTCGATCACTACTGGGTGAATGGAGCCTCGAACGTGATCTCGTGTCCAAGCTACCGAGTCATCCTTCCGGGCGCTTTGTCGGTACCGCTAAGTTCTTACTGCGAGCTGGCACTGTCGATGGACGTGAGCATAAGTTCTCAGCTACTCATGCTGAAGGGAAATCCAGTATCGATGTAGACACTCCTGACACGGGGCTTGAGTATTTATACATCGAGGATGGTGAGTTCACCGCAGCAGGTACTGATATGCGGTTCAGAGCTACGCGGCGTTATGTCTGGCGATATGACGAGGAGAGTGATAAATTAAGTGTATGGTTTGCACGAACAGACGACCAGTCGCGTGCAGATTACCTGTTCCATGAGGTCGAGTTCATCCCGCCACCTTCCCTGGCCGCAGGTGGCAATGATGCAAGCCAGACACCGGGCTCTGTCACCAATATTCAGGAGAAGCAGGAGAATATAAGAGCTCAAGGCGATGGCTGGCGGGCCAAGGCAAGCCACTTGTGCGTAGAGGATTTGTATGATGTGCACTACGAGTTTTCTTTCAAGGCGGTAAATCTTCAAGAGTGGAAGCTTGGATACTCGGTCCATGGACCCAAGAAGGATTATAGTATTAACGGCGTGTATAGAAGGAAGATTGCGATAGCGTAAGGGAGGATATATTGGGTATATGTGAGGAGAAATTCCCAGCTAGTCACGGCAAGCGTCTCTACCCTCCGCTGTGGTGACCGGATGCGGTGTTCGTATCAAGATGTCATTGGGATACAAATGCATTATCTTACTCATTTCCCCTCAAGCTCTTCTATCTTGTATCACGCTGTATTACAGAACGATATCAAGATATGTAACTCCCCCGCTCTCGGTCGTTGCCGATGATCTTCAACGTGGGGAAAAGGGAGAGGGGTCGGTCGCTCTACATAAGTTGGAGAGCCGGATGTCATCAGATGCGGGATGAAAACTAACCTCCAAGAACGGACTCACTATCTATGGGCTGATCTGTACCTCCATGTGCGTGTAGTTGATAAGTGGTTTGCTATGCGTCAATGGGATCTGCAAGTGAGCCTAAGATCGGACTTGATCAGGAAGGTCGCTTGAATACGGTCTATGACTGACTAGCCCATAGTGGTCACTGTACCTTCGAATGCGACATCGTTTCTTTATTCTCGAGACTTTCGTGTTGTCATTATGCATAGCTTAGCAAGACTTTAGTCTGAGGATATCCTGCGGGAGCACTTCGTAAATACCAGGCGCTCCATGAAGCTGCATTCATATATAGAAATTGCTTGACGACCTCATTCACACCACGCTCGTCTTATTCTGAACGTGTTACGGCAAAGAAGCTTTGAATATGTGGAATACACGAACCCAACTGCTATGCATGGCACTGGTTGCCCTATGCGACGCCTGCGTACATGAACGTCACCTTCGAGGTTCAGGTCTCGCGAAGAGACAAGTTACTCCTCTCTCAGCACTAAACCCGGAGGAAAAAATTATTGTTGACTCTGTATCTAATATCAGCATTTCGGGATGGTCTTATTATTATACTCATGGCTATCATGTAGCCGGCACGAATATGACGATGGCTGATTGGACCGCGGACCGATTCCGAGAGAATGGGTGGAATGCAAGCGTCGTCTCCTACAACGTCTACCTAAACTATCCCGTGAACAAATCACTGAGCCTCACGTACTCCAACGGCAGTACCTTTCAGCCACTGCTCGCAGAAGCCGTATTGGAAGTCGACGAGACAACGAGCTATCCTAATCGTGTGCCCACATTCCACGGGTACTCTGCCAGCGGTAGTGCTGAAGCAGAGTTTGTCTATGTAGGCAGAGGGCAGCAAGACGACTTTGCGCGCTTGAAAGAACTGGGGGTATCTCTCGAGGGGAAGATTGCTATTTCTCGCTACGGTGGCCCGTTTCGAGGCTTGAAAGTCAAGAATGCGCAAGAAAATGGCATGATTGGCACGGTCATCTTCACTGACACCGGTGATGACGGAAATTTCACGGAGGCCAATGGGTATGCGGCTTATCCAGATGGTCCTGCAAGGAATCCGACCGCTGTCCAACGCGGTAGCGTGCAGTTTTTGTCGATATACCCAGGAGATCCGACTACTCCGGGCTATCCGTCAAGAGATGACTCTCCCCGAGCGGATCGCCACGCAGTGATGCCTATGATTCCTTCTATCCCGATTTCCTATGTTGATGCGATCCCTATTTTGGCTGCGCTTAATGGCCATGGGGTTGACGGTGAAGCAGTGAACCGCACTAGATGGGTAGGAGCGCTGAATGTCTCCTACAGCACAGGCCCTGCTCCTGGGGCGACTATCAGCATGAGTAACCTTATGAGAGATGTCTACACGGATATTTGCGACACTATCGGTATAATCAACGGCACAGCCCCGGACGAAACTATCATTATTGGGAATCACCGAGATGCGTGGATCGTCGGAGGTGCGGCAGATCCCAACAGTGGAACTGCGATCATAGTCGAAATGTCTAGAGCTTTCGGTAAGCTTCTAGCTCAGGGATGGCGGCCAAAAAGGAACATAGTCCTGTGTTCTTGGGATGCCGAAGAATATGGGCTCGTCGGGTCGACGGAATGGGTCGAGGAGTACATCCCCTGGCTCACAGATACTGCCATTTCGTATCTTAATATCGATGTCGGGGCTTCGGGTGCCTGGCCGTAGTAAGTAACTCCCCAGATTATTTTAAATTTGATCAGGGAGCGAATGTTAACCACGACTGTTGGTAGTTTCGACGCTACACCGGAGCTTCACGAAATTTCTACTAATGTCATGAAGAAAGTGCCTTGGATGGACACTAACAGAACTATGTATGACGCATGGGTTGAGTTGTAAGTGCTCCCTGGAATCAACTTTTGATGGGGGTGGGATTTCGCAGGCAAGCTTAGAGTTAGATTATTCTTCACGCCCTTTATTTTATTCATACGGATTTTGATGAGAGAGTAACTACTGATCAAAACAGCACGGGTGGCGAAATAGGGGTGCTCGGCAGTGGGAGTGACTACACCTCTTTTGTACACAAAGGAATCGGTGCTGTAAGAAACACTCTACTCCCTATAATGAATAGTTGACTAAAGTCTCTCCAGATTGATGTAAGCGCGAATGGCGGTTCTAATGATCCGGTCTATCATTATCATAGTAACTACGACTCGTACCATTGGATGACCAACTTCGGCGATCCGGAGTTCTTGGCACATAAATACATGACAAAGGTATGATAGGAGGCAAGTAACCACATCATCAGCTGTTAACGTGGGATAATATAGTACCTAGCTCTCTTGGCATATAATCTTGCCACAGAGGACTCCCTCCCGCTGAATGTGTCGAATTGGGCGACACAGATGGAGATCTACTATAGCGATCTGTTGGACACCATCGATTCGACTTCAGATACTCTCGACACATCTCTGCTCCGCAGTGCACTTGATGAATTTACCATAGGAACACGGGAAATCGAAGCCCTCGAGCAACAAGCTATAGCTAATAATGACACCTCTTTAACGACTTTAGTGAATCACAAGAAACGGGATTTCCAACGTGGATTTGTGTCTCAAGGCGGCCTGCCAAATCGGGAGTTTTTCCAAAACCTTATATTCGCTCCCGGACTGGACACCGGTTCGTATTATCTTTGCGCTTCACAAGCTTTATTTCGTAGATCAGGGTATCTAATTTCAAATAGGATACGCACCGACTACTTTCCCCGGAATCACGGAGTCGTTCTTGGCCGGTAACCTTTCGGTTGCGGCCGAATACGTAAAAAGAACGGCGGACGCTATACTTGTTGCTGCTAATATCATCAAAACATAGAATGACACTACTTTTCTCTATAATTATAAATATTAAATCACCTAGCAGTACGCGTACCATTGAATTCATGGTTTGGTGATCTGGGCACGTTTTAAATTACGGAAAGGGGAATTGTAAATACTGCGTAAACTAACAGCATCGCACAGCGATAGACTTGAGCCGTTGTCCTGAATCGCATTACATATGTGATTAACAATCGGTTCGCTAGATGCAGTGCTCATTTTACATTTCTGTTTGGTTTTGGGGCTTTGGTTAATATAAGGTGATGCTCGAATACGGTGGCAACATTGATAGCCTGTCTTCCAATAGACTCCGCACCTCGCTTGTATAGCTAAGATACATGCGCATCAGAGCCATTTCACTCTCCTGCTGTCTGCGTAACCATCAAGACTAGTGCGCCAATGAAATGCTACTTTCACAAGCCCGCCACGTGGAGCGTGTGGTTGTGTCGACATGGCTCGTTGCAAGCATAGTAATGTGCTGCCCTCCCCCATCTGTTCTACCTTGTACTATCTGCCTAACCTACGCCCAAGTCTCATCCTTAATAATGTAGTTTGTGCTGCCTAAAACACCACAACGCATTCTCAACTATGACAGATGTGTCAGCCTTTTGTATTTCACCAAATCGGCCCATAAGCTATGAACCGTTGAGCGCCACGGGGAATGAAATAAGACTACTTGTTATCGAGCCCCCATCGCCACAGGACACCCGTATTCGAGGGCACTTAGAGCATGCCTCACTAGTCAATCTCGACAATGACTTCGTTGCGCTCTCATATTACTGGGGTGATCATAATGCTCTGAAACGAATAGTGCTGTCCGGCGAGCCGATTCCTATCACCTTCAATTTGTACAAAGCCTTGGAAGAGTTACGTCGCAGGGGCTTTTACCGGGTCTGGGTCGATGATCTTTGCATCAACCAATATGACGACGAAGAGCGCAGCCAGCAGGTACTGCGGATGGGGGCTATTTACCGATCAGCTGCTCTGGTGTTTTCCCATCTCAGGGGCCCGGGTCAGGCATGGCAACAAGCGTTAGCAGAAGCGGTGCAGCGTATAACTGGTCACGCTGACGCACCAAAACGAGCCGAGAAGCAGGAACGGCTACAAGCGAAGAGGGAGGCTCGGCGGAGGAGAAAATCGACGAGAAGTCACAGTATCGGCCGAGAAACACAATATCACGGGACCAATTACGCAGAGGCTTCGACGAGACCCGTTACAAGGCGAAGCATGATGCAACTATCTGCTGCCGAGGAAACTGCGTTATTTCTGTTTCTTGACAGCCCGTATTGGCGGCGTGCTTGGATTATACAAGAAGTTTCGATGAATCCTCGTTTGATAATGGTATGGGGAAGACAAGCATTTGATTTGAGCCAACTTCTTCAAGCTTTTTCTATTCTGAGTAACTACATTCGTGGGAAGAGGGAAAAAGTTTTGAATCACATCAAATGCGTTTACAAGATTAGGACATCCCAACTGGCCTTGAAGTCTCTGTCTCTGGTCGAAGCGCTTGGACTGTGTTACTTGGCCAAGGCTCAGTTCATTCGAGACCGTGTTTTCTCCCTGCTCGGGTTGACGCACGACGGGCCTTACTTAGTACCATTCCCTAGTTACACTCTACCTCCAGAGGACCTGAATAGAGACATGACAATCAGACTGATACGTGCAACTGGGAATTTTGATGTGGTTGTTTCAAAAGGACATGGAACCACACCTTGGTACCCAAATTGGTTTGATTCGAGATATTGGCATTCATACCGACTCGCACACCATCGGCTAGGTCGACCCAGTCTGCTTACATACACAAGCTATGGTCCCTACCGCTCCTCTAGCCGTCATCCTCCATCGTTCAGTGTGCATGGACAAGCGATTGTCACCAAGGGGTTCTTTCTCGGTACTATTGCCGATTGCTCACCCACTCTCGATGAAGCTAGGGAAAGCGGTCTGCCGAAAGCAGATGTTATTCGACCAAGATCCTGGAAACGGAACTCCAAGAATGAAAGACTCTTCTTTGGGCCTGAGCCAGCAACAATAATGAGGACACTCTGTTGGCTTCTCATCGATATCACCCGGCCGAGGACGAGACATAGGAGACCCGGAACGCATCTCTATACATTACTCAACGCCCTGCTAAACAAAAAGGAGACGATAATAGAGCAGGCACCGTACTTGATGCAGTGGTTGAATTGTTGCGAGGCCCAGTGTTTTAAGATCAACGGGAAGAAGTTCGTGGCCTACTTTTCTATGAAAAGTAGCATTCCTCTCTCGCCAAGCGATCGGGAAAGATTCGAAGAAGACTGCAGAACGATGCAGAAGAACCTAAGGGCTAATATGAGACTGGGATATATGGATGGAGGCGAAATTGGGTGGTTTCACAACAACACACGGCCTAGTGACCGGGTCGCGATACTCTTAGGCGCTAGCATGCCTTGCGCCCTTAGAGAGAGGTTGGAGGGAGGGTATACCATTGTGGGACAATGTATCGTCGATGGAGTCATGAAGGGTGAGGCGGTTAGAAAGGGGCTGCGACGGGTGCAGGATATCGAATTGCACTAGTTAAAGTAGGTGCGCTGAGTAGAATGTTATGATAGGGTATTGATGAAGCATTGTGATACGCTAGCTTGGTGTTTTTAGGGACTCGAAGTGGTCTAACCAGTATTTTAGAAGTCATCTCACTATAGCAAGGTCAAGTCGGTCTAGTGGAAGCCAACAAGACCTTCATTTCTTCCTTTGCGAGTATATACGTAACTGTTATAGCCGTAATTATACTAACAATACTAGGTCCCTAACTTCGGGCCTTCAGATCTACACTGACTGTGGGATCCTCTCTCCTCGAGTTGTCGACACAGAATTCCGCCCTTTTTTCCGGGCGACCGTTCGTGTACTTAACATCGTAGTGGGTGATCAGCAGAACCAGCGAAAACTTTAATACCAACGCCGCGAGGAATCGTCCGGGACAGGCATGGGTGCCGGCACCCCAATTAAGAGTCGCATCCGAGACGAACCCGTAATGGAACTGGTTCGGGTCTATCTTCTCACGAAGATTGTAGAATCGGTAGCCGTCGAACTTGTCTGGTTCGGGGTAGATGTTTGGGTCGTGATGGATAGCATCCATGGGAAAGTGGAAAATGGTACCAGCCGGCAAGACAAATCCGTCTTTGAATGTGTGAGACTTCTGTGCGTAGCGCTGGACCGTCACTAATTAGGGGGTTAGTCAGTCAGCTTAGTGCAATATGGTGCGCTGGGTTGACGGAGGAATCCTTACTGAATCCGACCGGGTTTACCCGTGTGCTCTCCTTCATGAAACTATCCAACTTTTTCATTGTAGCAACGCGCTGCATAGTCCACTGGCCGCCCGAAGACTTCACCTCAGCTAGAGCCTCGTTGATTTCTGCGGTGATTTCTTCATGGTACTCAGGGTGGTCAAGCCAATCGAACAAGATAGATTGCAACGTGCCGGCGCTAGTGTGTATACTTGTCAGTGTTAGAAATAGCTCCTGGTCAACAATTCCCTTCAGCGTCTTGTCCACCTTCCTCTTATTCATTGTCCAGTAAATGGTGTCATAAAAGCTTCGATCATTACTCTGATAGAGGGCTTTGCGTCTATCTTCGTATAATGGCCTGATCAGCTCGGTGGCCTCCGCTCGGATCTCGTCCAGTTTCTGTGCCGTGCCATCCTGCCATCGTGCCAGCCACCTCCAGTTGGGCGTGTATTTGGCTCGGAGGCCTAAGGAGGCTTCGACGATGGCAAATGTGGCCTCTATCGCAATCTTTTGCCATTTGGGGTTCCGGCAGAGTTCAGGTCCCACGAGAATATATGACATGGTACGTGCAACAATGCTAGTGGTGAGCTCGCCCCCAGAAATTGACTTCCAGTCTTTTCCAGGAACCGTTTCCTTAAGGAATTGGTCGGACTCGGCCCAAAGCCCATTTATTACATTATCTAAACATTTCACAATGAAGATCAGCCAATTGAACTGGTCCGAGGATGCCACGACACCTGTGGTAGATGTGGGGGACCGTCCTCACCTAAGTTCCTGTTAACGTCAAGCCTGGTAGCGTAGGTGACAGCATCGGTCTGACGAGGAGAATTGAAGTACTGGAGGAGAAATAGCTTTTCTGAGAAAGCCTCGAAGCTATATAGCGACCTTGGGGCACGCTTGACTTCCTCTAGGTACTTCACGGGGAGAACAACTTGGTTGCCCAACTCGCCGACCGGGTTGTGCATCTGGAATGGAACACCATACTGAAGGTACTTTTCGTATCCTAACCTCAGGAGAGAGCGACTCTCTGATCTGTATCTTTCTGGGGTATCATTACTCTCAAACCGGAGCTCCGGGATGTGCGCTAGCGCCCGCTTTCTCGCGGCAGGGCCGTCGGCGAAGAAGTAAGAGTAGAGAAACGGCCCCAAGACTGCCGCAATGGCAAGAACAATAGTGGCTGGGCTCAGCATCTTGACATGAAATTTTGGTATACAGTTTTACTCTAACCGGCCATCGGGCGGGACAGCACCATTTATAAGCGCGGTGCCATACCACTGCGACGATCATAGATAATCTACATGAACAAGTGGGAGTCCACCGAATGCCGAAGCAACGTTCGGATACCAATCAGTCAAAGAGCACAACCAGTTTTTCGCCCGAAACCGCCTTTTGCTTCAGCATTTCAACCCCTTCCAGCACTGCTTCGAAGTCCCTACCTAAAATCCTCAACGGGTGTGGTCTTAGTTTGCCCTGGTCTAGTATATTCTGCACACTCTTGTACCACTGCACACCGAATGCACGCATCTCGGGATCTTCGTCTCTCTCATAACCGTCGCTCAGTGCGAGCCGGTGACCCAGCAGAGCGGGACCCATGACGAAGCCGACCTTGATTGTTTTCTTGTCGAGTACGTAGTCCGGGTACATCTCCAAGCAGGAATAGCGGCCGCCGGCGCGACCCATGGCGCCGTAGCAGAGGGCGATGCTTTTGGCATCGGTGAAGGGGTCAAGCACGTAGGAGAGAGTGTTTTTAGTATATGCTTTTATGTCTTTGGCGCAATCTGGTGAATTGTAATCAAAGACCTCCTCGGCGCCGAAACTTCTCACGAGATCAAAGTTTCTAGGCGAACAAGTAGCTATGGGTATATGTCCCGCGCTATCGCCCGTACCCGGTTAGCTACACGATACCATATTGCGCTAGAACTATACGATACTCACAATCTCACCAACTGCATCGCCATCGTTCCCACGGAGGAGCTACCTCCATGGACAAGTACCGTCCGCGGCTTCGGTGCCGGCTCGTCTAGGGTCCCGGGCAACGCCAGCGCTTTGAACAGCGCCATAGCTAGCGTTGCCAGACCCGTCACTCCGAGTCCGGCAGCCTCTTCGAACGACATACTGTCTGGGACTTTCAGTGTAAACTCGGATTCGGACACTATGTAATCGGCGAAGGCACCCGACTCAGGCCGAATCGGGTTCGAGCCGTGGACTGCTCCGCAAACTCGGTCTCCGATACTCAAGTTTGCCACCGCCGACCCGAGAGCGACGATCACTCCAGAAAAGTCACAACCGTCGACGGCCCCTGGACAGGGAAAGCGCTCGTGCATCTTGTAATCACACGGGTTGATGGCGACGGCCTTCACATTGACCAAGATCTCATCTGGTCGGAGGCTGGGCAGCGAGACATTGTGCTCTATCCGGAGGCGATGATCATTGCCCTCAACAACGGCGGTACGGGCTGTCGGTAACGACATACTGGAATGCTTGGGAAAGAAACGCGGTATTGATTGAGTTTACTCCGTAACTGGACCCCCCCTCCTCCCTCAAACCTTCAGGGCCGTTTTATACACCCAAACGACACCGCCATGTTTCTTCTCCCAAGTCCGATTATTCGGAGACCCGCCGTACTTAATTTCTTGAGCCGATACCGAACACATAAATGCCACAACATCATATCTACGGCATGTGGTATAGCAAGTCGCTCTCGTGCTTCTTTAGCCCAATTTCATCAAGTACACATAGTTTCTGCAAGCTGTCACAATGCTGATTCGTGTGGTACCTTTCTTCGGTCTGCTGGCCAGCACCCTCGCAAGCACCAATGTATGGCCGGAACCTTGGCCATCCCATTGGCGTGAGTCGAATAGCGATCTTTTCCCTGGTGACCAAGCCCCTCTCACAGTCGAGGATGCTGATACCGACGCGGGCTGCCGGGTAAGCAACCTCACGGCGTACGAGATGGTTAAGGGCAGGAAAATAGTGGACTTTGCAACCAAGGCTACAGGTAGCCTGGAAGAGCCAAAGATCAAGCCACTGAACTCGTCCGGCGGCGAGCAGTGGGAATTTGATGGAGTCTCTGAAGATGGCCTGTCATCCTTCGTCTTTGGCTTCTACAGAGATGCGAACTACGCCATCTTGGGCGCCGGAAACTTCCGTCTATCCATCGAATTTGCGTTTGCAGACCGCACGCGCTTTTACGAGGTGTATTATCCGGAGCGGTCCGTCGTCGAGACGTGCTCCCTGGGAACCCGTGGTCTGTGGGTGGACGAGAAAGATGGCTACAAGTTTTCTTTCCAAGTCAATGCAGATTATAGCGAAGCTATCGTTACTCTGGATTCGGACACCGTCAAAGGCAAGGTCGTCATTCAGTCAAAAGCGTTGCCCCTGACTGCAGACGGGAACGTATGGCCGTCCGAGAACGCATCTACGGTACCAATCCCTTACTATCACTGGTCGCAACCCATCCCAGCAGGATCAGTAAATACCGACGTCGAGATCAAGGGAAAGCCTATTCAGTGGACTGGCATGGGTGGACATGAGCGGTTCTGGTCCGCGTTTAGGTCAGTGGCATTTAATGTGCCTGTGATGCCTCGTTCTATATCAGCTTCCTAACCTGTCTCCTATCTAGCTGGTTTACCTGTATGAGAAATCTTCAGGCCGTGCGGTCCATTCTGGGGCCTTATGTGCTTAGCTATTTCTCTTTTACTTCCAACCTGGAGAAAGATCTCACGCACCAGTCCGTCGTCCTTTTCAAGGATGGTGTTCCTGTCTTCCGAAGCACACTCGGAGCTGCTTCCGATACGGAAGACTATGCTCTCGTTACCAAGACTTACGGGGGAGCCGTGACAGGTACCCTCAAAGATAAAGTTACCGGTTTCCAGCTGGAGCTCGTGTCTCCGTCAAAAGTACAGCACTACACGTTCTTCGTGGAGCATCGTAACCTCGGGTTCGAATACATTCTCGGAGAAGGTGTCGGAGGTAGTGGCTTCTCTGCCCAGTCACGGGGCGGGCATGTAGGGCTCAGTCAGTATGAAGGCATCGCGCTCACCGAGGCCTTGACTTTCCCCAAGAATTCCCCCCTTTTCAAGAGCAACTATGTAGAATAAACTAACCTCTACTCTCGTGAGCCCCTGGAGAGCCTGGAGAGGAAGAATATCTAGGATTGGACGACGATAAAGGTTGGAAAAAGCTAAAAAGCTCGTTGTTTAGATATTGGATAAGATATAAGATACCCTTACTAGATCTCTTGAGGCTTAGCGGCTGTACAGTCGCATTGTAATAGCGACTAAAACCTGAATATCTAGTTACCACATGGTTTCCAAGAGCGAACGGGCAAAATGTCTCGTACGAGCAGTGCGAATTAATTATCCCTTTGAAGGCTAGACTTACTCCAAAACCCCCTTGTAGAGGTTAGTAGCCAATCATAGTAAATTTTTAACCCGGTACATCAGTTTCTACTAAGTTTAGCCTATAGCTGAAGTTACTTTAAAGCTTACAACTACTTAGCGCTACATTAAATCTACATAGTTTATGCTTGCTAGCTAATGTAATACTATAATAAGCCATATAGTTACCATTTATAGTAAGTGGCTTAATTGCAACAAGTAGATATAATGTTTGCAAAGGCTATGTGGGTCAATTTCCACTTATTTATGTTTTGGAGTAAGTCCAGCCTTCAAAGGGATACACTATTCATATCACTAAATGTATAAGAGCTTACAATAGACTTCCGATTTCTCATGGTAGTTAGGGATTGCTTAGGTCGTTTAGTTCTTGTCAAGACTGCTAGGTTCGATGGTATACACAGTACGATTAGTGATGGTATTCGACTCCGAGCGACGCCGAATCCGAACGCTATCCACCTCACAGGGTTTCGACTCCAATTTTGTCCAAACTAACGCGCAGTGAGCGAGTGAGCCTATGCCCTATGATCGACAACCGACTTGGAGATGGGAAACGCACGCAGTTCCCTAGCCCTGGAAGCAATCAACTCAGGGAATCCTGTGCCATGGCATATAATGGGAGAAAGGAGATACATGTATCTCTCACGTGTCGGAAGATTAACGTCAAAAAATACCCACCGATACGTGACATGTGGTCCTGATCTTCGACGGGCCAAGCCAGGGGTTGTGCCTCATACATCATCATGCGTAGAACCCAAATTCAAAGCCGGCACTAGCAAGTGCAGTCGAGACTAACCTATTCAGAGTTAGTTCATCCCGGTAGTGATGCAACTTTGTGTCTTCCATAGAAGTGTACGTAAACATGAAGTTGTGAGCAGTGGTTAGGAGTTGATCGCTTATTCTTCAGTGCACTAGTAAAAGTTTATTCGCTAAGAGATGTGAATGGAATGATTGCCCTCCCATACCAGGTCTATTCCCAGTCCAGAAATAATAAACATACTCATAAAAGTAAATCTGGATTGTCGCGCATCTTATGCTCTCGAGGTTTACAAGATTGTTTATTATATTTGATTTACACTTCATGGGGAATTACCAGCACCTTCTGTCACCGCCATCCACAAGTTATGATAATACGCTATTATATCAAGATTTATAACTATTCTAAACTTAAACCGTTGCAGCTCGTGCGCCTGCCTATCTCACTTCGTCGTGTTTCTCCATCCTGTTCCTTCACCCATTTTAGTTTCCATTTTCTGTATAATGTGTGAGGGAACTTGAAAGAGATAGATGATGCCTGATGCGTGTAAGAGACCGAGGACCCTAGGTGTAAGGATTTAGTGTACCCAGGTATTGCTTATTTGTTTATTAACTAGTCTTGCATAGCAGTGACAGGGGACTTGTGACAATTACCCCCTCCCGCCCGAACAGCACATTAAGCTCCGATGCTGGTATAGCACAGCGGCGTGGGTCTTCGGATTCGGCGTCAAGCTGTCGACCGGGTTGGGTAAGAATATCGCTCTTTAATCCCAAGCTGCCTAAGAAAAATGCGAAAATGAATAATTTCTAATAGACGTCACCCTAATTGGTTTGTGATGCAGTATTTGAGGTGCGACTAAAAGCAACTCGACGCCAAACCCAAACTTATTCGTTCAACCCACCCCGTCAATACATCTTTTGCGTCAACTGTTACACATCTATTGCAGCATGTTGTCGAGCATTCAAAGGAATATTATCGAGCCGTTTCTGGTGGTTCGACAGAGTGTGGCGCCTCTGAAACTGACGAGATGGCAGCTCACAAAGCTCATGTTTCGCACCGCGTTCGACGGGCTGCCGGATGGGAACCTCTATTTTCTGTTGGCGGGACTGGCAATGGTGTTTGCCGTGTTATACATCATATTAAACAAAAACACAAACACACGCGTTAACATTACCCCTGGGCTCCATGTGGTGAAGAGACCCGATATGCACTTTCTCGACATCATCAAGGAGGGACGAGAGCTGGTACGTACAAGCTAGAAAGGCGCCTCTGGAACCACTAAGCGTGCACAGCATTATTCGCTCGAGATCTGACAGTTTGCAGTACCCAGGTGAACCATTCTTGGCTGTAAACAGGCGCCATAGCTTTGTTATTTTCCCGCCTCAGTGCTTCGACGAGATCAAGCGTCTTCCGGAGCACACAGCGTCCGCGAGATCATTCTTCCACGCAACCAACTACGGTCACTGGAGCCACATCGGCACTGAGACGCCCGAGCTCATCAAATCCGTTATTGCGGATCTGACTCGTTCGCTACCTGCTCGAGTTCAGGCTCGTCAAGATGATTGCCAAAATTCCTTCGAAGATGTCATCGGACGTAAACGGGATTGGAAGGAGTTCCCTCTAATGATGACTACGTTCGAAATCGTCACTCAGATAAACGCGTGCTCCTTTGTTGGAAGAAAGCTAGGTACCAACAAGGGTTGGGTCAAGTCTGTCATGATGTCGCCCATTTTCATTCACGTCGCGGTCACGCTGCTGGATGCCTGCCCTCTCATCCTCCGGCCGCTAATGGCACCGATCTACTTCTTCCCCGCCATCAAGAACCGATGGGATATGAAGCGACTACTTACCCCGGTCCTGGAAGAAGATATTAAAGATTTCTATCAATCGAATGATAAGAAAGAACTCCTCAAACCCAAGCCGGAGGGCAAGATCCCATTCACTGGATTCCTCCTCTCACGCTACAAGACTGCTGAAGCAAACCTCAAACAGCTGATTTCAGACTATGTTCTCATCAGCTTTGACTCGACACCGTCAACAGCATCGGCACTATTCCATGCTCTCTGTGAATTGGCGCTGCACCCGGAAGCCGCCGAGGTTTTGCGCCAGGAGCTAGATGAGGTTGTCGTTGCCGGAAACCTCCCTGGAACCCATCTACAAGAGTTGCGAAAAATGGACAGTTTCCTTCGCGAGTCCTTCCGACTCCACCCTATTGGTATATGTAAGTCATTTCCAGCCACCGACTCAAAAATAAACCCAGAGCATATCCTTTACGTAGATAACATGGTCTAACCTTGCTGTTGCAGTCGCCCTCCAACGCGCCCTTGAAAAGCCGGTGAAGCTCTCGGTCGGCCCAACTCTCCCCGCTGGTTCGATCATGGCTGTCGATGGACAAGCTATCAACCGGTCACCGGAGCTCTGGTCAGACCCGGATAGTTTTGATATGTACAGATTCTACAACTTGCGACAGAAACCAGGTAATGAAAACCGGTATCATTTCCTCACCACCGGCAATGACTCGCCTGGTTGGGGTGACGGAACGCAAGCATGCCCGGGTCGGTTTTTCGCGACGAGCACGCTGAAGATTGCACTGGCGCATTTCCTTAGGAATTACGATATTGAGATCAAGCCTGAATGCTTGCCATTGAAGAACACACCGCTTTCAAACGGGTCATGGAAGCCCGATGATACGGCTATTGCACGAATCAGGGCCAGATGTTAGGAGTGGTTCAAGCAGAGAATAGCAACTGAAATATCTAGATAAGCAGCTAGATGCTGAATGGGAGCAAGACCTTCCGTACCAATGGAAATGGTAGATACGCAGCGCGAAGCACCGTGCCTTTCTTTAGTTACAATCGCTACTATGTACTTTAGCTAGCCTATGGAATCAGAAAATATTACATCTATCAGCAGTCTTAGACGTGCAGTTTCTTTCTATGATACATCACCTCAAATCCAAATAAGACACGGTCATTCCATCGTCTTACATCGTGAGAACTTTTCGCTCTCACCACGAACTTTTTGTACATAGTGCGTCATTACTTCTAGGGTAATAGATGAAGACTCAATAAACTGATCTGGCAGCTATGGGAGCTTGATGCTGCGAAAGGACTGAAACTTAAACCAATGCATTTTCACACTTCGGTAGAGACTCGTCTTTTGACTCGCAACAAAATTTTCAGTAAATCTTCAAACCAACACCTTTATTCATAACACAATTCATACCCACAAGGCACATTAGAGCCGCTACCTAGGCTCTCAAACTCTACCAAGGTTAACTATTAATCTAATGAGGAATTGACTGCCTTGTTGCTGCCGGAATAAACCTGTTCCTCCTCGACTAGCCCATAGGGCCGCCGATCGGTAGCTAGTCTCTACCTCTAGGGCCGGCTTCTAGCTTGACTAGTCTAAGCAATACACAGCATGGTGAACGCACTCTTGCGTCCGTCTCTCTATCATACAATATCGGGCTTCGGCAAGACAAATCCAAATTCGGTTTGAAGGAGTAATCCTCCAGAAACAATTTCGCCTACGCTCGGTGTCAGAATCCAACCCCGAAGACCCATTAACTCTCACATCTGTGGCGATATGACTGCGGACATTAAGTCGCCACACCTTCGGAATGGATTTCAAATTGTCCCCGAATGGGTCACCGATGCGCAAGCCACAGTACGGCAGCCAGAGACCATGGCCCCGGTACTCCGATTGCGATATCCACACTCAGATGTCGGAGAGTGGTGGCCGGGATGCATAGCTATGCGCGATAGCTCGTCTTGTGTCGATGATTGATATACGCCAGATGGAAGGTTCCAATTTCACTCAGATGGTATTGTGTACCACATCCATTCACATCACCTTGTCGTGTTCAACCACTTTGTTGTGACAACTGCCCCGATATGCTCTGTATTTGAGCGGCTCCCTGATTGACGTATCTGATCAATCACTAAGAAAGAAAGGATAATACCCTCTTGTTGTTGCCTATAGACTGTACCAACACCTTCCATTTCACGACACCTTCATTATCAACATGGCCCCTGTTAATGAGCCAATTGCCATTATTGGCACCGGATGCCGATTTCCTGGCGAGAGTAATAAACCATCTAAGTTATGGGATCTCTTACGCCAGCCCAGGGACCTCCTAAAGGAGATTCCAGAGAACAGATTCAACACGGAAACGTTCTACCATCCTCAGAACCACCACCATGGCACAGCCAATGTACAGCACTCATACCTTCTGGAAGAGGACCTCCGCAACTTCGACGCTCAGTTCTTCGGCATCAACCCTGTCGAAGCCCACTCTGTCGATCCTCAGCAGCGGCTTCTTCTCGAAACCGTGTACGAGAGTATTGAAGCCGCTGGTCTCTCAGTGAAGCGGCTTCAAGGATCCAACACGGCCGTCTATGTAGGCGTTATGAGTGCCGACTTTACCGATATGATTGGACGCGATACTGAGATGTTCCCGACATACTTTGCTACGGGAACTGCAAGGAGTATTCTTAGCAACAGGCTGTCATACTTCTTTGACTGGCATGGCCCGTCCATGACCATTGATACTGCCTGTTCATCCAGTCTCATCGCTATGCACCAAGCGGTGCAGATTATTCGCGGCGGAGATTCATCCGTTGCAGTTGTAAGTGCCTGTTCCCGGCTTGAAATGTGAACTCGGAATAATGCAAAACTTACTTACCATACTCTACAGGTCGCTGGGTCCAACTTGATTTTAGGCCCAGAGCAATACATCGCCGAGAGTAAATTGCAAATGCTTTCACCTACTGGCCGAAGCCGGATGTGGGATGCCAATGTAGATGGCTACGCTCGAGGCGAAGGTGTTGCTGCTATTGTCCTCAAAAAGCTTAGCCAAGCTATTGCAGATGGAGACCACATCGAGTGCATTGTTCGTGAGACTGGCACTAACCAAGATGGAAGGACTCCCGGAATCACCATGCCAAGCCCTACTGCGCAAGAGGCATTGATTCGGTCCACATACGCGAAAGCTGGTTTGGACCTAAGCAAACGTGCTGACCGTCCCCAATTCTTTGAGGCGCACGGTACAGGTATGTTGAATCCGAAAAGCTTCCTATTCGCTTTATCGCCGGGTTTTAGAACGCCTTAACTGACGTGAACTATCAAGGTACTCCTGCTGGTGATCCTGTCGAAGCCCAGGCTATTAGCAGTGCTTTCTTCGGCGCGAAAACCAACTTCAAACCCAGTAATCCAGATGACACCTTGTTCGTTGGATCTATCAAGACCGTGATCGGTCACACAGAAGGAACTGCTGGTCTGGCGGCTGTCATCAAAGCATCATTAGCCATACAGGCCGGCGTCATTCCTCCAAACATGTTGCTGAGCAACGTGAACCCCAAGATTAAACCCTTTTACGGAAATTTAAAGATTCTTTCGGAGGCACAGAAATGGCCCAAGCTTGCAGACGGTGGCGTGCGTAGAGTTAGTGTGAACAGCTTTGGCTTCGGAGGTGCTAACTGCCATGCCATTCTTGAGAGCTACGAGCCCAGCTTGACACTCCCAAGACAGCCCTCGAACAGCATTGCCTCGTGCTTTACTCCATTCCTCTTTTCAGCAGCGTCTGAGAGCGCCCTCACGGCTCGATTGGAAAAGTATCGAGAATATGTGGCAAATGGAAATGCAGTTGACGCAACGAAGCTGAGAGATTTATCATGGACACTAAGCAGTCGCCGGTCGATGCTACAGTGGCGAGCCGTCGTACCGGCTACCAATGACGTCCAGGACCTTATTAAGAAGCTCGATGATTGCACTGATTTCACGAACGAGCCTGCTAAGGCGAAAGAATCAAAAGCTCGTATCCTCGGTATCTTCACCGGCCAAGGTGCTCAATGGCCACGTATGGGTGCTGAGTTGATTGAGAAGTCACCAGCTGCAAGCAAGATCCTGGCCCGCCTGGATAAGAGCCTCCGGTCTCTCCCCTCTCGAGATCGCCCAACATGGTCCCTCCGTGAGCATCTTCTCGCTGCAGCGGAATCATCATCGGTCGCCACGGCTTCAATATCGCAGCCTATCTGCACAGCTGTGCAGGTGGTCCTCGTCGACCTGCTAAAGGCTGCTGGCATCGAGTTCTCAGGGGTAGTAGGTCACTCATCAGGTGAGATGGGTGCAGCCTATGCCGCCGGATACCTATCCGCCGAGGATGCCATCCGGGTGGCATATTACCGTGGTCTACATATGAAGTCTTTGAACCAGAAAGGAGCTATGCTTGCTGTTGGAACTTCGTTCGAAGACGCCAAGGAATTGTGCGAGCTTCCGGCCTTCGAGGGTCGTGTTTGTGTAGCAGCGAGCAACTCTCCCTCGAGTGTGACATTGTCCGGTGATGCCGACGCTATTGACGAAATTAAGGAGGTCCTGGACGAGGAGAAGAAATTCACTCGTCTTCTCAAAGTCGACAGAGCCTATCATTCACATCACATGACGCCCTGTTCAGAGCCATATGTCTCTTCTCTCCAACAATGCGGTATTAAGCAGCTTTCTCCAGGGAAGGACAGAAAGTGCCGATGGGTATCCAGTGTTTTCAAATCCGATATCACGGATATCCCTGTAAAGGAGGGACTTGGAGGGAAGTACTGGGCCCTCAACCTGACAAACCCAGTCATGTTTACCGAAGCCTTACAGATCATCCTTGGTGATGATGCGGCCTATGATCTAGCCATTGAGGTTGGACCGCACCCAGCGCTCAAGGGTCCGGTAAAACAGACGATGGACGAATGCCTCAGCGGAGAGAGCCTCCCTTACACGGGTGTGTTGTCACGTGGCAAGGACAATATCGAAGCATTCTCGCAAGGTCTCGGTTATATCTGGCAAACTTTGGGAGAAGGAGCTGTTGATTTCGCCGCCTACAGCCGCTTCATGAACGAGGAACAAACCACAGGGGACGCGCCACAGATTCTTCCTCTGAAAGATCTCCCTACCTACCCGTGGGATCATAACCGAAAGTTCTGGCACGAATCGCGTATCTCCCGCGCTTACAGAACAAAGGAAAACCAACCTCACGAGCTTCTTGGTCGTCAAATCCTCGATGGTGCTCCCGATCAACTTCGTTGGCGCAACATCCTCAAGCGCAACGAGATCGATTGGCTCGACGGTCACCAAGTCCAGCGGCAAACAGTCTTCCCATGTGCCGGCTATGTTTCTGCCTGTGTGGAAGCTGCATTGAAGATTCGCAGCGATGTTAGCGTCCAATCTATTGAACTAGAGAATTTCGTAGTTGGCCAGGCTGTCGCCTTCAACGATGATGACTCGGGCATCGAGACGTTGGTCGTACTGGACAGCATCAAAGAGTCTGAAGAACAAGGCAGCAAGGTAGTTTCAGCAAAGTTTGCCTTCTACTCATCATCGAACACTGAGGTTCTAGAGATGACTAGTCACGCTAGCTCTGACGTCCGCGTTGTTTACGGTGATAAAACCGCGACTCTTCTCCCGCCTAAACCTCAAGAGGATGACGAGGATTTTATGTTGGGAATTGAGTCTGATCGGTTCTACAATGTTCTCGGAGAACTTGGCTTTGGATATTCTGGCCCTTTCCGAGCCCTAACAGACCTGAAGCGGAAACTTGGCAGGGCAATGGGCCACATCGATAATCCGGAAAGCAGCAGCAATTTCCGAAACCCTCTCCTCATCCATCCAGCCATGTTAGATGCAGGAATCCAATCCATCATGCTGGCTTACTGCTACCCAGGAGATAGCATGATGCGTTCCATTTACCTTCCCACTGGAATCCGCCGACTCATCATCAACCCAGAGCAATGTCGGGCATTTGCCGGTAAGGAGACGAAGGTTCTGTTCGACTCGTCAGCTTCGGCCAGCACCTCTAGGAGTCTGTCAGGTGACGTCAGTATCTATTCTCCAGAGGGCTATGCCCACAAGGCAATTCAGCTCGAGGGACTACAGACGCAGCCCTTGTTCCACCCGACCGAGGCAAACGACCTGAATATCTTTACCGAGCTTGTGTGGGATGTTGATCGACCAGACAGCGGCGAGATTGTCGGTAAAGTAGATGTCCAGCAGCTCAATTCGGACTTGCTGTTCTCTCTTGAGAGAGTGGCGTACTTTTACCTCCGAACCTTGGATAAGGAGATCCCTCGCAGTCAGCGCACCAACCTTGAGTGGCACTACACCCGCCTCTTTGCCTACGTCGACCATGTCCTCTCAAGAGTGGACCGTGGTACGAATCGCTTCGCTAAGAAGGAATGGCAGAATGATACCAAGGATCTCATTCACAAGATCTTGGACAAATACCCTGACAATATTGATCTGAGGCTGATGCGCGCTGTGGGTGAGAACATCGCTGCCGTCGTTCGTGGAGAGATTACCATGCTTGAGCCCATGCTCCAAGACAACATGTTGAACGACTTCTACGTCGTCGCCCACGGTATGCCTCGCTACACCGCATACCTGGCTTCTCTTGCCAGCCAGATTGGCCACAGGTTCCCTCATATGCACGTTCTCGAGATTGGTGCCGGCACGGGTGGTGCGACTAAATCCTTCCTTGGAGCCCTGGGCGATAAGTTCTCGACGTACACTTTCACTGATATCTCTGGTGGCTTTTTCGAGAAGGCGAAGAATGTTTTCTCGTCGTATAGTTCAAAGATGAACTTCCAGGTGCTTAACATCGAGAAGGATATTGAGGACCAGGGATTTACCGAGGGCTCATACGATGTCATTATCGCCTCCCTAGTTCTCCACGCCACGCGTAATCTAGACGAGACCCTTCGCAACGTGCGTCGCCTGCTTAAACCTGGTGGTTACCTGCTACTTCTCGAGATTACAGAGAATGACCAGATGAGGTTTGGCTTGCTCTTTGGTGGTCTCGAGGGCTGGTGGCTCGGTTATGACGACGGACGGGCTTTATCACCATGTATTGGAATTGAAGAGTGGGAGACATACCTGAAGCAGACCGGCTTTTCGGGTATTGAGTCATCAATGCCGCATGACGAGAAACTGCCTGTTCCTCTTTCCGTCATTGTGTCTCAAGCGACGGATGACCGGGTTGAGCTCCTGAAGCAACCTTTGCAGCAACCTTTGCAGCAACAACACACAACGGCAACCGTCATACCACAGCTGACAATCATTGGCGGGGGCGCACTGGCAACAGACGTCCGCCGAATAGTGAGCTCGTATTGCGGCAACGTCAACTATATTGGATCGCTGAATGAGATCGGATCAGACGACCTCCCTGTCGGCGGCACTGTCCTCTGTCTCAAGGATATCGAAGAGCCAGTTTTCAAGTCCATGGACGCTGATAAATTGCGCGGATTCCAAACAATCTTCAAACAGTCTACCAACGTCCTCTGGGTTACTCAAGGAGTTCGTTTCGGAGACCCATATTCTAGGATGGTTGTCGGCTTCGGTCGAACAATTGTACTGGAGATGTTGCATCTGCGTCTACAATTCCTCGACCTTGACACTGACGCTCCTGCTGATCCTAATGCCATTACCGAGGCTCTGCTCCGCTTCCAGTTAGCAGCTAATTGGGACAATGACGGCGAAGAAAGCTTGCCTCTACTTCATTCAGTCGAACCCGAATTGTACCGTGAAAAGGGCGGCCGATACTACATTCCGCGATTCAAGTTGAACAAGAAACAGAACGACCGGTACAACTCGGGTCGTCGCGACATAACTAAGAAGATTTCTCTGCATGAGAACACCGTCGAGCTTGTCCAGCCCGAAACTCAAGGCGCGTCATGGCACCTTGTGGAGGGCAAGAAAGCGCCTCAGCTTGAAACAGCGGTAGAGATAGATGTCTTGTATTCAGTCTCTCGGACAGTGGAAGTGTCGAGAGGCACGTTCCTATTCCCTGTTCTGGGAGTTAACCGAACTACAGGAGAGACTGTGTTGGCCCTTTCGTCAAAGCACGCGTCCAAAGTTAGAGTCCCGCAAGCATTGGTCATTCCTACACAGAAATCGGCAGATTCTCTTCAGCTGTTCTATACAGAACTTCTTGCACGTGCCGCCTTGAGAGATGTCTCGGAGGGAACCCTTGTCATCGTCTTGGAGCCAAGCAAGTTGCTCAGCCAGTCAATAGATCGCATTGCCGCAGACAAAGGGGCAAGAATTCTGTACCTCGCGGCTGAAGCTGGCTCGGAATGGGGCTACATTCATCCCAAAGCAACGAAGACAGAGATTCAGAATTTGATCATCTCAAGGATTGGAACGGTTCCTCCATCTTCTGTCTTACTTCTAGACCTAAGCGCACATAAGCCTCTCTCTACAGGCCTATTGGAATGCTTGCCAGCAGAGGTTACGCAGGTCAAGTTTGGTAGTCAGCTCGCTTCCTCCACAGCACGCATTGCACCAGGACATCTAGAGCATGAAGTTCGCTCTATCCTTGTGGATGTCAAGTATACTCTGGTGCTAGCTCAACAAGCAGCCAATACCAGCCAGAGACACCAGGAACTAGAAGTCGTCGCACTAGAAGATTTGACTACTAAAGATCAGGTCAGCAAGGATACATTAATCGTCGCTTGGTCACCCGAACCTAGCAACGTTTTAGTTAATGTCGAGCCTATCCATACTAGGGTTAAATTCAATCCCAACAAGACATATTGGCTTGTTGGCCTTACGGGTGGTCTTGGCCTGTCGCTTTGCGAGTGGATGGCTCAGCAGGGGGCTCGTTACATCGTTATTTCCAGTCGAAACCCTAAGGTCGACCAACGATGGGTGGCTAAGATGAAGAGTATAGGTGTACATGTTGAAGTTATAGCCAAGTACGTACAGTCATTTTTTCCGATGTCACTAGCCGCTAACCGTACTACAGTAACATCTGCGATCGGGAGTCTGTCCGATCTGTCCATAGCCAAATATGCCAGAAGTTGCCTCCTATCGCTGGTGTCGCTCAAGGAGCTATGGTTCTTCATGATACCATGTTCTCCGAAGTCGATATGGAACGAGTCAATAAAGTTACTCAGCCTAAGGTCAACGGTGGTACCTATCTAGAAGAGATATTCCACGACGTAAACCTCGACTTCTTCGTCTTCTTCTCGTCTATGGCTTGCGTGACCGGCAACCCTGGTCAATCGGCCTACGCGGCCGCCAACATGTTCATGTCTGGTCTAGCAGCTCAGCGCAGGCGCAGAGGTTTCAATGCATCTGCAGTGCATATCGGAGCCATCTTCGGTAACGGTTACGTGACTAGAGAGCTGACCCTAGTGCAGCAGGAATTCTTGCGAAAGGTCGGCAACATGTGGCTCTCAGAGCAAGACTTCCGACAGCTCTTTGCTGAGGCAATCTTTTCTGGTCAAGCTGAGAATGGCGCAGCTCCCGAGCTCTCCACTGGTTTAATGATGATTGACAACAGCGATGATTCCAAGAAGAATATCACATGGTTTTACAACCCGATGTTCCAGCACTGTATCAAGGAAAGCGAAGACAGTGAGTTGGTTACCGACGGACAAAAGGGCCGCGGCGTCCCAGTCAAGGCCCAACTTTTGGAAGCAATCAATCCGGCTGAGGTATATGAGATAATCCATGACGCCTTTGCTACCAAGCTACGCACGACGTTGCAGATCGAAGAAAGCCGTCCCCTTGTCGATCTCACGGCGGATACCCTTGGTATCGACTCCCTTTTCGCTGTCGATATTCGATCGTGGTTCATCAAAGAGCTCCAGATCGAGATTCCAGTCCTGAAGATTCTTGGTGGAGCAACAGTTGGCGACATTCTCGAGACTGCCCAACAGCTTCTAGCTAAGGAATTGATACCGAATGTGGATCCTAACGACAAAGGCGAAGCGAGGAAGCAAAAGCCACAGGCGGCCAGCACACCTAAAGAGAAACCAGCGGCAAAGGCCACGAAGAAGGCCAGTGACGGCAAAGCTACAACGAAACCAAAAGCCCCCACACCTTCTGTGCAGTGGCAGAGCCTACCGAAGGTCATCACTCCTCCCTCTACGGACTCGGACAATACGTCTCTGTCTAGTGACAATGGCATTAAAGTCGGTTCTTCAACTCTCGATGCGTCTTATACTCAGACCTCCATTGCTTCTTCGACTGCAGCGTCTGAGATCGATGGTTATGGCGGTCGATCCCAAGGATCTGTGTGGTCCCTCGACACGACGGACAGCGAGGTGACTGTCAGCAAGAAGACCCCGATTGCCTTTGGCCAATCTCGAATCTGGTTCTTGGAATTGTACCTGAAGGATCCCGCTTCTGCACTTAACATCACTTTGGCCATTGACCTCGACGGTTCTCTAGACGTCAACCGGTTCGAGCGGGCAGTGAAGCTTGTTGGACAGCGCCACGAGGCACTGCGAACTCGATTCGTCGTTGGCAATGACTCCACCCAGACTATGCAAGAAGTCCTTGCTGACGCAACTTTGGCACTGGAGAAACGAGATGTCGGTAGCGACGCGGCGGCCGAAGACATCTATCACGAGCTCCAGCAGTACAGATATAAGCTGGCTCAGGGAGAGAACATGAGGGTCCTGCTTCTCAAGAAGGCTTCGAAATCATTCCGCCTTGTGATAGGATACCATCATATCAACATGGATGGTATCAGCTTGGAAGTAGTGCTTCGCGAACTGCAAATGGCGTATGACTCGAAGAGATTGCCCAGTGTGAGCAGCATTCTCCAGTATCCTACTTTCGCTGAACAGCAGCACCGAGAATTCGCATCTGGCCAGTGGAAAGATGAGATCGCATTTTGGAAAAACGAATTCGGCGCTCGCACACCTCCTGTTCTCCCACTCCTGCCCCTAGCCAAGACTAAGTCGCGTACACCGCTCACGACTTACTCAACCAACACTGCAGAATTCCGGCTGGACAAGGAGGCACTCGCTCGCATCCAGTCGGCCTGCGCCGGATCCAAGGCTACACCGTTCCAGTTCCACCTCGCCGTCTTCCACACTTTATTATTCCGACTAGTGGACGTGGAGGAAATATGTATTGGTGTCAGCTCCGCAAACAGGCAAGATGCGGCCATGATGCAAAGTGTCGGCATGTACTTGAATCTTTTGCCCGTTCTCCTTAAGGCTCAACCCAACGAAACATTTGCCAGCACTTTGAAGCTCATTCGCAGCAAGGCAATGGCCGCATTCGCTCACTCCAAGGTTCCCTTTGATGTCATTGTGAACGAGCTTGGTGTTCCGCGCGCAACCACGCACAGCCCGCTGTTCCAGGTTTTGGTCAATTACCGCCCGGGTATTGCTGAGAGGAGAGATTTCTGTGACTGCGCCAGTCAGGTTGTGTCCTTCGAGCAGGGCCAGGCGGCCTACGATCTCAGCATTGACGTTATCGACAGCCCTGAAGAGTGCCGCATCATTGTGGCCGGTCAATCGGCTCTGTTTGAGCAACAAGATGTGGACATGTTGAAGGACATGTACAAACACTTGCTGACTGCGTTTTCTCGCAACCCGGCTCTGCGGCTGACTACTCCATCACTCCACGAGCCCTCAGGTGTCAAGAGTGCTCTTCAACTTGGTCGAGGTAAGTCACAGATGATAACTGCCTACTTTCAAAACCACTAATGTTTATCTGAACAGGTCCTTTACACACCCACCAGTGGCCTGAAACGCTGGTTCACCGCATTGACAACATAGTCAAGCGATATGGTAACAAGTCGGCTGTTGTAGATGGCCACGGAACCTCTCTAACGTACTTACAACTAGCGAAGCGGGTAAATGCCATTGCTTCTTTATTGCGCAATGTTCAAAGCGGCAGCCGAGTTGGTGTTTATGTTGACCCTGGATCGGACTGGGTCTGCTCCCTCCTCGCCATCCTCCGCCAAAACGCGGTCTATGTGCCACTTGACGGTGTATCCGGATTTGGGCGATTGTTCGCCATTCTCCAGGACAGCAAGCCAGACTTTCTGCTTGTTAGCAATGCTACTGAACAGGACGCGAGAAATCAATTCGCGCCGCTATTGACAGCAGAGCAGATCATCAATGTTGACCGTATCTCAAAAACTGCAGCTGGTACCGTCAGTAACGCCGCCAAAGCGGATTCGGTCGCCGCTCTCATGTATACCAGTGGTTCGACTGGAGTCCCTAAAGGAATCGTCATGAAACATGAGTCTTTCCGGAACAATATTGAGATCATAACTGACAAGCTGGGCTATCGCGAGGGCCAAGAAGTTACGCTCCAGCAGAGCTCGTTGAACTTCGATATGTCCCTCTTCCAAGTATTCCTAACACTGTCAAATGGCGGAACAGTTCACGTTGTACCCAAGAAAGACCGAGCAGATCCTGTGGCCCTCTCATCTATTATCGCGAGCCGCGGTATTACTTTCACGACATCGACTCCTTCAGAGCTCGTCAGCTGGGTCCGCTACGGCAACGTAGATGAACTGCGCAAGTCAAACTGGAGCACCGCTCTCAGTGGCGGTGAGCCGGTCAGGGACAGTCTCCGCGCTGCATTGCGAGATATTAACAAACCAGAACTACGCCTGGTCGATTGCTATGGTCCCACTGAGATCACATTCTGCTCCCACAGCAGGGAAGTTGATTACCAGGAGGAAGGTACAAGCTCGAACGCTGGACTTGAGGTCTTGCCCAACTACTCTACTTATATCGTAGATGCTAATATGAAAGCTGTTCCCGTCGGAGTACCCGGAGAGATTCTTATCGGAGGAGCTGGTGTCGTCGCCGGCTACCTACACACTGAGCTTAACACGCGAGGCTTTGCCCACGACAGCTTCGCCTCTTCTGAATTCCACACGCAGGGGTGGACACAGCTCCACCGAACAGGTGACTTTGGACGCATCAACAAGGACAGTGGGCGTCTGATCCTTGAGGGACGCATCGTGGACGATACCCAGGTGAAACTCCGTGGTCTTCGTATCGATCTACGTGAGGTGGAGTCCGCTATTATCCAGGCATCCAAGGGAAGCCTTGTCGACTGTGCAGTGAGCCTACGGCAATCCGAGGATTCAGGAGACGAGTACCTGGTCGCCTTTGCCACCACCGCCGCGGGTGCCCAGACGGCGAATGTGGGCCATATCGTTAATCAACTGCCCCTGCCACCATACATGAGACCAGCAGCTCTGGTTATCGTGGAAAAGATGCCTACCAACATCTCAGGCAAAATTGACCGATCTGCTCTTAAGTCTATTCCACTTCCCGAAACGAGTGAAGTCAATGAAGATGGCAGCGGAAGCTTGAGTAGCACCGAGTCGCGTTTGAAGCAATTATGGGAGGGAATTCTCTCTAAGGAGATCGTGTCCCGCCATCAAATCACCACTTCCTCCGATTTCTTCCACGTTGGAGGCAGCTCGATGCTTCTCATCAAGCTCCGAGCTGACATTCAAGATACTTTCAATGTAGCTGTCTCACTCTTCCAACTCTTCGACGCTAGCAACCTCGGAGGAATGGCAGCTCTCATCGATGAGCTTTCAAACAAGGGTAGCAGTGATGCTGCACAGGATCGAGGACAGAGCAGCGACGTGGAGATCGACTGGGACAGCGAGACTGCTGTCTCGCCATCTTTGCTGAACGTACCAGTCAACAAGCAATTCTTTACCAATCCTGAAGTCGTCATCCTCACTGGCTCGACGGGCTTCCTCGGCCAAGCAATCCTCACGCGTTTGTTGAACGATGGAATAGTCAAGAAGATCCACTTGCTTGCTGTCCGACATGAAATTCCTCTATTCAACTCCCCCAAGGTTGTCGTCCACCACGGAGATCTGGCACTACCTCACTTCGGCTTATCTGAGGAGAAGCTCTCGGAGATCTTTTCCGAGGCTCACGCAGTCATCCACAATGGTACAGATGTGTCTTTCGTCAAGTCGTACCACAGCCTCAAGCCTGCCAATGTCGACGCTACCAAGGAACTCGTCCGCCTAAGTCTGCCCCATCACACATCCTTCCACTACGTCTCAACGGCCGCTGTTGCGAACTTAACTGGCCAAGTTGAATGGGAACAGCGATCTGTTGGCGGATTCTTGCCGCCTCCTGGGGCGGATGGATATATCGCGACGAAATGGGTCTCTGAGCGATACCTAGAGAAGGTCAACGACCAGTTCGAGCTGCCGATCTGGATTCACCGCCCGTCCTCGATTACCGGTCCAGACGCGCCTGCTACGGACCTCATGGAGAACATGATCCAATTCTCGCGCAAGATTGCCGCCATCCCAGACACGAGCTTGTGGCGTGGCTGGTTGGACTTCATCTCGGTAGACAAGGCGGCGATGCAAGTTGTCGACGAGGTGTACGAGGACTACTCATGGCCTGGCCATGTCAAGTACCTGTACGAGTCGGGCGAGCAGGTTGTTGCGCTCTCCGACATGAAGGGTGTGTTGGAGAGAGAGGGCAAGACCGTCATTGAGACAGTCTCCATGGAGGAATGGGTTAGCCGGGCAGGAGAAGAAGGTTTAAACCCGCTGTTGGGAGAGTATTTGAAACGTGCTGCTGATACGGAACTTGTTTTCCCCAGACTCGTAAGACATGATAGCTTCTTCTAAGCTATTACATAGATTTATTTTCTCTTTTTGTCCTTTATGTTTTGTAGCATCTGAATCCAAAGTCAAAAGTTCACCGAAACCATTTATCAGTGTATTTCCGTGATGATATACCCGATGATTAATGATTGCCAGTAGCGCTGTAGTGAATTGAGCACAACTTATAAAATAGCTCATTCCGTAATTGGGTTTAACATGGAATACTCTTATCGTAGGGAAATCTCACTGTCTCGCAAGTGTAATCTATGTAACACGTACCAAAGCACTGAATACTGTGATATGGATGTCTCGATGATATCTTTGGCGCGTGTTATGTTGTGACGGAGGAAAAACAACGCCGTTAACCCCCGTGGAGTTAACGTTGTACATATAGCACGTCACATATGTGTAATACTACACTTGTGAGACAGTGAGATCTATCTACGTTAAGAGTATTCCAAGACATATTAGGGAATCTCGGAGGTTCATAATATTGATAAGTTATATATAATAAGTTATATATATAGCCTCAAACACCCCATGGGGTGAGGTAGGTTTCCGAAATGTCAACGGACCTAGCCCCCCCTTGGTAGATCATTGTTGAGCTAAGTATAATTCCCTCGGATATTATTATACTTCTACAACCAAGGTAGAGGTACAAGTAAAGACACAACAAAGACACGGCGATGGGCTAGATCTACATGATGTTCTATGACCTACAGGTCAGTTAGCCATTCGGCAACCTTCCGACATAAGGCTGAAGACCTAACTCCATATCCCTAACCACATCGGCTTAGGTCTCAAGATTTGAACAATGTCGTTGGGGCATATTTTATTGTACCAAGACCTGCGATTAATATATTCATCCCTTACAACCTATCGACTACGTCTTTTGAACAGTACTCTCCGTAGGTGGAGATTCGGCACTCGGCGAGCACTCTTCTTCAGAACTCCCTTGCAAGAAACTGCATAAACTAAACTCAATATGAAGATCGGGTCTAAGGCATGCCGCCAGCCTAGTAGTGAAATAGTCTCATGTAGCTGTATCCAGTGCTTTATGATAGTAAATTATAGGGCTGCTACAGCCTATAGATACTAACCTTCCGCGTTCTTTAAGGATACAGAACAAAAATGTAGTATGTATATGACTTGGTGGTAGTAACAAACGGGTAATAGAGCCCTTTACGCAACAGCATGTCATATAGCTTTTTCCCATGGTTGACCTTCTTTTGCGCCAAGTGGTCATAATACCGTCTATTTATTCTATATCATGACAGGCTTTCCTTAGGGCGGTGTTCATTTTTTTACTTCTTAGTCCTCTATAATTGCGCCACGGCAGGTACTGTACTACTATGTATCCTCGATACCATCAGCCTGCGCCTCATTATCTTCTCAGTAGCTATGTGTCACATGTAGCGAATACGAGGCTGCAAGTCTCAGACCCTCTGAACGCGTTACACGCGCTGAAATGCGTCTTCCCATCTATTACTAATATTCTTCCCGATGTCCTATGTGAAGCTATTCAGCCCTCGCTTAACTGAAATATAGGCGCCGAGGTCGGAGGTTAACTTTATTGCCTAGAGTTGTATATAGATTTGTAGCCAAGCTACCTAAACGGAAGAGAATCCGAATGGTTAAGGTCTTAGGCAGCTATAACAGATTATTGTATTCTGAATAGAGTCAATTCCAAGCCCTGAAACCAGCCCTTGTTATACTATGAATACATGGTTGCATATGTGCAGTTTTTTCTTCCTTGAGTATTCACTGCAAACTATCACGAGACTTGAAGACAAAGGACTTTTTATGTATATAGTTATAACCTAGACCATAAAGAAGTTCAGTTTTCTTCGTGCGACAACAAAAATTCACGTAACCCATGTACTAAAGCTTATGTCACCGGCTGCGAGAATATATGCAGACGTGAATTACCTGTCTGGCCTATTCGGTTACTTCTACAGTGTATACATAGTAACCTCGCACACAACATACGGGTCTATGAAGTTGAAACAACTCTCTACTCTTGGCGTCCAGTGCATAGCAAGGCTACTTAGTGGTAGTATGCCTGTAAACTGGATTGGCTGTGTAGTATCAATTGAGTAACTATATTAGCATAATGAACTTGAAACAACTGTATAGGGGTCTCTATCCACTAGCCAGTACTTAGCAGGGTTATACTGGGTAATGGAAAATCACTTGGTTTGTATTCGCTAGAAAAGGCCAAATTAGGTATACCGGTAATAGCCAAGTCCTTACTTAGCTTATTTCGATACCGACCTTTCCTTTAGAATCATTCGCAAGCCCCCAAGACATTATTGCACTTCCGGGTATATTCAATGACTCCCGCCGTCCCTCTCTCTTTCCTCCCACAAAAATCGTGGTTTTCCTCTGACCAATATGAGTGAAGCCCTTGTAGTTTCAAAAAACTCTGATTTTCCTCTCGTCCGTAATGGAAGTTCGTGCCGAGTATACGGAGAGATGTGGAAAGGTACTTACGCACAGTGTATTGGCATACCCCCTCATGATTTCTCTCCCTTGCTCATGCAACCAACAATGGGGTACCCACTGAAAGCCAAGACTAGTGTACAATTCGAAGTTATATCCATTTTATTCAACAGTAAACAGCTATTCCCACTGCAACAAAGCATCACACCACGGATGACTTCACTGACACCACTGTTCATCGTATGATTCTGGAAATTCAGAAGGAAGCATGCATCTCGAACACGGAGGAAGCGCAGGGGTTCTACTATCCAGGTTATAGGGTGCCGCTGACGTCAAGTCAACGGGCATGCAGCTGGAGGAACGAGCCTACTGCGGGCGGGTGCGGCCCTTCACATCAGCACTTACGAATGAGCCGGGGCACTACGGCAAGCTTCAGCGGGGAAAAGCGCGAGCTCCATTGATTGGCTCGCAGAGTAACGCCTCCACGGAAATAGATACATTGCGTGATCCCAGTCTGCCCAGAGCCCCCTGCTGTCGATCGCCAAGCCGGCCGTAGAGCCGAGCACCCTAGTGGGCCCACACTAGTCCATTTGTACCTGGTGCTAATGTGCCCAGCCGCTGGGGTGTTGCATTGGGGAAGATACAGCGGGGAAAGTATTTATACGTTATTTCAAATAAAATCCTGCAGCCTGTCTAGTATACTTTAGGTAAATAGACAATTACCCTTCTTCTACCCACGGCTCCATTCTCACCAACGATCATCCATGCGACTGACTGCCGCTCCCGTGAGCGCTATTCCCCATCCTTTAAAGATCTACATAATTAGTAGTATCTTAGCAAATACCTTCAGACCAAAACAACCATCTTCCTTTAGTAATTATCCCATTAATAGAAGCAAACAAATCATTCTAGAGGCCGATCATAACCCAGCATTTGCCCACCTGCAGGTATTGCCGGGGGCATTTAGTCGCCACTGTTACTGGGGAACAGCCTCATTACTTGGTACGGTACCCTCAACAATTACATCGGTGACATTTGATACATATTATGTAAGATTGTCTCATGGACTATTTCCGGAAAGTTGGGTTTGTGTGCGTACGCGTTCAAATGCATTAGCTCCACGTACCCAATCAGCCAGTAGAAACAGGCATTTATGAATTAGAAATAACAAGGGCTGCATTACATCACAAGCCCCGAGCAAATTCGGAGTAGCACTCCGAACCGGCTCCACATTCGGCTCCGAGACGCCGAATGTGCATCAACTCCCGCTCCCCTCGCGATCGCGACTGTCGGGACAAGGGGCCTGTCGCCGTCAGCATAGAAAAACCAATTGTAATATCAAAACATACCGGTGTAAGGCAAAGGTGAACGGTCGAGTCCAGTTTTATTATTATTATTTTCTATTGTGTTTTTTTTTTCGTGTCTCGCTTTCGTTTGGTTATCAAAATGCATAAAATCTTCCCCAAAAGCGGCTTCTTCGACTTCGAGACCGTCCGCATCCTGGGCACCACCGCATACGGCGGTGCGGATGTGGCGGAGGTGCTCGAGGCCGTGGGCGAGATCAAGTCGGATGACCCGCACTCCTGGGAGGTGGCCTGGCGCAGGCAGGCGACCAGGGCCGTCAGGCTTGCTGAAGAGGCCGTTCAGCACGGAGACCGTGATGCCGCGCTGCGCGGGTACTTGCGAGCGTCCAACTACACCCGCGCCAGCGGCTACATGTACGTGTCTACGCCCAACGAGGACGGCGACCTGGTGCAGGACCCGCGGTCGCTGCCCATCGCCGAGAAGGTCGGCCAGCTTTTCCGCACGGCCATCCAGTTCATGGAGGGCGAGGTCCGCGTTCTCGCCATCCCCTACAATGACTACGTGCTGCCCGCATACCTGTATCTACCACCCAAGAGCAGGCGGATTCCCGGGCGCAAGGTGCCGATCCTCATGAACACCGGCGGCGCCGACTCGTGCCAAGAGGAGCTGTACTACCTTAACCCAGCCGGCGGAACTGGCATGGGCTACGCCGTGCTTACTTTCGATGGGCCTGGCCAGGGCATCATGCTACGGAAGTACGAGCTGGAGATGCGTCCCGATTGGGAGACCGTCACCAGCTCTATTATCGATTACCTTGAAACGTACAGCGCACAGAACCCCGAGCTAGATCTGGATCTTAGCTCTGTCGCCGTATCGGGTGCCTCTATGGGAGGCTACTACGCCCTTCGAGCAGCTTCTGATGAAAGAGTTAAAGCTTGCGTTTCCATCGTATGTATTGCCTTTTTTTTTTAACTTTTCTGGCACCAGTACTTGTAACTAACTTTCTTCGCAGGATCCCTTCTACGACATGTGGGATTTCGGTACAGCACACGTATCTAAGCTCTTCATCTCCGCTTGGACTTCGGGTATCATTACCTCCGGCTTTGTAGATAAGCTGATGGCCGTGATATCCCGTCTATCGTTCCAGCTGAAATGGGAGATATCGGTATCAGGCACCTTTTTCGGCATATCATCACCGGCTGAAATTTTGTTGAACATGAAGAAATACACCTTGCATGGCAACGGAAGGGACGAAAAAGACGAGAGCTTCTTGGCCAGGGTAGAGTGCCCTGTGTTGCTCTCCGGTGCGGGCAAGTCGCTCTATTTGGATGTGAATAGTCACACCAAGAGATGTTATGACGCTCTCACGTCCCTAGATCCCCAGGATAAGGAGATCTGGGTGCCTGAGAGTGAAGGCCAGGGCAGTTTACAGGCAAAGATGGGTGCTTTTGCACTGTGTAACCAGAAAACATACCATTTCCTGGACAAGGCTTTTGGCATAAAGAGGCAACCCCTGAAAATCGATCCGTAGGTCTGTTAAGGCAACAAGATTAGGGTCTTTTGGGGTATTTTGACCATTTACCTATGTTATATATATGGAGTACAGGAGTAGAACCTAAAGTATATACCTCTTAAGTTGAATGATTTATCCGGTAGTGTTTGGTGTGATCAATATGATCAATTTACCGGTCATTCTTAGCTTGGACTTTTTGCTGAGAGGCTCAAGATTTTCAACTGCTTTAGGCGACAACTAAAAATGCAAGTCCTCAGAAATTAAGCTTTTTGCATAGCATTTTACCAGGTAGTGCCTGTCTAGAATCCCATTGCATATGCATGTCGCCTATCACTTACGGGAACCATCTACTAAATGCTTTCACGCGTCACTAGAACAAGAAAAGAAGCTGTCAAGGATGATCTTATGGCTGGAACAATCTACTTTACATGAAAACGGCTGATTCCATTACTTAGTCTTGCTTTTGAATTCAGCAACGACCTCTTCGGTCGACGACCACAGCTCCCTTCCTATCGTGGGGTTATGTGCAGCGGGGTGACCCCTGATCACCATATGGCTCCTATTGATGAATTGTCCCTTGTAGTACCTTTCTTGTGCCCGTACATTGAGAGAAACACCGGCAAACAGCACCGGCTTAGGGCCGACAACCTCACTATAGCTCTTGAAGTACCAGATCGGGTAGAGATACCATGGCACGGCACGCCTGGTCCCGGGCGTCCAGACTGTCCCGGGACAGACGGAAACGACTATTATCGGTATGCCCTCTCTGTCATAACGAGCTTGCAGCTCCGAGGCCTGCAGGTTCAGTGCCAATTTAGAGACGCTATATCTCCGCATGCAACCCCAGAAGCCACCCTCTTGGCCACTTGGATATTTCAAGTCACCACCGTGAGCGCTGGAGAAGTCCGGACGGTACTCCTCACTATGAGAGAAAGCAGGAGCATCTGAGCTCACCTAAGCTTCCACGTCAGTCTTCGATATTGTATACGTATGTCTTCGTCCTTTCTGAACAAAAGAGAATATCGCAGTGTTACGTACCATGATTATGCGAACGTCCGAGCCCTTCTCACGCGCCGCTGCCGTCAGCAACGGTTGTAATTCTTGCGTCAGAGCAAACACGCCCACATGGCTGTACTCGATGTCAGCTCCGATGAACGGACGAGGTGATATAAGCTAGTCTATTTTGATTAGAGATGACCCGGCTTACTTTGTCTGCATGGTGATCTGAACACCCGAATCGGCCAGCTTGGTTGGCTCCGTCCCTTCGTGGGCGGCATTATTGATGAGGAGGTGTAGCTTCGACTCCTTTTCGCGAAGCTTGTCACAGGCGGCCAGAATGCTCTTCATACAGGCCATATCCACCTGCACGTAGTTGATCTGACCCTTGGTCACACTGGGGTTTTCCTGATAGATCTTCTTGCATGCTTCCTCGGCTCTCTCGGCAGAGCGAGCGCCAAAGTACACTTTTGCCCCCGCCTTAGCGAGGAAGACTACGGATTGGTAGCCAATACCGGCACTACAAGCTGTGAGTGAGATTGAATGAATGGATGGGCTGCTTTTTAGCATGTGACTGATTACTTACTTGCCACCTGTGACGAAAGCGACTTTGCCCTCCAAGTTGGGCATATGCTGTCTGTGATCCCACGACGCCATTTTGACGGGCAAACTGGATTTCCGCCGATGATGGTTTTATTAGAGGCTCCCCATTCAGTTGATAATCTGGTCTTTTCAATTTAAGCTCATCAGCTTGAACATTGTGTTTTTGTTAGTTGGAGGTCTTCGGATTCGGGATTCGGAGGGGGTCGGGCTCGGCGTGGCGTATGCACACGTGGTGTGGCGTCGTATTTTCTCCTGGATCACCGAGTGTAAGGGTAGTTGGAACTACCCGTACATACAAATTGGGCATTTTGCATGCAATATACCGGACAACGTTGCTGGCCGGTTAATACAATGCATGCGGATATTTATCGAACTTACAGTAAAGAGCATGTAATCGCGGCCTTTGGATGGCTGTCTACAGTTTAGACTTATGGCTTTACGTGTTTCGTGATTTCATCGATACTACCTATTTTCTTACGGGAAAATTATAACAGAATTTTACTACAAAACCTATACGAGAACTATTATAGTCAATTACAAACATCGGTGTAGTTCATCGTATCATCGTTTGTTAGTTGCAGTAAAAACCCAAGGACAAGAAGAGTGAAGCGGTTAGTACGCAGCTCTTATTACCAGGGTAGTTGTTCAATCAATTGCAGTTACTGTAAGAGGAACTATCTAATTCACTACTTTAAGTAATGCACATCACTACCCCATGCCGTAATAGGATGAGTAATTGCATTAGTGTGCATAAATACGGCCAGGTACGCTAGATGCTCAGGTAACTAACCTAACTGGGTTGATAGCTTGCGGGCACTGACATCAGCGCGTCCCTGAATTCAAATAGTTCAGTCAAAAGTAGCGTGTTCACTGAATTGGTTCGAATAGGCCCAACTGATCGTAATTTAAATTTGATTGGTTATGTCTCGTGGTTCGTTAGCAGCCCTACTTAATACCAGTGAGTTACATCAAGGGTCTTCGTTGTTAAAACGTTTAGTTATACCCATTTAGCTTTAGAAGTAATGATACCAACCGATCTAATAAGGTTAATTACTCTCGCCTATCAACGGCCAACAAGGCATCCTGGTAAGATCTACGAGAGCTTTCCACACCAAGTTCTGACCACGTTCCCAAGTGCAGCTAGTCGATGATAATTAGGGTTTAGCAGCTGCCGGAGCTAGTGGAGGAGCGAGGTGACGACGTTGTGCCTAACTAGTCGAGGCGGCGTACATACATGTATTCTAGAAGTAAGTGTACTCATGTCTCTATTAAGCTGAGGTCATCCTCAAATGATGGTCGAACTAGGCTTACTAAGAATCCCACCTGGAATCCAATCCGTGAGCACGCCGGCGTCTGGAGTGCTGCAAGCCACGGCTGCAATGACCAAGTAAGAGTCTCCAATAGATAACGCATTGAGACGTACGCGTTGCTCAGCAAAACCGCGTGAATAACGTAAGAAGTATGAGAACCAAACACCTTCCCCTTTGCAAGATTATAAGCGGATAGATTCAGCACAGGTAATGAACAAGTCACGGCCAAGAGACCGGTGCAATGCATGCCCATCTCGTATATCTCGTCTAATGTACTTGGTCTACTTGGTCTACGTGGTCTACTTCGTATATTTGGTTACAGGTATACCGCTGCTAGCTTTCTGATGCCGAGTGAAGGATGATAGCGTGGATCCTCCTGCATTGTGATCCTTCTGCGCCCATTCCTTCTGCAGTCATCTCCCCGCAGCCACGTCCCTCCGCAGTCAACCCGCACCAAAAAAAGAAATTGCTTCAAATTGAATATATATGGTTGATGAATCTACGACGAGTTAACTTGCTTATAATCTCGACGTCGCCCTGCTCTGTTTTCATGCGCCTCTTTCGTGCAGCACAGGAACTTTGTGCCTTGCTTTTCATATCGAAATACCGTCGCAATGCACAGGGTAAGCCCCAGACGAAGCGCTTGTGACCGTTGCCGGAGCCACAAACTTCGCTGCGTGAGGCTTGACGCGAACTCGAACTCGGTTGCCGGCAACCCAGATTCCCTGATGCCGTGCCAGCGATGTCTGAAGGCCGGTACCGACTGTGTTGCTACCGCCCATCTGAGCGGAAAGCCCACAGGAGAAGCACATCCCATACACCGTATCCCAACCGCCTCTCACTCGGCTTCACCGTATCAGCAACGATCTCCAGTCCACGACCGGCAGCTCAAAGATTTCTCTATCGATATGTCCCCACAATCTAACCCCCAGGCGAAAGGGAGGAAAAGTACCGGTCCTAGACCAGCCAAGGATGCATCACCCCCCTGGGCCCCGGCTCCACTCGTGACGCCACCCGCTAGCGACACAGCCCCAAGATCAAGTCACCCTTCTTCCTTCGACATGGACAAGGTCGGCTTAGATAGCCGTGAATATGGCCCCATGTCCGGCCTATTACACGATAACACGGGGGCCACTCACATGTTACACTACCCGCCGACAGAGCCGCTCGTACCACCAAGCTACTTTGGCACGCCGGCGAACGTCATGGTAGGCCAGAGCCTGCAGGAGCAGCAGATGGATCTGTCTGGCGCCAGTACGGATGACTGCCTGCACCGCCTCTCGCAGTTGAGCTCGAATCTTCTGGTGGATTTTGGTAAATCCAACTCCTCTAGCATAGGGGGAGACATGATGCCATTCTTATCGCTTCCCGGCGGCACAACAAACAACTACCTCAGTAATACCATCAGTAAACTCTTTGAAAGTTTACAAGTCTTTTTAGAGACGGTCGAGCGCTTACGGCCGTGCCCCATGTCGTCATCGGCGTCAGAGTGCTCATACTCGGATCAGTGGGATGAGCCCGAGTTTGTCAGCACAACGGATGACGGCCAGGCATTTCATAACACCATAACAGTTGACCATATGCATGGCTCGATAGAGACGCACCCCAGCGTGGCCGGCAGCACGGGCGCACAGTCGGCCGACGACCCTAAGCCGTTTGACATGCCGGCTACGTTAACGATACTCACTTGCTATACATGGCTTTTGAAAGGATATGAGATGGTTCTGGCGGGGATACAAGAAAAACTCGCATCGCACGATCGTCTGCATGGGTTGAAATCACTACCGTCCATCTTTCACGGGCCGGCAATCGGCAGTTTGCCTCTGGAGGACCACCCTGACATGCAGATTGAGATCGTGATCCACCTCGGTTCGCAGCTGCTGCACCGTATCGAGGGGATCTTGGGAATCCACGTCGTATCGGAAAAGCAGGGTGGCCTGGATGGGCAGGTCGACAGGCGTGAAATCCTCGACACTAACTCGGCGGCCGCACTGCTCGATATCTGGTTTGCAAAGGGCGGCAACGGCGAAAACATCCCTGGAGACCCGTGTGGGGGCAGGAGGGTGCAGATTAAACACACGATAGAAAACATCCGGAGGCAGCTGAGGGAGTACTGGAGAGACTTCCGGGGATCATAAAACACCGCCCCGCCCCCGGCGTGATGACGACGACAGAAACCCCACAAGTAACGAAGACGGGGGTTCGGTGCGGAGTGGCCTGTAATCGAGCTTCTGTTGCTGAAGTAACCTGTTGTCAGACACCATCAATAGTCAGCGAGCCTAGGAAAATAAACAGTGCAAAACTAGATGGCGGGCTTTTGGCAAAGTGCTGCAAGTTTGTAACACTAGTAGACTTTCTCCCCTTGGCTCACGTGACTGTCGTCGGGACCGAGACAATGCAGCACTAGATCTGGTTGTTTGCCGGCCAGGGCGGCCCGTTCGGTACTTATCCTAGAACCCTGCAGGGCTGAGGAGCGTAGAATTTGCAGGCACACGGGATCTGCATTACCTGATCGCCAGAACCCCAGTTAGTATGGTCCCCACATTCGGGGTCGGAGTGGGACTGTTCGCATCTGTCTCCAATCCAGCCAATCGGAGATATAACTAGGCCATACCCCTGAGTAGCCTGAGAGGGACCTATTTACGCAACGCCGAGTGCGAATTCATGGGTAGAGTAGGAGCTTCACTTGAGATCGCAGTCAATAAAAAATAGTTACAGCCGTTTCCATTCGCAGCTGTGCGTTTTCCGATTTTTCCCCTTTTTTCGATTTTCGCTTCTCTTTCCCTTCTGTTTTGGCCTCTTACCGTGTGTGTTTTTTCTTTGGTTCTTCTTATTCCCTCTTCTCTTTTACCCCTCCTTGTATTGCATGTCCATCGCCCATTTAGAATGCAGTTTTTGCGTGATTGGTTCCAGGGGGCCCAGTCCCCCCAAACCGTAGCGACTGATGAAGTCTACCCGCTCTATTTTATGGACAACCTGGCTGCAGGACGTGACAGCGTGTTGAGCGAGACGCTTCGATATAACCATGTGCTAGATGTCAGTAAGCTCCATGACGGGCTAGTCAGATTAATTCAACATGGCGACTGGAGGAAGATTGGCGGTCGCCTCCGAGTTCGGGTGCGTATCTGTCCTACCCGTTGATGATGCTGGCTTTCTTCGAGATGCTGACTCGGGCCGTGTCACTAGCCTGACGGCTGGTTAGAGGTTCACGTGCCGAAGGAGTTCACCAAGGACCGCCCGGCAGTGCAGTTCACCTCACAAGCCTTCGACGTCGCCATCGAAGAGCACCAGATTGGCAGCCAGCTGCCCAAGCTGACCGGCCGTCCGAGCTTGCACGCAGGGCCGCGGTCTTTCGACTCTTTCAATCCCATCGCAGATGTGCCCGAAGCACTACGGGACTACATCTACAGCGACCGACCTGTTCTAAGACTACACGTCACGTCCTTCACCAACTCGACCCTGGTCACCATCATCTGGCCACATGCCGTCGCCGGTGGCCTCGGTATAAGTGAGATCATCTCCGCCTGGTCCAAGACGCTTCACAATGACGAGGAGACGCCGAAGTTGTTGGGCACTCGCAGCGATATCCTAGACGGTGTCGGAACCGAAACAGATAAAGTCGCACCATACCATCTCGGCCCGAGCGAAATCAAGGGCTGGGGCTTTATCAAATTCGTTCTCGGCATGATATGGGGTGTAATCACACACCCGCAAGTCGAGTCCCGCGCTATATGTCTACCTCGTCAGTTCCTCTCACAACTGAGAGAGACCTGTCTAAGGGAGCTGCAAGCCGCTCACCCAGGGGAGGGCGCACCCTTTCTCAGCGAGGGCGACGTCCTAGAAGCCTGGGGTTCGCGATTCGTTGCTCAAGCGCGCGGTGGGGAATACCCAGCCTTGATCATCACCTCCCTCGACATCCAGAGTCGATTGAATGTCCCCTGGGGCAAGGACGGGGTATACGTGCAGAACACAGCCGGCTGCGTGTATAGTTCCATCGAACCCAAAGTCTTACTGAGGCGGCCGCTCGGGGAGCTAGCGCACGTAATACGCAAGAGCATCCAGACAGCCGCCACGGACGAGCAGATCCGCGCCCAGCTGCGCATCTTCCGGTCGCTCGGGCACACCAAGACCATACCGCTCTTCGGCCGGGCGGACGCTCACCTGATGAGCTTCTCCAACTGGACCAAGTTCGGCATATTCAAGGGCGCCGACTTCAGCCCGGCTATTGTCCCTTCTTCCTCACCCTCGCCCACCGACTCCGGTAATACACCAGTTGGGAAACCGACTTATATGCACTGCCAAGCGTTAGGCGAAAACAAGCTACTTAGGAATGCTTTCAACATTACGGGGAAAGACTGGGACGGTAACTACTGGATCACTGCGTTTTTTTACCCCGAGGACTGGGCGAGATTTAAAGAATACGCCGAGGAAACCTACCAGCATATTAAAGCGTCAAACAAATGATTTTAGCGCAGGGACGTCCCTAGCTTAGTGCCATTAGTTGTCGAATCAAGTAAAGTTGCCATTTTACGGAGATTTTAATAAGCTTAGCCTATTCAGTGCGTTACGTAATCTTAGTAGAGACTAGATTAGTTAGTCAAAAGGATGAATGCCTACAACAGTAATAGGTAGTTGAACAACTTCGGAGTGAATTAAAAAGTTCTATTGGTCGCTCCTCCCTTTGGGGGGAAGCACTCTCTCTATATAGGTAAATATTCTACTAAATCTAACCAAGATACTCAGTAGCAGATCCCAAGCTACTTTCAATGCAACAGGTGCTCCTGACCAACCAATACATTGTGTTAATACAGATAGTCCTTTTAGCCTGACCCTTGCTCTATCATGGGGGCTTCAGAATGCGAAGTGGGGTGGCGAGCACTTTTGGGGCGGTCTTCCAATCCGACATCCTCTGTCTCCTTGTCTTTTGGTAGTTCTAAATCCCTCTCCAAAAATATGACCAGGAACCCTAGGCCGGCAAAGACAATTCCAATTTGGAAGACTTGCATCAGACTTCGCTCGTAAATGCTGATAATTACATCTCGAACCTGGGGAGGGAAAGAATCCACGAACATTTTGGACGCAGATTCGTACGCACCGCCGTGTACCAGAGCCGCCACTGCCGTCGGGTCAGATACCTCACCAAGAAGCTGATCAAACCGGTTATTGAATATAGCCGCCGGAATACTGACACCCCAGATGGTGCCAACACTCCTTACGAATGCAAAAGTACCCGTACTTTTGGCATTCAAACTCTCTGGCAAGGCAACTTGGATGGCAGTCAAGAGGTTGGGAGTAACGATGCCGATGCCGAAAGCAAATATGATCTCTAAGATTACTATAACCGCGAGGGTCGTGTTTCTGTTGAAGATGGTGAATGTACCAATACCAATGGTCATGATGGCGAAACCAACAAAGTGGATATTCCGATAGCGCCCCAGTTTCGTCGTGATACCGCCTCCTACAAATGCTGCAAGCGCATATATGATAGAGAACGGTAGAAGCAAGACACCAGATCGTGTGGCTGAGACCAGCTGGACCGACTGGAAATAGAGTGGCAGAAAATAGAGGCCCCAAAAGGAGACGATCGTCTGCAAAAATGTCGCAGTGTACGCAGCTATGGATGTTCTATTCTTGAACAGCGACATGGGCATGACGGGGTCGCGGCAGATGGGCGAGGCTTCGAAGACAAGGAACAGAATGTGACCTAGGAGGCCCAGGATAAGGCTAACGAGGATGCCCGGGTTCGTCCAAGTGTACCGCGTGCCACCATATGTGAGAGCGTACAAAACCGAGGATACGGATGCGGCAAGTAGGAAGTTGCCGAGATAATCAATCCTCTTGATCCTGTCCATGGTACTGCCAGGCGGCGTGTGTTTTATGTTAAGAACGAAAAACAAAAGAACAGTAGAGAAGCCACCGAAGGGTACGTTGATGTAGAAGGCCCATCTCCACGAAACTCGGTCGACGAGGATACCGCCTAGGAACGGTCCAATGACGGACCCAAGGATGATGAAGAGGAATAGCACACCGAAGAACTGCCCACGCTCACGCAAAGGCAGCAGATCACAAAGAATTAGTTCGACGAGCGCTGCAGGCAACCGCTAGTGTTAGTGCTTAAACTGGAGGAGAGATGATGGGATGCTAATGTATCACTCACTGTTGATTCCGGCTGCGCCCAGGCCCTGGATGGTTCGGCCGCCGATGAGTATGTTGGTTGTTTGAGCGCTACCGCAGACGGCGCTGCCGACGGTAAAAATGGCAACGGCGCCGACGGTAAGCCATCGCCGACCCCATAGATCAGCCAGCTGCCCATAAATCGGTTGGACAGCAGCACTGAAAATGACGACAGGCAGTTAGATAAACGAATGGATGGCGACGCGATATATCACAGACAGAAGCGAGGCACGTACCTGGTTAGATAGTAAACGTTGACTACCCAGATGTAGTTCTGAGAGGAGTCGAGAGCACGTGCAATGGACGGGAGTGCTGTGGACACGATCGAGCCCTCTAAGGCACTTACAAAAGCCGTGACGACAAGACAGACGAACGTGAGCCAGAACCGCGGTCCCTTGGGTACCAGTGCCGCCTTTGCGTCGTCGGCCGGTGAGGAATCGGCATTTGCATCGTGAACAGAGTCTGATGCTGTATCATGTACAGAGTCTCTGGTTACAGGGACAGACTCTGTCGTGGTTTGATCCATCTTGTTTCCATGTAGCTACCCGGCCAGGAGGAGGTACAAGGTTAGGAGGAGAAAGTGAAGCGAGTGAGTTATAGAGACAGAAAGACCGAAAAGGGATTTGGGCTGGTTGGTTTGGGCATTTAACGGCTTACTACCTCAGGTGCCTGGGAATAGGGGAACGAATTGAGTTTTAGGCAGCTCCTTTAGGTGGTGTAGGTAGCCGCCGGGGGGGTGCATTGGAGACGGGGAGCCAACTGAGACGCTGAAGAAGATTGACATTACCTAAAGGCTTATGCGTGTCAGTGCGCTGTTAGCTTCACTGCCCTTTGCGTATAGCGACTGCACCGCCACCAGGATACGTGGAATGGGTGCGTATGGCGCCCGATACGGAACGGCACGCGCAGATCCAACGCATCACACTACCTAAGCCAAGACGCGCCCCGAAACTATTGGATCGACCCCGGAGTGGGTGGCTTGAAAATCTCCGTTGGACGTGGAACGCCTTCGGACACGCTAGCGTAGCCATACCGTATAACGCACCGCAGTGGTAATAGAAGCATCGCCGGTGCAACAGATCAAAGTGGAATTGACGAGATCATCTAGTTGCAAGGAATAGGGACCACGAAATAGTTCACAGTATTTTTTGGGGGGGAACCACAAGGGCAGGGTGCAATTTAATTCAGTTGTTGGTAAGACTACATCAAATCACTAATTCGGTCTTCGGGGTCGCGCTTTTAGCCAATCGGAATGTCTCATTTTCCTTCATCAATTATTACCAACAGATCCAAATACAGAAACTTCTATACGGCCTCTAACGTTCTAGCTCTTAATGGATAAATCCACATGATTCTCACTGCAAGATTATAGACTTCTTTCTTTTCTATCAAGGCTGCCTTCTATGTTTTAGGCGCTGATTTGGTATCTATCTTCCAACACACAAATATTCTAGTGTATACACTATTTCCAGGAGATAACATTACTATTGCTACCTATCTTAGATGAAAACGCAGGGGTTGGGAACATAGTAGTGATTTACGACTTGGCTCTAAGAAATTGTCCAATGAAGACTTGTAGACCCAACAGTACACCTAATATCAATTAGAAGTAATGCTGCAGCCTGGTGAGCTGCGATCAATAGTATAATTACGCGTGTACGGTACGTGCCGGGATACGCCAGATATTAACTACGCCGTTCTATCAGGCTCGATAAGCCGCACAGAAGTCGATCAAAAAAATAACCACACACATGGCGGTTACCACCCAAACTCTACTACTTTAACCGCCTATAATCCAACCAAATAAAATTCAACAAATACAAGATCTTGTATATGGATACAAAATAAGAAGAGGATTGTTGTTGTATTTTTTTCCTATTTTTCAAAGTGTAGTCCTGTCAAGTTATTGAACAGATATTATAACAGTACTGTTTTCCCTAGTGAGTGGTGACCCACCACCTGTGTGGTTTATTTTTTGACCGACTTCTGGCCGCATTATCGGCCACAAGGCTAAATATGCCGGAGTTTCAATTTCAATTATGACCAAAAAAAAAGTTCCAAAGTTAGATAGTGCCGTGCTATTTTGATAATCAAGATAAGGACGCGTAATTGCATAATTGCGCCTCATCTAACTCGGGTATACCAGCTTTAAGCCCAGCTGCTAGCCGGAAATAAAAGGTAGAAGAAACTAGCAGATGTGTAGCCCCTCACCATGATGATCGGTGATGGTGAGATCTTACACAGGGTTTGCCAAGATTCCTGCCTGAGGAAGGATAGGCAGCCGTCCTGTTTCAGGCATCACTGATTGAGAAAAGCCTAGTGTTGAATATTGGCTTTAATTCCACACAAGGCAACGATTCTCCAAATTTCCGACATGAAACTTGTCTACGTAGATAGCCAAGCCATTGAAATTGTGAAATTCGTTGCAGCTAAAGTCTATACGTAAGATCATAACACGGTGGAGAACGATGGTTGCCACCCCCTTTTGACCCAGAATTGCCAACCACGCATTGTTCTATTGGAGCAAGGTTGAACGAAGCCCCTGAGTCCATGTAACGTAGACTGGCAGTAATATCGGTATATTTGTTCTGGCCAGGCCATGTCTTCAAGCACCCTCGACACTTCATCAAAAGGGGTATAATTGGGTAGAAGCATTACGTTATGGTATTGGTATTTGACCCTTTCAGCCAACGGCACCTGGAAATCAAGCCACACTGTGGCTCATAGTACTGATTTTCGGATAGTGCAAGGGCTCGACTGATAGTTATCGTTATGTCCTGGACGTAACACTAATATTCCGGGCTGCCGAGCGTCTGCGACATTTACAGCATAAGTCTTATGGTATTGGAGAAAATGATGGGGCAGCCTATATATAAACAAAGTACCAGATTTCTTAGTCTAACAATAGTCGAGCAGTCAGGCCCGAAACTCATCACATAGTGTCTGCCAAGTCGGAGACGTTGACGAAGCATGACGTATAGCACTGCTTCATTGCTCTTCGACGGAGGTAACATTCGGGGTAAAGTTTTGATAATAATTTGTTATCCGAATGGCGAAAATTCAATATCGGCATTCTTCGCCTCGACCAAACCCTCGCTAAATTTAAATTACAAGCGAAACCTGCTCAGAGTGAAAAGCCCTATAGCCTCAGAATATGATTTATTGGAGGTCAAGAGAGATTAATGAGTGGAATTTAATGACAGTATATATTAATTAACTATATAATCTAGTAGGAGAGAATTTATTGAGGGAAAAAGCTATACTTTCATGCAAGTGATTTTTGTACTTTCGTGTTGTTACTATCTGAATTTTGGCTTCAAAGTAACCGTTCTGTCCTACCATGATTTAAAGGCTTCAGTTGTAATAAAATCTCCAGTAATCCGCGTAAATATAGAAAAATTGGCATTTCATGTTGTTGGTTTTTTTTAGGTTTACTTATCGTTAAAGAAAAGTAAAGTCCTTGAGTATAGCATTCATTCCGCATCGGAGATACATTCCAGGTCTCCTTATCTATCTTCATAAAGTTCCGGTTTAGAGGTGCGTAAGGATTACCGTGATTAGAACAGTCACGTAGATGATATGGATGTCGTTAAACCCATGGTCGGCATTCCGAGTAGATGGAGACTTCTGGGACGACGTTCAAGGCTGGGAGGTGGACGCTAGTCGGGTTCGGGCTCGGGGTCGGACGGCGTTGTTGATGCTGAGAAAACAATAGTTTAGATTGAATAATATGTGTTATACAATATGGTAATAGTTTCTGATAATAAACATATATTTATATTCTGTGAGCTGGTGATATGGTCGTAGACCTCGCCAAGTGCACTAAGGGGCGATCGCTACTGTTCCGGGTAGAAGGAATAGACATAGCGGGACGACGCATTGAGCCACACTGTCGAATAATATATGGTCTAAAATTATATTATGAGATGAGTGAGGTTCGGAAACAGGATTTGTGAATATCGTTTTCGATATAAAAGCCGGCTAAGCCACAGCTTTCGATTTTGAGAGATCAGGGAGCGTGATAGATGGTATATAATCATATATGTACTCATTACACTTTTCTAATAGTTTATGCTATAGGCTTAAAAATTACAGGACAGTCATGATGAGTCCGAACAGGTATTACAAGTAGAGAGGTTGTTGACCTGTGCTCCAGTGAGCGAAGTTAGCAGTGCCTAGCTACGGGTAGTCACAGGCAGTCTTTGTAGAGCAAAAACAACATTAACCTATCAAGAAATGAATCGACGACGAAAAGCTTCATCTGATAAGTTGTGGTAATTTCTCGTAACCTAATCTAGGAGTGCACTATTTCATCACCGTCTACTACGATTGTAATCTTCTAGCTGACCGGTAGAGGGATACAGAGAGTTGGTGGCGTAAGCTATGCCGTTATAGCGATCAGCACTAGTTCGCAAAGTGATGGCCAACCACTGAATTGACTTACCAATAGAGGAGGTATACAGCAGACGGCTGTCTTCTGGAATAAAGTACATTGATCCTCGAAATTCTGGTCGCTTAAAGGCAGAAGGGCTATCATACCCGTTAGTGCATTCGGTGTCTAGAAAGCGTATAATAAAGAAGACGCGCTTACGTAATGAGCAACTATATACATCGAGAGTTAGCTATCATGCATTCATCAACTTGAAGTGGAGTACTTCTTTCAACAGGTATCAAAAGAATAGAAGCGTACTCTGACACAGCACCAAGGATATCTCGCGTGCAGCAGTAAGCATCATTGAAAATGGCGATACTGTTGCAAGGAACATAGATCAGCCCCTCTGTCTGAGGCGGCTGCGGCAACGCCCAAGCCGCTCCGAGGTAAGCGATGACGATTGATGAAAAGAACTTCATGATGCAATGCTTTGGATACTCTATCCCCCAGCAAACTTTGGTCTTGGAGAGACAATGTTGGCTATATATCTGGCCACTGCAGAGGGTAGGCGAACTTCTTTGCGCTTAGCCATCACCACCTGTTCTACTGGCGGTCTATGTTGAAATGGAACCGTACGATACCGATATAGAATCCGGATTTGTGCAGCTGTAACTGGGGCTTGGCATGCTGCCGATGCAGCGCGGCCTTGGAACAGTCTCATATGCATCCGAGAGAGGAAGTTTGGCGATAGAACAATATCTAGATCAAGAATAGAAAGAGAGTTGAGCTGGTTTTGATTGACACAAGCCCTGATTCGGGTATTCAGCATTACCACTTTGACATCGCCGACCTGAATACATTGGGGCTTTGTTAGCGCGAAAGGCGCTATTCGTTGGACAGCACGATCGTTTGTTAAGCGAAAATGCTCATCATGTCATAGAAGAGAAGTGTGACAACACACTAGACAACTTTGTGAAAGATGGATTTCAGAAACAAGTCCTACATATTTACGCTCCTGAAATGACTGCAAAATGGGTGTCGAATGGCCAAGGTTAGGACTATTCACGGTAGTTACAGTGCGAGGGGGTCTAATTCGCACCTGAATCTCTCGCTAATTATCTACTATTCCACAGTGTGATAGCAATCATTCCAGAGGTCTGCACTGTGTGTCTCAATCAGAAGTAACAGTAAATTGCTGAGTCTATCATAGACTTTGGGATTTAACTGTTTACTGAATAAAGGATAGGTACATGTAGGATTTCGGCGTCGAAGGTGCGCCTGGGATTTTGTCAGTCTAAATTGACCTTTTTCCCCTTTTAGGCTGTGCTCAATCATCGACAACCATATTCTTACCTGTATAGTTGTTGTAATATCAATTCTCTTCAAGCCCGGTCCCTTAATCATTTCCAGGTTCTTCAGATTGACTTCTATAGCTTCATCTACAAATCCATCTCCCTAGATAGTCGCCTTTGGGTCTGCTTTGGTACACTCATAGGCTAGGAATCTCTAATGTTGTCTTCAAGACGAATAAGATTTTTCTCAATTTGCTTAGACTGCCGGTACTCAGCGCCATCTGATCGAAAACGCATCATCTATCGGCTTCATACTCGGCTAAAAGTGCGTCCGTATCCAAAGGAAGTGGGCTAAGGGGGTGAATCGGCTCTTCTGCCATGTTCTCAAGCTTTTTCTTTAACACCCATCGCTGCATGAGAGATATGACCGACCCGGTGACTTGAACAGCTAAGCCGACTGGGAATACGTATGTACCAAGGGGAGAGTATGTCATGTTGTTCATGGAATACTATTGCAATAGTCTATTCAGGCACATAATCAACACCATTTGTATGAACATTGATAATTATAAGTATTATAGTCTACTCTTGGTGTACACGGAGTCTGTTAATGGCTCCAACAATATTGGAGGCTGCAACTATTGTAAAATCTCTTCAACTCCGAAAGAACAGCCAGACATCTGAAGTCCGCTACGCATTACGGTTTCCGGTGACGTCTCGGAGGCAGTTCGGACTCGGTGCTTGGTGACCAGCGCCAAAAGCAACTCATTTAATCCGAGAAATTGCTGATCAAAGCCATTCTACTTCGGGGTCCGAGTTCTCTTCACAATTTCGTACAGCAATTTCTAACTAAACTCTTATATCAGCAAAACTGAGCCATTGGTATCTTCTCCGATTGGATAATTTTCTCCGAAAATGCTCATCGTCCCATGGTTGAACAATCTCACTCACGTAAGTTTTGATAAATGTTGGACAGGCTGATCTAAGGAATGATGAACGTAAAAGTTCTTAACTGCTCGACAATCTCAACCCTCGAAAGAAAATAGTGGTTGTGGTGTCAGATTTCATCATCATTTCCTGCTGTAAGGTTATAGTTCGCGCATCCTGTCAGCACGATTATAGCTAGATGAGCAAGATACCAGCATGAAAGTGACGCAACTGCCTTACATGTACTCTCTGATCCGATCACTCGACATTTGGCCAGATAATCTTGATTTAAAGTCCTTCTGGCTTACTATGAGGCACGCAATCCAAGATAAGAATCACATTGATGCCATTCACCGCTGACAACAGCAATAGCATGAGGAAAACTATGCATGCTCGGGACCGAAATGCTCGACGGATGGTTATCCCCGCACGACGGCAGAAACACTAGACAACTTAGTCATCCTTCTCACTGCGGCTGTCTTGGTTGAGGATTCATACTAACAAGTAAACTAAAACACAATTCTTTAGAGAGTGGGGGTCTTGGTATGATGGAAGATCACCAGCTTGGTTGCCAAACAAACTACTGTGGGCGGAAACTATTACGTCATGTTAATCTTATCTATTGAATAAAAAACATGTAATAGCCACTTGCATCTCACCACGCTTCTCGGCAGTTGCAAATAGTCGATGCTACGCTCCCATGCAGGTACATAGAATCCTTGCACCCTGTATAAAAGAGTACATATACTACATATACGATACCTACTTAGTATACGCGCGTAGGATATTAGTTCCAAATATTTACTAGAGAGAAATGCATGCCGAGAACAACTGCAGTTTCTAATTTGGTTAGCCTTCAACTTCATTTGTCGATCAAATGCCTTTCCTACTTTAGTGCAATGTCTCTGAATACATTATACGAGTTTCAGTTCTAGTTTTAGGTTCGTTAGTTGTCACAAACCAGAAAACTACCTAGTTTAGACTCCTATATGTATATAACTTGAACTTGGCGGTCTATTGGCTGTCACTACCTAGGTACTTATGTACTTATGTACTTAGTGTAATGGAGTTGTGAACCCTTATGCGACATCATGGTTCGCAACGACGATCGCTCCCTGAATGCACTAGGTTACGGATCATATTTTCCGAGTGTGGTTTTTCCCATTTTAAGAAAAGGGAAAAAATTATAAAACAATAATAGATAGTAACCCACCTTTGATCTACACGGCGGCAGATCATGGCTGGACCCTGTGTCTAGGGTTTAGTAATGACTGGGATTGCTGGCCATGTTATGTGCAACCACTACTAGACTTAGAGCATTGAGCTACAATAATGAAAACTGAGTAGTGGAGTAGTAGAGTAGTGAAAGGGATCGAAGAGGAATAGGTACACAGTTGATAATAATTTCATCTACAATTAGATATCTTGGCTACTTACGCACTTGTCTTCCCACGAATTAATACATTGAGGCTGGTTTATTGTCAATAGGTATTAGTTGCAGCGGAGATGAAACGGCAACTCCGTGACTACTCTGCATTGGCAAACGTAGTCGTATATGCCAGCTCCAAGGTTGAACAAGAAGTAAGACTTGTAGACGTAATCTTTTGACATATTGATTAACCCCTGAAACCGTTTGTATGTAACTCGCAAGATATTTGCCGCAAACACACAGACAATTTTGGAAACTGCTATGGATTTTCCTCTTCATCATAGTTGACATACCCACGAAGCTAAAAAGTACGTAGCAGATATAGACTAACAAGTCTTAGCATATATATGAAGTTTGACCGGCCGTATCTACAGAATTGGCATAGCAAAATTATAGGGGCAGCCCTTGATCTATGTCACAGCCATTAAAACTCGCTCTCACTACGTATAAATAAATTTGGATAATATCTTGATATTTGGTTTTCCCACTTGTGAAAAGAGCTATGTTCTTCGTTATCTAAGGGCAGATGACAAGTAATAATGTCTCTCTAGAACTATGCGATGCCCCCAGGCGGATTTTTTGTTTGCCAAGCAGGTTGGATTCCGTCTATATTATATGATGGTATCGTTACGAAATCTCAATATGGGCAGAACGACGCCATCATAGTCAGCATGGTAGTATACGGTAGGGAAATAGAAAGCAAGAAAACCTCAGATCGTCTCGAAGGCTTTTTTTTTTTGCCTAGTAACGTACTCCTACTTATCTAATTATCTAACCCTTGTGACATGAAGAAGACAATAGGCTCGTGGACCCAGTTCTCTGATGCAATTACGAGACCAAGCACACTTAAAGTATTTATAGATGTAAAGAGATTCAAGAAGATCGCCTGCGATAAGTATATTTCGGCACATAAAACTAGTATTATATGTTGTAGACATCGAGCTAACTGGAACTACAGTAAGTGCCGTGCCTAGACAGTACGATGCATTAGAACCGCAACGGACCACGCCACCGGCAGTTGAATCGACATTTTAACCACGTGGATGATGTGTGAAAGCGGATGCTCACCATTTCGGCACGGTGCCCACATGGCTAAAGGTTACCAAGGAGCCGGTGCTTGAGATCGTTACCATCCACCGGGAACCCAGCCGGATTTTCAGGGACGTATCGAGCGTGAGGGACAGTGTAACCCACGATCTACGAAAGGAAGATCGGCAGATACTGGCCACGTAGCATTCGGACCACCTGGTCTTTAACCCCCACTCGCCTTCCAATGGGGTTCTCACTGTCCCTCCGGTTGGCACGAATAAGGAGTCTTCTTTTTTACGCAGTTTACGGTCAGAGTTTGATATTTCTGGTCATTCTTTGCCTTCCGCGCTCGATACTACATGAAATAAAGAAATTCACGCAGCGTCTATTATAAGTACAGTACTGGAAGCAGTCTCGAATACAGAGTAACATATATCAGAGTTCATTTTTGAGCCAATAAGGGGGAAAAGGGGGAGAAAGGGGGGAAGGTGTTCCGTCGGACACAGTGACTACGAACTCGGCCCCGGATAGGATATCTCAGATCGTTTATCGGAGTATATGTCACATATATTGAGTGACTCCGAAGGAGAAAATTTTGTTACCGAAGCCGATATCGTGCCTACCCTAAGTCACACTGACTCGGAGAATCACAGAGGCGGGGCTGAGCCGATCGGAAGAGTACTTGAGAATTCGCGAATAATACTGGAGCTTTTGTAGTTTAAAATCAAACTAATGCTTATACGTAGAGTCCAAACATTCATATTCCGAATTCCGCGATGAAATTGAGCTCTCTCACTCAGATAGCGAAACCTTCACGGACATAGTAACTAGGCATTACGCCCTGCATCAAAATAACGATATAACTAAGTTGCTACACTTTTCCAGTAGTCCCACAACCGCCGGTATGCCAATAAGCTCGTCATCTTCTCTTACTATGTTATATTCTACTCTTAAAAACATATAGAACAACTTTCGTCAAAATCCAGAAGTCTCTGTTTCCTCATAATAAACCCTTTCTGATAATGCACACTACCTATTCTCCTGGGGATACCTGTAGGGGAAATATCAATTAAATATCCTCGTCATTACAGCTACAAGATGCCCGAGTAGATCAAATAGAAATTGAATTTTAAGGGGATGTCAGAGCAATAGAAATACATCTAGTTATGCATCGTAGAAGCACAGGGTTACAGAGAATGCTAACACAATCGTAATTCTAGACGGCATTCTCAGGAAAATAGGGCTTATCCATTTAATAATCACCGTGGCGCGAGAATATTGATGATAAAACAGACGATAGAAAGTTAATGCTCAAGTCCAAGCAGAAACTGACAGAACCTAGGTCAGTAGGGGCTGGAACGAAGCTCTAGGTGTACGTATAGCTCATTTCTATCTAAACACCAATATTTTCCCAAAACATTGGAGATAGCCTCACGAATTAATGAGATTGAGACCTTTACCCCTGCACTTTCGGCCTATCTGTTACCTACTTATGACCCACCTTCGCTCTGGACACCAACTTCTCTCATAGTGCCAGGTGGGTCAGTTCTAGAGTGAACAGAAGCCTTGAAGCAGTCACATAGCCGGTAGGTATAAGGAGTCAATAGCCATAGAGTAGGTGAAGATTGGTTAATTGGCCCCCAGCTTTCCAATATCTAAATGGGGGAAACCCCCGTTTATATACCCAAGGCCATTATATACACTTCAGGGGTCCATAGGTGACTAGGACCCCTGACACATAGAAATATTGATACCTGCTACTTGAGAAAATGTTTCGATGATTTTATCTTAGTAATAGACCTCAAATATCAGAATAGGCATGTGACGTTTAAATAGCGGCTGTTGGAAACAAAGATGAAGGCTGTCAGAATAGAGACTTCTATAACGAATGAATAAAGTCATTTCATGTCTCGATAGCCCCTCGAAGTTAGTGGTAGAGTCGGTTTACCCTCTACAAACAGTAAATTTCTCCGTGTCGCCTATAGATGAACTGGAGTCTGCCATAAACCCCCCTATACTTACAAAGATAGAGAGTAAGTAGGCCTCTATAAGGCTTATGATGGATTCTTGAGACTCTTAATATCTACTGGAGCTGACCATTAAGGGTGTGACTAGGCGAACGGCGGTCCAGTCATGTAGTGGCTGCAAGTCAGAAAGAAGAGGACCTCGCTAACGCTCAGAACCAACAATATCTAGAGAAGTCCTTACCGGTACCCAAAGTTGTCAAACCCATATAAGACGGCTTGTATAATAAAGCAGAGATACCTCGTGTCCGCACGCGGAACACTTGCGAAGGTGTGCACCCTTGTATTGCGCATGTCTCAATAGTATTGAAACTGAAGCTACCTATTCAGCCCTCGCTTACTTGATGCAATCTGTCAGACCTCGCAGGTCTTCGACCTTCGTGGTCTATCGTAGATAGAGTCAAGTAGGCCTGGCAGGTCCTGGCCTACTTGACGAGTCCATCAAGGACCTTAGTAGCCATAGAAGATTATTGTAAATTGAATAACTTCCAATCTCAACCCTTCTTATATCGTGCCTAGCCCTTGAAGAACTAAAAACACATAGAAACCCGGTTAAGGTGATCCTGGACGCGTACGGTAAGGTGCTCTGACCGCTTGTGAGCCAAGTTATGTAACTTTATCAAGTGGCTGCAACAATAACGCCTGCCAATGAGGAAGCAATCCAGACAACCGTGAGAATTCCAAGCTTGGGGGGACAGAACCTAATTCCGGTTAGCTAATATGGACGGAATATGTGCATGAATACGTACTCTTCGGAACTAACACCAATAAATCCACCCCAAAAGAGCCACTGCGCAATCCAAAGAAGGAGCATGCCTATGACCAAGATTTGAAACAGCGCCACAGGTGTTTTATGGGAAACCCGGTTATTCTGGCCTGCAACGGGAAAAGTGCCATAAGCTCTTCCTTGGCTGTCTATCAACACTGTTTTCTCCGAGCCCGAGCTCCCTCCGATCCAATAAATTGCAGCTAAAATTAGCCCAAAGAGCGCCAGGCAAATGATAATAAGCCAGATGAGTGCTCCAACATACATGAGTTGTGCCGGTGCCCCTCTCTCCGCGTTTTCCAGACCTCCAGAGTAAAAGTTGTGTTGTCGACCATAGTGAATGGTCATGCCCATGTAATATGATGATAACAACTGGAAGATCAATTCTGCAAACAAATATGACGAGGCCGCCGAGGAATCCAGCGTTTCGAAGGATCGTACACCAGTTAGCAAAATTGTTAACCAAGTAAGCCGGGGCATCAGGCACCAGAGGAGCATTAGTTGGACAACGGGAATGTCCTCGTAACCAGGGGTTTTCTGGACAAGAAACGTATTAAACCAGTTTGCAAGAAGTTGAAGAGCGATGATCAGAGTCCCCTTGGACAACCAACTCCCCGGATGCGGGTGCCATAGAAAGCCGCGTAGGATTTGAGGTGTACTTCTTCCCTGGCTGAGAAATGCGGCAATGAGAGTAGCTATATTAACGAGAGCAAAGCTTCGGATCTTCCACTCATTCGAGACACATGTTTCAGTTGGCTTGATAGTCCATTGCCATGGAATTGTGTCAAGAGGGGTAGGGGCTGCTAGTTGACGCCAATTGTCCGGTAGGCCGTGCCAGTCCTGCACATTGCCACAAAGATCGTAGAGCCACTTCACATAGTCTATTCGTGTCTCAAATATATGGCATGAACCTCTGCAGGAATCATAAATGATGTCGCGGCAGAAGCAAGCCCTGTCAACTACACGCTTAACTTTGCAGTAGCCATTTGCGTCGACCTCACAGGCGTCGGTTGCGCATTGGTGATCAGTACGCTCAATCACTTGCTTCGGCATATCCGCAACACACCTGGGCCAGTGCCATTCTTCAATGAGGATGTACGCGAATCCTGTGGTTTTGAGTTTGTCGGTCCAGTCATTGGGTAAAGGGGTCGATCCACAAGTGGCATTAATCCATAGCCACTCTTTTGTCAACTCTAGCCCTGAACGGAATTCCTTTTCCGGATCAAGAGTGAGAGCACTGCAGAAGCAAGTCCTATCAACTGCGTGCTTGACTTTGCAATAGCCATTTGAGTCGACCTCACAAGCGTCGGTTACACACCGATCAGTAAGCTCGACCACTTGCTTCGGCATATCCGCGACATTCACGGACCAATACCAATCTTCGATACGGACGTACGCGTATCCCATGATTTTGAGTTTGTCCGTCCAGCTATAGGGTAAGGACATTGGCCCACAAGTGGCATTAATCCATAGCCGCTCCTTCGCCAAGTCTAGTCCTGAACAGGGTTCGTTGTTCAGATCATAAGTAAAGGCGCCGCAGAAGCATTCTTTATCAAAATAGTTGCCATATCCGATGCTGCCCCGAGCGAGATCATAACCTGCAGTTTCAGAATCTAGAGCGATCATGGATTTCAGAGATTCACTATACTCCCAAGGACGAGCGGCATTTCCGGTGTGTTGGGTAATGGCTGTGAAACTACACGAGGTGATTACATGTTGAAACGGTTCCGTGGATAGAGCAGAATCGGAGCTGATCAGGCATGTTGGTGCATGATCAGTCACTTCAAGGGCCGCGTACCCTTTAGCTAAGGAGGCCGGGGAGAGATTTTGCAGCCCCCTCGCGTCGCCGGCATGAACAAGCCACGTTCGGCCAGTGATGGCACGAATCCACTGATACAACTGTGCTTTGGCGAGTACTGACCTACCACAGTATGGGAGATAGCGGGCGATAATATCGGAGGAGAATTCTCTCTCGAGACAACTGAGCTGCGTCAGCCATTGTTGATGGGTGCACCAAATAAACCAGTCGGTGCATCGATGGCCGGTACATTTCGTCATGGTACTCAACCAGGTGGATTGGTCCTGCTGAGCGATGCACTGGGGCATAGGAGCCAGGTCTTCAGGGTTGACCCAGCCGCCATAGCTTTTAAGGGGGGTCAAGGTTCGGTCTCGATTGGAATTGATGTTGGCGTCAAAGACGACAGAGTTATTGAATGGTTCTAGTCATCGTCTATCAGCCATAATGTCAGGGGTGCAATATCAAGTTCTTCCCGAGGTTTGCGGGTTCTTAGCTTGTTGGGGGGAATACCTCTCGTAGCTACCCCGTAAACCCCAGCCGTCAACAGCAAAAGACACGTGCTAAGCACTTTCATCCTGCTAATGGTTGTCAAGGCACCTAATGCTTCGAAGCGGAGTGAAAGGATACCTAGTCGCTGGGGCCCTTTCGATTTAGTTCAGAAATGGAGATGCGGGCGGGGTTGCGGCTGCCATGCGCGAAGTGGAATTAGGTAGACTCTGAAAGATGACGTGGGGTAAGTTAGAGAGGTATTGTCACCTGACACACACCCCATACGGAATTGGGCTTTCAAGCTCACACTCTTTTAATGCAATCATGTTCTCATTATCATCAAATTCCCCGATTGTAGCCTGTACCTACAGATTACCTCTCAGAATAACAGCCCAGTGAGGTTATTCAAGTAGCTTACTGACTAGAGCTCACTTCACCACGTGGTCACATATACAACCCTCCCAGAATCACCCGTAAAATTAGGTGATTTACAGTCGCCTGGAAATAATCTAGCAGTTGAAGTCCAGTGATCTGATATCGGGCAGAAGGCGAACGCATTACTTTCTATTTTGCGACAATCAAATTATAGCTACGAACTACGCAAGAACGCAAGACTTTAGTTTGAGTAGTTATTAACGGTTTAAGTAATTTGTATCACGTTGGCATAGAATAAAGTAATATCCATCGGCTTTGGGTAAAAGTGCCAGCATACCTAAGGAAGAAAGAGAGAATGCGTATATAGCTTAATGATAGTCACCAGGAGACCTATGGCCCTTTGCGCAGCAAAAAACCTATGCAAACCGTACCTATAGTTAACCTTCATAGCGAAAATCAATGACTGATATGAGCTCAAGTGATGAGGCAAGAGAAATGTATTGCATACTATTTATTGTACAAGCTCTCTCGATCGAGTGACCCCTATCTGATATCGGTCGCAATTCCACCTCACACTATTTCGATTGTCGTTCACATCCTTCTTAGCTACGAAGGCTTATTTTATAGATTGTCTGAGTGGTACTCTCAGTAGTTCTCTATTCGCAATTTGATCGGCAATGAGGCCAGCAGTCAGTTGCTCCGAAGTCAGTATATCGAGATAGAAATAGTAGTGACAAGCCTTCGCTATGACATAACTATCACCCTTTTTACCCAGATGTAGTCTAGCCGTTATATATTCACTAGCTAGGGTTCTTAATATAATATGCAGACAGTTACGGGCCAAGATTAGGCACTACGCTGTTATGATGTCGTTAAGAGCTCAGTGTTGTCATTTTTCCTGTCTTGGTATACGTACTAGGTGTCTGAATTGCAAGTTTGTCAAGGATTAACTTGAGAGAACGGTTATAAGGAATAAAGACAGAAGCAATTCATAAAAAATAAGAGCATTTATAGGTGAGTTTAGCGTCATGTGACTGAATGAATAGGCAGGAATACTTGTCGACTGCTTCTACCGCTGACTGTAATCACTATTCACAACCCGAACGTCAGCTTGATCTTCAGAAAGCCATCCAGATCTCTGTCATACGGCCCCAATTGTACCCAGTTAGTCGGCAGCTGAGTGATACACTTGTCTTAACTTCATTAAGGTTATTATGTGTCTCGATACAGATTAATCAACGTCCGGGTACTGATCCACAAAGTCTGTCCTCCCATCTACTAACGCCTCTGTGTTCATCTTCACACTCCACCTTAGGACTTCTGTCTTCTTTTCTTGATCACCTTCTCCATGGTCTGCGATATCACTATTATGTTTCTTGGGTCCGGCCGGGAGGTGGATCTGGAAAAGTGATGGTTGAGTTGTCAAACAGTTATGATATCCCCGGTTCGGGTCCCCTATCCCTTCGCAGAACCACCGCAACATGATATCAAATGCAGTGTTGACGTGCTTCAGGCCGACTTCGTAGATGAGCTTCCGAGCAGATCGTCGGTTGACAGCGTAGCCTAGGGAGCAGATCCCTTCTTGAGTATCTATGAATTCGTATTAGCAACCACGCCGCTATAAGGCAAGTCAGACCGCGGCGAAGATGAATAGGTCGTTACTATGGTTTTATATGGCTGTATATATGAATCTCTTACGGTGAGTGACCCTTGTATGATTTGGATATTGATCTTTTAGGTCATTGGTATTGGACACAGTCCAGAGGTGTTGCTGCTGTGGTACTGTCTAACATAGCCAAAGAAGTTAATAATTTTGATCATGATCAATGGAGGTTGGGCTTGATCCTCTACATATTCAATCATTCCTAGTTTAGATTATATGTATGTATGTCACATCACAAGGGAAACGATGATGCGTTGTTTGCATGATAACTAACCTGATCTGTCTGGACGACTCGTCCCTTTGGTATCAGTGTACTGCTGGCGAAGGGAAAATTCATGCCACTTAAACACTCAGAGTCAGTAATTGCCATATCAAGCGTAACATAAAGAGTTATTAAAGCTGCAAGAACCCCCTAAAACATGTATTTGGTGCAGAAAGATATCTTTCCACTGGGAAAGTACTAGATGTTTAAAACCCCGAGAATTACTCACCAATGGCCGAGCCAAAGAACGTCCCATTCATCTCCATAAGGAGAGCTTTGAGGGAGCACAGTCCTTGGAAGATAGTTGAAATTCAAGTCGCGTAATGAGCTAGGGGAGGCGTGAGAAGGGTCTGGATAAGTAATGTCGGCATATGTTGAACTGCCCGTGCCAACTAGCTGTTGCGTCAACGCATGTGAGGATAATGCAAAGTCCTGTAACTGGTCGCGTAGCCTCACATCCCAGTCTGCATCGTCTTCGAGAATCAAAGCAGAAGTCAGGTTTCGCCTTACGACCCTGAGATGAAAGAGGATTAGTCATGCCGACACCTAGATAAAATCCGTCTGAAAGGTCTCACTCTTGAATAGCGTTCAAATGACCACGCCACGCACCTATAGTAGGATAGGAAGGACGCTCGACAGGAGAATATTGGGGTAGGGCTTTATCCGGGACAGTAGAACCATCCACGCCATCAATGAACTCAAATTCAATGTCGCTCAATGCAGCCGAGAGGCTCATGCCATCACGACGATCTGTTCGCGAAGGCAAGCTCACGATGAATATTTTCTCAAACTAGATAGAAAAAGGATCGTGTAAGATGGTGGAACAAGAGTTACACTACAAAGGCCGATGAGGTACGTACACCTAATGTTTTGTTATATATGTCCTGTATATGTTGCCTCGAAAGTCGGTCTACGCCAACCCGCGCGCTCCCTCGGGCATGTAGCCATGTTGGTGGGTACGCCCAGTGCAAAATCAGGAGCAGTGAAACAACGGTTCCTACAGCAATGAGGGTTGAAATTGATGGCCGGCGTGACATCGAGACGACATAAGTAGGTAATTTCCGTTAGTTTTGTTCTCATCAATGAGGAACGCAATTAATGGAAGCAATGTCTGAAGAAAGAGAGTCAGAAAATAGAGACAGTACAATCAACATCGAATCGCAAGCCCTTCTCACTGGTTTATCGCTAACGATAACAGTCTAAGTAACGTACATGTCTGATATATATGCAAATAAAACCAACAACGTTGGAACTGCACCAATAAAACGGCAGAGGGCCAGCGGGTCAAAGCCATGATGTGGGTACGGCCGCTGACCGAGAGTCTTCGTGGCTTTGTATAGAACAGATAGATACGTGGGCATCCAATGAGCATGTAGCTAGCCGCCTAGAAAAGCCTCAAAAAATGATAACCATTTCAGCTACGTAGAGTGCAGTGGTTCATGTGGTTCTTGGCGGAGCCAGTTTGTTTGGATCATTTGCTTTTCTAACAGGTCTATGGCACAGTGGCAGGGGCCCTACTACCCCTGTCTCATCTTTCCAAAATAATACAGCTTGTAGTTATCGTATATCCTCAGCGTCCAAGATAGAATGTTCCAAAAACCACGTACCAAAAAGTAGTTCCTGTCTAATGCGTGTTGCTATGTACCGGAGAATGAAACGTCTTTTCTGGCACACCTTGGTGCCCTTTGTGCGAGTCGCTGCTGAGCAAGATGTAGGGCAATTCTTCAACCCTCCTGACGCAGTGATGGGAACTCATGACTACTCAACAAATCCTCTTTACTCTTTGGGGACGACGCAGACGATCAAATTTACAACAATCTATCGGAATTATGCCATCAATATATGGCAGGAAACTCAAGGCGAAAACGCGGCGATTCGCGGACCTAGCATCTTCAGTACGTATTCACAACTCCCTCGTCCTCCTTCCAACAAATAGACAGCTGACCACTTATTTGCCAAGGTACCGAAGATGGCGCGGTAACGCAGTTCGATTGGCAGGTCCAACTTTACCAGTTTGACCTGTCTGCGTCGAACATTTTCTTCCTGTGGCTCACCTCAAGCTCTCCGAATGAAGACGGCAGTGACCCGGTGTCTGTTACTTCACATTATTTTAACATATCCGACAGCTCCGATACCCCTAATTCTCTCTCTACTACGCCGCATTCGACTCTTTCAGCCACGTCTACTCGGTTTCCCAGTACTTCGTTGTCCACTGCCAGGACATCGACAGTTACTTTTTCCTCGACTATGACCCCCCAGATTTCGACGGCTAGCTCAACACCCAGTGGGCTCAGCACGGGTGCTAAGGCTGGTATTGGAGTTGGTGCTTCGTTGGGTGGTCTAGTCATCATAATTACTGCATTCCTTGTCTTTCGCCGTTTGAAACATAGGCACAGCTACGAAGCGCCAAAGCACACTCGATCTCAAGGGAACTATTCTAGTGGAGATAAGCCTGAGTCACAAGACCCGTCCTTCCAAGGCTACAAAATACAAACATTACCCGTGGAGCTAGGACATGGTTCGATCAACGGTCACGGTGGAAGTCCAGTTGAGTTACCCGCAGGCAGGGAATACAGATGATGCATTTCCATATTCAGTGATGAAGAGCTGAAGCTGGTTATTAGCTCATGAGTATCTCACCGCGCCCTGCTGAATAAAAGCCGAATTATTAGTTCCATTTGCATGCTTGTCAGATTGTCATATCCTATGAACAAAGCGGGTTGGGGATCCTGGGACCGAGCCTGCCATATAGACCTACAAAAACGCACTGAGTCCTTGTCTTCCTTATCACGCTTTTAATACACTTTTCTACCAACCTCCCAATAAAAATCCGGGAGTTCTTGCCGTGTCGTATCACCGAGTCTATACTCCCTTGCTGATTCTCATACTTGTATGACTATTATAGTGCATTAGTGTATACGGGTATCTATCTGTCAGGAACCTCGTACTTTGGGGTAGGTGAAGACACTTGTTGTTGTACGAAGGTCTAGAAGCCTCCGTAGGCAACTATCTAACTATATACAAATGTCTCTTTGTGCCATTTGACGCTATCATTATGATTAATCAAGCAACAAAGCAGTAGTGTAAGGGAGGGGAAGAAGGGGTAACATTGCCTGAGACAAGCGACATGAACTTCTCAATATATCTGCCACCAATCCTATCACTTCAATTAAAAACTACATATATACACTAAAATGCTTATAACTTAATATAGCCATCTGATGAAACGTTAATCTCAGTTAGTTACGATTGCGGCTGGCGTACAGCGATTACAGATTTACGACCAAAACTGAGTGACAGAGACATCTCATCTTAGAAAGACCATTGATCCAAACGAAACACCCAGCTGGGATCGTCAATCAATCCCAGAGGTTCAAATATGTTCTCATCTATCCCAGTTGCTTTCATAAGATTGTCCCGTATAGACATACAATCTCAACGTCGAAGCGTCTATTCGATGGCATCAATGTAGTATGCGCCCTGTTTCTAATGAAATATTTTACTTCGAAATTTTATGCAGACTTAGTCACTGCCTCTGACCAGTCATAGACTAACCGTATCCTTAGCTAGCCAGATGGCGTTGAACGAGTGTCTCATACTTAGACGCTGGGCGCGAGTCTCAGTAATATTGGCAATGTCTCGTTTGAGGCGATTTAACCGTCATGTATCTAAGACATATTGACGGACATTGTATAGCGTCAAGAATGCAAGGGAAACCACTAAGGTTTCGGAGTGGCCAAGAACTTAATTCAACAAATCACCTACCAGGGGTGACCAAGTCCGTTTCCAAGTCCTCATATGAGTCCTTGTTATATCTGGACACCCAGGAAACACAAGTAGCGTTTTATCAAGATGGCGAGATATTAGCTATTGCACTTGAAAACGTAGCTGTAGGCTCTCGTCTAATTATTCATGGAACTTATGCGTCAAGAAAACTATGTCTTCTGCCGATTCTGATATGATATCTTCGGCTGAGCGGGATCATACTGCTTAAATAGGTAGATCTCCTGCCAAATGGCTGTTAAATTTGTCCATCCTTACCGGGAGTCGGGACAACTCAACCGAGTTAGGTAACTTTGTAGATGTACTGCTATTCCAAGTCCGTCGTTGAGGGTTTGGAGATAGCCTCAGTTGGAGATCATCTACTAGAGGACACCAGGTTCTTGACCGCTCGGATACTTTCGGAAGTCCCCCCTTATATACTTGAGGATATATATAAATATCACCGTTATTCCAAACCACTGACCTTTATCAATAGGTCTTAGATACACGAGGGACGCACCGCGTCACGCGAGACATTGCCAATATCGCCGAAACACGCGTGTGAGATCTCCGTACAACAAATACCCACGCATATGACATCCGGAAATATGCTATGGTAGTCGCTCGTTATGGGGCAGGTACGCAATGGCGGCCCGAAATTTTCCTTGACCTAGGTATTACTCTAAATGTAGCTGTATAAACCAATTGATCGACCTACTAACCTAGCTATAGCAGCTCTCCTATTTCTCAGTTTGCCTGCCTACCGTTTTCTCATTGGCCCGTGCGCTTCGCGTACAGCTCCTCACTCTGGGAAGAAAGGGGTAGGTAGGTCTGTGGTTAGGATCAGTTTCTTCTTGGTGTACTAGACACGGTGATGTTTCAGTTATCCTATTTTAAGTAAAACTATCTTCTTCCCTCTTAATCTTCTATTCTATTGTTCCACTCAACCTGAGCCATGCGGCCAAGCCACAACGTGGCTAGGTAGCGATACACGATTATACGACCGCCACGATGGATGTGTACAGCCTGCAAAAAAAAAACGATGCTAACGTAAAGCATGACTTATACCACATGGCTGCGGGGGTATTTCGGTAGGTCATTTTTCGCGCCGAATGAAGAGTGCCATAGCCATAGAACACCGTATAGGAAGCGACATTGATTCGTGCTGACCCAATACCTACGTATTATAGAATCATTATTGATCTAGTCGGTTGGGTCATTTGGTTACATTGTTTTGACGCTCGTCATCCTTTCTTTCTCTAGATCATGCTCGACGGAAATGTCACCGACAGCTTACAGGTCGGTATAGTTGGCAGATGCAACGGAGCGACGGCCCGTTTTAGTTGACATGGATGCTGCATTGCAAAAAGGGCTGTTCCTACTTACGTAGTTGGTGTTGAGTAAAGTAAACCATGTCAGGTATTCTTGGCGCGCTAACACCTCGCCCCGCCGGTCAAGAAGTATCACGCCGCGAGGTACTTGCACCAAAATCGCAGAGGCCGGCCCGCAAATACTTGACCAGGTTTACTTAACACCCCGACATACCAGTAATGTTACCTGACCAGGGGTTTTGATTACCAGTATCATTCTAAGCTCTCGTTTTTCCTATATATGTTTTCGTGGTTAGATGAGATGTGGCAGTACATAATGCCATTGTTTCACCTCAGGAATAAAATCCTCCTCTCCCCCAAACCTTTCGCCATCTAATACACTGCCAAGTAAGTAAGTAAGCAGCAGTAGTAGGAGAAAGATGGTATCAGCCCCAAGTGATTGACTAACTCAGAACTTTAGCCACCGGCAAAATCCGCTTTCCAAACCATTGAATTGCAGTGCTTACACATGTGTCATAAATGCACATTAGCCAATTAAATTTGATGAGAAATAGCGCTTGTACTATATAGTTTTGCCCATGTGGAGCTTTGTTCCTGAGTGATCTCAGTAGTGTAGATGGCAGGATCGAAGCCAGTTTTGTAATGTCACCGAATTATCTAAGGACCGGTGCCTGCATGGAACCCTACCTGCTTCCATAGTAGGTAGACAGAAGCCTAGACGCCTCGGTCGGTATTTAGATCATGTCCATCCATGCCCTGTGACGTGGGCTATTACAGGCCAATGCTCACCGTCCTCATCGTCTTGGAACGTGCTTGACCTACATAAGTAGTTAATTGAACATATTTCTCCACAGCTAGAAAACGTGGTCCGCGAACTGGGCAGATTCCGCAAGTCTGTGGCGTGGTTCTTCACTGAGGTGACTGTTGGTTTACGCAGTAAGGATGCATTGCATTGCATATTTTTCAATCTTACCATCTGCTTCTACATATATTGATTCGAGAAGCTGATTCCCTACCTACTATATGTAGGTGCTTCAGATATCCACCCCGTTGTCGCACTACTGATCTAACCTATGTACCTAACCAGCCTAAGCAGTATAATGTTCCTACCGCGTATTGTAGATATAGTCTGTCTTTCTCCTCATTCCAAAGTGAGAGATTCGCGCTACGTGACCCAAATAGCTGGGTCTCGGTATGTGGTGCCATATGTGCGGTGGACTGCAAAACATGTGTAACCAGTTAAACGGCGTATCTGCGAGTCAGACAAGCCGGAACCAAGAAAACAAGAATGTGACGCTCAGCAAACGAGGCAAATAAACTGCACTAGGTGTACCGCGGCGAGTCCTAGGGCGGCTAGGATACGTCCCGGCAGCACAGAGCCGTTGTAGTGGGTACCGAATCAAAAATCGTCTGTCGAGAATTCTGCTTAAGGTGGTAGGTAAAGTGCAACCTTTATGCTCTCCCCCTTTCATCTTTCACCACTGACCACGAGCTGGCATTTTTTGCAGGGGGTGGCGCGAAACCTTGTTTGAGTTGCCTGACAGCTGCGCCCCTCAATACCGGCCCCAGTCAAGATTTAATTTCCCAAAACGGAGTCTTTTAATGGGGCCGTTTCTGCAAGTGGCTGCATGTTTAACCAACGCCGAGCCGGTTTCTGCCCCAGCTTCTATTTCATTCGCTGAGCGCAAAGTCCTTAGGTATGCTTAGCTTACATATAGGTAGGTGTGTATACCAGGCAAGTACCTAAGTTGAACTATCAACGTATCGTGTGATATCGGTAGTAGGTAAGCTTAAGGTAACAAGAGGACTGCAAACATTTCGCGATAATTTTGCGATATCGCAGCATTCCTTAGCCCGGTCTAAAAGCAACAAGCACTACTAAGTACCATATACTAACCTACATAGTGTGCTGTATGCCTCCTTAATTAGAAACGGTTATACTATAATGTACAGCAGTGTAGAACAAGGTCAGATCCAGCTGCCCAGCTAGTGTAGCTAGTTGGCTGTCTGTTAGCGTCCTGTGGCATCCCCCTAACCGCCTGGTTCCAGCCCTAGAGCATTAGCTAACGTGGCTGGCTACTCGGCTAGGCATGAGCTGGGCAGGCTGGCATCAACGAGATGAGAAAGGCGTCAATTCCTGGCAACTTGCACTTGCTATTCTTAGGGTACATTGTCTTCTCATTGGGCTGAGGGCGGTGACCGGCTGACCTGCGTGTGGACTACTTATAGGCAGGGTAGCCGCACTATTCTGCTGTTATGCGCTAACCTCGTCTAACCTCGCTAAACCTCGCTATGCCCTGCACGCTATCTCACTAGTGTAAGGCACTTGTACCTGCACCAGACTGCACCCTGCACGCTCCCCGGCGTCTCTTGTGGCACAGTACCACGGCACGGTACACATCTCACTCGCCCCGTCCGCCGTTCTCGACCACTTTATTGAGGCTCATCCACCCATCTCTTCTCTTCCTTTTCTCACCTCACCTCACCATCGCCAACTGCGTCTTCCAGACCATCACGCTCTTTACGTCCCGCGACTCAGCCTTGTAGCCTGTCAGCCCTTTCGGCACTCACACTCTTTATAAAATACTAGCCATTCCTTTGCCAGGCTTAGACTTAGTCTTGCTCCCTCTCGAACTTATAATTCGCCCTCAAGTCAAGCGTTGCGACTCGACTCGACTCTCGCCTCTTTTCACCGTTTCGCTGTTGTAACCGGACTTGCCTAATTATTTAATTAACTCCCTCTCAATATGCGTTCTTCTACTGTCCTCGCCTCCGTCCTGGCCTTTGCCGCCTCGGCTCTGGCTCAGGCTGCCACTGCAGGCTACGCTGTCGTCAGCGCTCCTGGCGACGGCGAGACCGTTCCCGCTGGCAAGACCTACACCGTCAAATGGAGTGCCGGCAAGTTCACTGGTCCCGCTACCATCTCGCTCTTGGGCGGCAAAACTGCCAACACTCTTGAGATCCTGGAGCCCATCGCCAGTAAGTCGTGTATTCACATATAGTTGGATAACAAGGCACTAATGAGAGGTTTGTAGGTGGCATTGAAGTTACGCAGGAGTCCTTCTCCTGGAAGGTTGACGCCTCGCTCGGCGAGGATAAGACTTATGGCCTCAAGATCGCCGACGATGCCACTAATGGCGCGATTTTCCAGTACTCGTTCCCCTTTGAGATTGAGGGCCCCGCGGTAGGTGAAATCCGAGAGTAGAATCTCTTATGCGCAACTTGACTTGCGCCATCACTAAGCCCAATTTTATGGGACAAGGGGGAATTTCCGTGCTGACATGGTCATCGCAGGTCGAGAGCACCACATCGGCAATCTCGTCCGCAACCAAGTCCGCATCCACGTCCGCATCCACGTCCGCAAGCACCAGCGTCAGTGTGGAGGCCACTGGCTACCCTACTATTCACATCTCGGCTTCCACCAGTGGCTACCCGACTACTAGCACCGCCATTTTGACCAGTGTTTCAGCTTACCCGACGACCAAGGTGGCCAACTCAACTACCTCGGCCGTTGAGTCATCTACTTCCTCTAGCTCCGCTGTCAAGACCAGCACCAAGACAACCGTGAAGGCAACCACCATTGCCTCCACCACTGCGACCACTTTCGGTACCGTGAGCACTCCTGTTGTTGTCGTCACTGAGACCTCTGCTGCTGTTGGCAGCGCTAGCAGCACTCCCGCCACCTCCACCACTGCTTCTACGCCGCTTCCCACTGCCGGTGCTGCCCGCGTTGGTGCCGGTATCGCTTTCGGCGTCATCGTTGCTGCTCTCGCTCTGTAAATTTGATGACATCGTGCATCTTTTTGTCAAGAGAATTCGGTGACGAGTACGGCGAGCTTCCGCTCGGGTCTGCTTCAGGGAACTTCGCAATGGAACATGACTTAATGTGGAGCAGGCCTAGGGTGTCAATCAGCAAGCCAACGGCGATATGAAAAGCATAAAACTCAATGTTAGGCCCAACTCATCAGCTTGTGGGGAGGTCTCTATATTCAAGATATAGAAGGGGAAGTTGATGATGGGGCCTATAAGCGATAGGTGAGATAAATGGCACCTATCCTTTGTATATTCCGGCTTCTCTTGAATATATCAATGGATTGCCATCTTGTCTTAAAATAGAGCTTGTTTCAATATTTTCGATCGAACTAGTGCTTGAATCTGCCCGTGAAAGTATTTCGCTCAGGTCCTGTATTGACCAAAAGGGAAGGGGGAAGTCCTGCATCGCGTCTTTGTTGACTTTTTCTCGTTCCATCTCACTTTTCGCGGGCGGTAAAATCAACATATGCTTATTCTTTTCAACCGTAGATGAAGAAGTATAGAGTCTCAAACGCCCAGTAACTTGGGTCAGTCGCTAGATATATACGCCTGACAGCTAGTAGTTTCCAGCTTACAAGTCCTCATCGATCAATCCCGTTCTCGTATTACACGTTCAACTTGTAATTTCGAAAATTCTCGTATTACGCGCAGCGGAAATTTTCCATGCGCCCAGATAGTGCATAGTGGGATATGGGAATGGCTTGTGGCAACATATTCCCGACGTTCGAATATTATAACCTACTTAGTATCACTATGCTTTATTTGGAGACGATGTTATTCACGGTAGGTAGGTAGGTAGGTATTTGACCTTGTGCAGTTTTCCGCTTTTGTTTTTGATCTTGGTAATAGAGTACCGTGTACAGAGTGTATGTGAGGGGATATGGGATCCTTTGCTTTCTCTCGTTCACATTAAGCTGCAAGGTGGTCATCGGTGTTAATGATTCCGCTCAGCAGTAGATGTAGATGATGTATTAAGATTATATAAGGTGGGTAGGTTGGTGTTGTACAACATGTCGGTATGTGGTGGTTCCCTAAGATCAGCAGTCTGGCTCGATCACCCACGTGGTTCGACCCTCTATCTGCAGTAGATAAGCTTTCTTTCTTATGTACATACGATTTTGGTTCGTTTACACTACATATGTACTGTATGTAGATCGGGTGCTGTCCGATCGATTGCCGAGAAGGGAATGCAAGTTCGCCCGACATGGAAGGGATCGTCACTGTCATCGCCGCTCTGCTTTGTGTTGATTCGTTTGATGGATGCGATTGGTAGCGACCGTAAAAGTCAGCTACCGGTACCTAGTTAGGCACAGGAATTATCTCTGTACTGTTGTTCAATATGAATAGGTCAGGGAATTGAATTCACTGCGAATTTCGCGCATACAACTTGAGATTTCGCACCAGCGAATTGGTGTCTCTCAAATGGAGCGGGCTGTTTCTATTCACACCGTAGTTTGCGCTGACATTGCTAAGCAGTACGGCAAGGAGCAGTGCGCAGGGCTCCGTTAAACATTACTGATACTTACCTTTTCGATAGTGAATTAGTCGGAAACTTGCGCTCTAATTGCAAGTACCTATTCGAGTGAGGCATTGTAGTCTAGTTCGAGACAGGTGTAACGAGACTTTGCAGGCATGCCATTATTGAGGAACTTAATTAGGAACTATTAACGAAGAAGGATGCGAATGTGATACAACTGTTTATTCCTTCGTAAAATACTTGACGGTCTATTTTTGTATACCAGATCCTAATTCCATCCACCCCTAGCCCAAGACAAAAAGAGCATTCCATCCCAATTCGACCATTCCCCACCCACAACGCCGGCTGCTGAAGACCTGTCTCGCTATAGCAAAAGAAAGAGTGTAGGAAATTATAACTCTTTTGAATATATATAATAAGGGACCAAATGAAAAAGAACGGCGGGCTCAGCGGCCGCCGATCTGGCCACGTGGAATAGGGGGAACCCAGCAGAGTACGAGATTGAGCACAATGTGGATGATACCTATGATCCAGAGCGCCTTGGCATAATCGGTACCGCTCCCAATGAAGCGGAAGATGATGCTGAAGACCACGCCACCGAGATTTCCAGCTGCTCCGGTAGTGCCGGAGACGATGCCGTTGGCCTGCGGGTGGACGTGCGGGATGAGGCCGAAATTGGCTCCGTTACCCGCCTCGAGGAATATAGCCATCAGGGAGATCAGGCCGACTAATACTGAGAGCTTATGCGGATCGAGCTGTCCGATGACGACCAAGAGCGCGCCGGTCAGCACGCCGCAGACTACAATGACCGTCTTCTTGGCCCAGAGGTTCCGCCCCGTGATCCTGTACAAGTAGTCTGAGCAGAAGCCGCCGAGGGGCCGCGTCACGAAGTTCAGAAAGCCGAAGATGGCTGCCACGTTGGCTGCGTAGGCGGGCTTGATGTGCGGGAAGTTCTTCACGTAGTAGGCGCTGAGTATCGAGTTGATGGCCAGCTCGGCGCCGAACGAACACAGGTACGTGACGAGGTGGAATAGGGTCTGCGGCGACACAAGTACCGCCAATGCCGCGGCGAATGTGGGCTTCTGAATAATCTCGCCTTGGGACGTCTCCAGCATCTCGCCCTCGGATATTGCCACTTCGCTGTCATAGCTGATGTCGTGGTTGTCCTTGGCCTTCTTCTCGATGTCCGAGTCCGAGCACTTGCTGATGTTGGAACTCTGCTTTGCTGTAATATCACCGGGGATATCAACAACGACGCCGTCTGACTTGGCAATACCGTGTGATTCGAGATTCTGTTCAGCGTGGAGCTGTCGCTCGGACCATTTGCCGGTGGGGGTATCGGGGCACAGGATGATCATGCAGACGCCGGTTGCGAGGACGACAACCAGGGGCACGATGAAAGTCAGACGCCAGGCGGTGCCGTCGGAGTAGCCGCGTCCCTTGAAGGAGTCGAAGACGGCCGGCATGATGAAGTACGTTATACCGCCGCCGGCATTGCCCCAGCCTCCGGCGAGAGCGTTGGCGGAGCCCACGACGTTCTTGTCGAAGAACCCGGTGCACCAGACCAGGCAGGGGACGAACGAGCCGCCGAGGATACCGATGAAGAACCGCGAGATGTAGAGACCGGTGGCGTTATGTACGAGGGGAGCAAGTCCGAGGGGAATGGCGCCCACGAGGAGGACGCCTGCGAAGACATAGCGAGGCCCGAATTGGTCGCACAAGGGGCCTGCTAAGTAGCGAACCAATAATCTTCACAAGCAACAGTGAGCTTCATGCGACGAAATGAGAGAAGGAGTTATATGGATGTAACTTACGTCGCAACAAGGGATACAATGTTGGAATTGGCGACTTGTGTCGGTGTGAGGTGGAGGTTGGCTTTTATAATGTGGGTTATCTGCGTAATGTATGAGCGAAGAGAATCTCATGGAGAAAAGGAACTCGAATAAGACTTACAAGTGGAGGAAATGTGTACCAGGCCCAGAAGGCGACCATGAAACCAAACCACGAGAAGAAGAATACGCGGCCATAGACGTTCCAGAGGTTGAGTATGGGGATAGACCGAGCTTTCCGGTTGACGGGATTGATCTCCGGCACGGCCCAGAGATATGAGACCTTCATCGTGACAAGGAGCTAGGTAAACGAATCTGTCGTCTTTCTTTTCTTTTAAACTTTAAGGAGAACCTCTAAAAATGAGAAAAGAATGAAATTCAGAATGTCGTCTTGTCTTTACTTCTCTCACACAAGGAGTTCAGCAAGCGTCGTAGTCGAGAATGTCTTGGGACAGCGTCTCGGGGACTCACTCTGTTGTGATCATAACAGCTCATGATATACATTTTTCACATAAAGCAAATCCTCTCCAACAGATTGAATCTCCCGCGATGGTTTGCGCATCTACGGTGCATCTCCGGATAAGAGGTCTGGAGCGGGCCCGGGCTGAGAGCCAGACTCGCACTAAGCCCGCGTAGACCGTCTCCGCGGAGGTTTAGATGCGTAGATCGCGCGGCTCCAAGCCCAGATAAGAGAACTGACGATATGGGGGTGAATGCAAGAGGCGCTGATCCGGTTGGTTGGCTGATTAGACTGGAGAGCGCGAGAGAGTGGGATGCGCTTCTCCAAAGTTTTATTAAGTTGCTCGAGATTGAGCGACTCTAATAGATCTGCATCTAATTCTTAGTTGCGATAGATGGTAGGGAGCGGTATGGTTTTTTAGAGGGGCGAGAGTGTTGAATTATGTCAGTTTCTTTGATAAGAGTTCGTAATACTTATAACACGCTTGTTTTCGTTTATTTATTTCTCCAACTGAGAACAAGTACCGGGTGGTATATTCGAATTATCAATATCCTGTTATTATATACTACGACCATGGAGAGGAGCAGAGCGAATTGGATGGAAGCCGTGAAAGGACTGTTGGCTCAGGTAGCTGGGGTAAACAAGGTGACCATCCACTTGCCACATGTACATGTAAGACGAGCTGATCATTACTCGCCTGCTCGTACCATACGCCAAGGGAGGCTTCAGCGACCGATCTCGTAGGAGCGCCTTCAAGGGAGCTTCCAAGCTATCTATTCGCTCTGCTTAGGGGGTTGCGCCAAGATCAGAAGGCTGTGATGACAAACTGAGGCAACCCCCGGCTTTTCCCTTATCTCGCCCAGATTTGGAGGACATGGTGTCAGGGCTTGCTCGACCCACCAGCTCCAGAGATAAGAATGAACTGGGTTCAGGAGCCTGGAATAGTTAGGTCGTAATCTGAGGATTGATAAGTCGTCTTGTAATGAGAATAGTGTGGATTACCTTCGACTCATTCGCGGCCCTGAGGTAGTGTCGGCTCTTATCCTAGAGTCCTGATGTTTGTATGGTGATGATGTAAGAGGATTGGCGACGACAGCAGACTTAGTAGCTCGGTAAATACCTTGTACATAATTTAGTAAGCGAATTAGAAGAATATTGAATACACTTATATTCGGAATATCCGGAATATTCAGACGTCCTGTCTGAAATTGACATTAATTTTCATTTTTGCGTAACTAGAATCTAGAGTGATCGAGCCACCACGTGCTCATGAGGTCGTCAAGTTCTGAGTCGTGAGTCGCGGACGGCAATCTTGGCTCCTTGGCCTCTTGGCTCCGACCCACGTCCCAGACGGTCGGGCTTAGGGCGTCGATAAGAACCGTGGGATTGATAGCAGAATTGTTAATTAATAATGACCTTGCCTCTCATTGGCTGTCATTTCTGTTTATCAATATCTGTGGCGTTCTTACTTGCAATGCTATGAATCTTACAATACTTATACGCACATACGGTGGGTATTGTCTAAAGTTATTTATACTACAGTAGGGCTGATTGCGAGTCCGAATATCGCCAGTAGCGTAAGTTCTGTCCCTGCCAAGATATCAACACCTCCTACTTGGGTGGCCTTGTTGATATATTCAGTACATCCTACCCAGACCACTGGTGTTAATTCAAGTATTCAGCCCCAATCAGCCGTGCAAAGGTCGGCAAGTGTTGTTCTTGACAGGCCGACAAGTATAATCCACTGCCAGACTGATAATTGGCGAAGGGTGTCAATGCCAAGACCTCGATATGCCACTCATGCCGGAGAACTGCCCCATCAGCTGAATGATATAATTTTCACTTTGCTCTCTGCGACAGAACACCTGACGAAGTAGCGTGGCCATGTCGCTTTGGCTTCAATGAGGCTTGGATGTCAGGTCGCGCCTGGGCAGAACCTGGGCACGAATCACCGTGCGCCGATCTCGTCGAAGTCGGCAATCGGTTCGGAAGTCGGGGCCTAGCAAACGCTAAGTGAATCCAAAATCTAAGATAAGGATTTCGATCTGAGATACATAGATAGACGTTAAGCCGCTAAAATTTAAATCTTCAAATGAAATGTGTCAATTACGTAATTAGTTAGCTGTCAACTAGATATGCCGGACTGCTGCAGTGCCCTACGGCTCCTTAGTCCGAGCTATGTTAGCCCCTAAGCCGGGCTTGGCCATGTCGGAACGGAAGATGAGTGCGGGCAGTACCGGCTGTGGCGGTCATCGTCTCCCCAGCCATCGATGACTCAATCATCTTGTGACTCTACTCGTTTTGATGATAGAATGGGTTTAGCTGCCAGATAAATCGTATACTGGCTCGCGATTCACGTCAGGAAAGGTGAACATGCCTGCAATGAAACTTCCCCAACCTGTTTGGGTTCTCTGGGAAGGTAACACAAGCAGACCATCGGCAAACCACCGGACCTTGGCTGAGGCGGTATTTGGTAATAGTGACTGAGGCAAGTTCAAGACCAATTTACATATGCTGCTCTGATCCTATCATTTCATGATCACTCACCTTATCGCCAAGCCCAACAACCAATCTCTCAACGTCGGCTATATCACGAAGGTAGAGGCTGGGTTGTATTACGTCTGTTACATACGTCTGGCCGGAGTGACACAGCATCATCCACCACATCTGCACGACTGCATACTGCATGTGATAATGGCCGGCTGTCGGTTACCGGGATTTCGTTGTGGTGATTTCTGATAGCTGGGCAACAATGTCTCACATCAATTTGCTGTCCGTCTTGCACACATGGACGTGTCGCTTCGTTATTGCCTGGACCGTTCTCACGGATGATTTATATGAGACTATGTGTCTTGGCTGTAATGTACTGATCTCTCAATCGAGATTTGTGTGGTATGAAGACTTCGCTGGCTTCGTTTCGGCTTGTCGGCAATACTGCATGGGGCCGGTGAAACTTGGCACGGGCATGACGGTGTTGAGTTTTTTACTGGAGTTTTGTCTCGCCCTCTTTAAAATCACCAATTTGCAAACGCCCAATAGGACCAATACCATATGAAGACCTCTCATTCTATTTGATAGACCCCCGGCTGATAAGGAAGACAGTCTCTTACCGCTTCTTAACACTTTGAAAATGAGCACATGTAGTCAGCAGTTATTCAAACTTTGTTGTGTGGAACGCGGCTCTCGGGAGCACTCCACTTGGGTATGGTCTCGGACGGCAAAGAATATTGAATCCGGGGTAGTACGGGCAAACTGCCAACTCAAGAATCAAGGGAACGACGCATCGATAAGGTCTCTAGTCTAGATTCCGTTGTAATGTGTTAATCCCGTTGCTTTGTCTCGGATATTTTGAATGTAAGTGGCACGACCAACAACGTGACGGCTTTGTTGTAGTCTAGTGAAATATGTGTAGTTGTGTGTAACCATGGCCGTCTAAATGTTTCACGGATATAGGTTTCTTGGTCCAGTAAACGCTTAGCCAAGAGGACTGTAGTGGAGGCTCGACGGTAATATAGATGAGTTGTCCATCTTCTTGGTACTTGGCCCGACGAGTGGTGTCGCAGGGTAATACCGTCTGGCCGCTGCCGCATAGGCTGTCGGTCTTGGTCCACGGCACCGGAGTTCAAAAGGGGGGACGCTAGGCCCCGGCTATCCACTTGCCGCGAAGATGGAGCCGCATCGTCACCACCGTCAATCAGAGGCGAAAGCAGGATCGAGCGTTTGACGTTGCAAAATTTTACTACTAACAGTAAGAACGGTTCTCGGTCTTGGCTGAGTTTCGCCGTGAATTCTACTGATAACCGTGCCAAGGTTGCACAATTGACTCTTTTGAGTTGCTGTAGATAAATAGAGCTTGTTCTACTTTTGCATCCTCTCCCGACTTTTCCTACGTGATACTAATCCAGTCTTTCTGCCTTGCATCTACAACAAACTAATAGCACCTCCTATTCAGCAACCAGTCCGACTGTATCGGTTGTCCTTGTTTTGATACCCGATGTCCGAGAAAACTTCGACATTCCCAGAAGCTTCGGCACCGCAGCCGGCAGCGGATCTCCCATCACCCAATCAACCTCCGTCAGAAACCCAATCAATTACCTCGAGAGCATGGAGGTATATGTTGGAAGATGTTCGTCCTTCAGGATTCGTCGAATTTGAGCTGCTTTTTCTTACCTTGTAAGTAGACGCTCTATCTCTATTGAGTCGGTCGATAAAACTCCAGGCCATGACTATGTGGCCTTTATATGTCCTCGACCCATTCAAGTACTGCTTTGCCTTTTGTCGTCGATAATTCGCTAACAGTCAGCCCTTTTAAGCTGCACCGGAATCCAAGACGCCATCTCATTCCCCGACTACCACTGTTTCGCCTCCAACCAGACGGGTAACACCGTGTTCCTAATCGTCGCCCTAGTCGTACCGTGGCTCGACGGTGATAGCTTCTACGTATCAAACATCGGAGCAGCGCTCGGCTTCTTCCTCCTCGGCGGCTGGCTGACGGGCCAGGTCAGCCATATCGTCGGGCCGCGCATGAGGCTGTGGCTGGTGTGCTGCAACCTCATACAGACGGTCCTAGTCTTCGCTGCCGCAGCGCTGCAGCTTAAGTACGGCACGGCACCCCAAGGATCCGTGGCGGTGATGGTTGTGGGCTTGCTCGCCTTCGCCTCCGGCAGCCAGGTCGTCCAGTCCCGCTCGATGAAGATGACGGAGATCAGCACGGCCATGGCCACGGCGGCGTGGGTCGATCTCGTCATCGACCCCAAGCTCTTCCGGACAGGGAACCGGCCGCGCACGAGACGCATCTTGTTCCTGCTGGCGCTGGTCGCCGGCTCGCTCCTTGGCGCAGGAGTTTACCGCACGGCTGGATCGGCCGTGGCCGTCTTCATATCGGCTGCAGGAAAGTTTGTCGTCACTGTCATGTATCTGTTCAATGGTGCGGACAAGCCGAGGAAAACAGACGGCGATGAGAACTGCTAGATGGAACGAACGAGTCATGAGTTACGAAGAATGAGTAGCGTCTTAGAGATAATTGGATAGACATATTAATGATAATGAATAACAATTAATCAATTGGATAGCAATTAGACGATTTAATACACCAGATGTCGGAGCTTGTCGTGAAAACTTCATGCTCTCGCTTCTACTGATGGCATGTGTGAACAACAAAAACTGGATGCCTGCATGTGGTGAACAGACTTAGCTTATTCCAGGGATACCTAGGTAGCTACTTACCTACATCTTATTCCAGACTTTTCAGGTTCCTTTTTCTCTTTCTTCTTCTTTTTCTTTTTCTGTTACTCATGAAACAGGTAAGCTTTGTAGAGGATTCAATTATAAGAGAAAATTTTGCTTTAGAAAATATACTCGTGAAGTTGTTAGGTACTTAGCATATAGAGGTGTCATGCTAATTGCAGCCCTATTTAAGCTCGAGGCCGTAGATTTTTTTTACGTTGGTTATAAACCCCACCCTGGCCGTCCGAATTAAATAGCGTACCTCTTTAGGCCAGCCTCTTCTCTATATTTTATTCATAAATAATAGCAATAGATTTAAACTTAAGTGTAAACTCTAAGATACTTTTATCCTTAATTTATTGAGAAGCGCTATATTTAATAGAAGCCTAGGCGTTCTACTTGTTGCTCAGCGGCTTGCAGTAGCAGGTGCTGAATTTTGTTATTGACGACTAGATGTACGGTATATATGGGGGATACAGTAAATGTCTGCTTCCGGCGTAGTCAACAAACCCAGCCAACCTATGCAAAACACAAAGTGTAGGTTAGGTGAATTCTACTGTACTTGCCTATCTGGGCAGTTTAATTGAGAGGTCAGGTGGTGTCGCGTTCTGCACTAATACACTAATTTGGTGCGAAGGTATCTCGCTGAGCCTCTAATAGGTGGGTCCTTGGGCAACGCGGGTTCCAAGAACAGCAAAACGCGCCTGCACGACACCCGCAGTAAGCCAGGCCATCAATTGCTTGCACTGATTGAGTCTATTTACTTTGCCTACCCACCATGTGCATAACCATCTTGTAACACACCACTACTCCCGACAACCGACACCCAACAACCTCCCACTAAGCTGACGTCGTCCCATGCGTCCTGGGATCCCCAATTCAATTCACATGGAGGTTGGTTGGGACCGAGGTTCCGGGACTTCTTCATGACTCGAAACAACCTGCACGATCAACTGTCTTGGCTGCTGGCTCACATCGACCTCTGCATCCCGAACGCGCCCGCGCTGCCTCCCGCACGCGAGCCCGCCTCGACAGCATCCTCCCCGACCGACGACACCGTCTTCTTCACGCCCACTGCCGGGCTGTCGCCTGCGACGCGTCCGAATGATTGCACTACCGCCGAGTCGTATCCCGTCCTGCCCAAGGACCCGAGCTACCCCTCGGCGTCCGTGTCTGCCTCGGCCAATGGGCCTTTGCTGCCTAGCCCTGCACCACGGGAGACTCAACTCGGGGACGCCGTGACGGCGAACATGGGTCGCCTTGTGTCCAAGCCCAACTCCAAAAGGCCAAACCTCATCTTTCACCAGGAACATCTTCCCTCGCCGGCTCCCACCACGGCTGCTAGTGCATCACTCTCCAGCGACTATCCTGCATTCCTAGCCAGGAACTCGGCTAAGGGCCATACAGCCGGTCACAATGCCCCCCCGGAATCACAGTCCGTGAGCGTGTCTCACACTCAGGGGGTCGTCCGCTCAAATCCTCGTAGCGTTGACACAGTTGATTTGACCAACGACGGCGGCCACACGTCTTCTGCCTCCACGGCTTTTGGGAGTGACACCCGCCTGTGGACAGAGGATGTTGCTTCTCGACCTGAGCCGGTAACCCCGAGCGACAACTCAGAATTTGTGTTTGGCAGCGACAAAATGGTCTGGCGCGATGACTATGCCAGCCGACCTGGCCCTGTTTCCACCGACGAGGATTCTGTCGTGTTCGGCAGCGATGTTATGGTTTGGGAGGAAGATGCTGCGTGGCGCTCAGAGCCTCAGTCCACAAAGAGAGGAAAGAAGCGAAAAAGCGATCATATCAGTAAACCACCAACCAGATCCACCGACGATTTCCCAGACATAATGGACCTTCTTTCCGACGATGAGATACTGCATGCGCCGGTGAAGTCATCCCCTACGAAATCTCCGGTGAGAAGAAAGCTGAAGACCAACCCTGGAGGATCACCTTCCAAGACGAAAGCTTCAACCCAAACTCCCCCAAAACAGAGAATTGATTTTGCCCACGGTGCAACCTCTGCTAAATCTCAGCCTGTTGCATTGTCTCCATTCAAAACTCCTCTGAAAAGCTCTACCTCGGACAAATTGGAGCTTTCCCAGGCGAGGCTAGACTCATTACTTCTGGATTCCGATTCAGTTTTTGGAAGCGACTCAGACCATGTTTCTAAGCGTGAGACGAAAGCCTCGCGCCTTGTCAAAAGTGATGAGCGTATTGTACTGGACTCAGATGAAGAAATCATGACACCGCCTGCAAAAAACGAGCCTCAAAGTCCAATTCTGCAAACCAACAGTCCTCCTAAGAAGCGACCCGTTGGATTTCAACACGACCAATATGCTGCTGTTCAAAACACACCTTCAAGGAAACGCACACTTATTTCGAGTCAGACCGTAACTGTGGCCCATTCTCAGAAGTTGAGCCCACATAAGAAGCAATCTCAAATCAAGCCAATCAAATTCCTCGATGAAGTCAAAACTGACGCAGCCTGGGAGGCTGCTCCCAGTACTCAAACGAATGCTCCTTGTGATGACAAGAAACTATCGGCTATGCTTCAACTATTTCTTCGTCAACCGTCAATTATCGAGGCGAAACGAGTCTCACTGGAAGAACATCTGTGGCGCAATAGAGAGAGTTTCAAACAATCACTCCAGGAGGGGTCACGTGAACCTAGAGAACAACTCAGACGCGACAAAGAAGAATTAATGAAGCAACAGGCATCTCTAGAAGTTCTTACAAACGAATATCGGCTTTACGAAGAATTGGCGAAAAAAAGGGATGCTCTCATAGCTCGGATTGCTGATGCCTATGAGCACGATTTGAACACAGAGGATGACGAGGTCCAATTGCAAGGATTAGACGCCGAAGTCAGGAACCGTCAAGATTCACTGAAGACGTACTTAATGAATGCGGATATTAATGATCCTGCTCAATATGAACACAATGCCGCTGATGGGCTCTTTACACACCGGTCTGAGTCTATTGTGCAAGCTACGCAAGCTGCTCAAACACCGATACCTTTGAGCTTGTCTCGGGAGTCTAGTCACATCCCGGGTATAGGAAACACACAGGTTATAATGCAAACACAGGTCCCATCCCGATCCGATGCTCATCGACCTGGTATCAGTGCTCGTTCGAGGAAGTCGTCTAACTCACAGTCGGGCAAAGATATGTACTTAGCTCCATCGTCATCTCGGCGTGCACCTCAAGACGAGCGCCACTCCTCTACAGGCATAAGAGGGCCAGGTCCTGCTACGCCAACCCCACATCCAACCTTTGATACGGTAGATTACGACGGCGAGGATCTCGATGCCGATGACTTCTTGCCTAGTCATAACATATCTAAAGCTTCACATATCGCACACAAGCCGAACACCGCAAGGAGCTCTAGGAATTCGATGAAAGAGCTACCCCTTCAAAGGGTAGGATATGAAAGCGATTATAGCGACGATATTGACATCACAGAGCTGGCTCAAGAGATCGATTTTCAGCAATCTTCGTCAGAGGTTCGACCCCCTAAGGCCTCGCGGGCCGTGCTCTCCGAAACCTCGGGTAACCTGGGGACACGTAAAGAGAAGTCTATTACAAAGAAGAGACAGAATGTAACGGCGGCCCCGATCTCACCTCGACACAAAAAGTTCCCTTGGTATAAGGACATCAAACGAGCACTCAAGGATCGATTTAGGATGAGCGGCTTTCGACACAACCAACTTGAAGCGATCAACGCCACGCTTGAAGCGAAGGACGCCTTCATATTGATGCCGACTGGTGGTGGAAAGTCTCTCTGCTATCAACTGCCTGCCGTGGTAACCAGCGGGAAAACCAGTGGTATCACAGTTGTTGTGTCCCCTCTTCTTAGTCTGATGCAAGATCAGGTCGAGCATCTCAAGGCACTCAACATTGCCGCGGCAACTTTCAATGGAGATACCACACCGGCAGCCAAGAAGGCGATGATGGATGCGTTGAAGCAAAAGCACCCAGAGCACTATTTTCAGCTTCTCTATGTCACACCAGAAATGATAAACAAGAGCCAAGCTTTTGTGAGTTGCTTACAGTGTCTCTACAATGGGAATAAGCTTGCTCGTCTCGTCATTGACGAAGCGCATTGTGTTAGTCAGTGGGGTCACGATTTTCGACCCGACTACAAGCAGCTAGGCATGTTTCGAACACGATTCCCTACAGTGCCCATAATGGCACTGACGGCTACTGCAACCCAAAATGTCATCATGGATGTAAAACATAACCTTGGTATTGAGAAATGTGAACAGTTCACGCAAAGTTTCAACCGACCTAATCTATACTACGAAGTCAGGAGGAAAGAGAAAGATAATACTGCAACAATTGCTGATTTGATCAACTCAAAATACACTGGAAAAACCGGTATTGTCTATACACTCTCTAGAAAATCTGCAGAGAATATTGCGCAAAAGTTGCGCGATCAAGGGATTGCCGCTCATCACTACCATGCTAGCGTGGAACCGAAAGAAAAGGTGCGAATACAGCGAGACTGGCAACAGGGGAAGATCAAAGTCGTTGTTGCTACAATCGCTTTCGGAATGGGCATAGACAAGCCGGATGTGCGCTTTGTTATCCACCAATCTGTTCCTAAGAGCCTCGAAGGATACTATCAGGAGACCGGACGTGCCGGCCGTGATGGCGAGCCATCCGAATGCTATCTTTACTTTGGTTATGGAGATGTCACCCAACTTCGGAAGCTGATCGCTGATGGTGACGGCAACGAGGAACAAAAAGAACGGCAGAGGAACATGCTAGGTGTGGTCACGGCTTTCTGTGATAATCAAAGCGATTGTCGTCGTGTTGAGATTCTCCGCTACTTCGGAGAGACGTTTAGCAAAGCCCAATGTCGTGCCACTTGTGATAATTGCATTTCAAGAGATCAGTATGAGCAGCAAGATTTTACCAAGTATGCACTTGGTGTACTTGATATTGCAAGGTTGGAGGGAAGGGTCACACTTGCCCAATGTACCGATTACCTCATGGGCAAGAAGAAGAAATCCGACTACAATGCTACATTGGAACAATTCCACGGCATGGCCAGACATCTGCCCAAACACGAGGTTCACCGCATTATTGACCGATTACTCGCCGAGGAAGCGTTGATGGAAGAGAACGTATTCAGAACCGCGATGAGAATGGCAGTCCAATATTTCAGGGTAAGTGAATGTGTTAGTAACGGAATTTTGCTCTTGAATTAATGCCAGGCTTTAGATTGGACGAACGGCGCGCTCTTTCCTGAACGATGGGCGCCAACTCTTATTGACTACCCGTGTCAAGAGCGGTGGTGGTCACAGTGGCGCTACAAAGGTTCAGAGGCGTTTGAATACGCCAGCGACCCCCGCAACTAGTAAAGAACAAACCGTACAATTTACTTCCACGCTCGTATCCTCGCCAGCCCGAAAATCAACCAGCAAAAGAAAGGGTAAGGCTGTAGCCAATTATGATGAGGATAGCGACGAAGATTTCAGCACACGCAGCCACGGGTATAGCCATGGTAGCTTTGTAGTTGGTGATGATGACCACTCGGATGATGATTTCGAAACAATGCCCGTGGCAAGACGGCGGAAGACACAACCGATCGGGCCACCTATATCGCGTGATGCCCGCCTTAATGAGGAAGATCTCACAGATATTCAGAAAGATATCCTCGAAAGCTTCTTTAACGATGCTCGAGAGCTGGAAGAGAAAATTAGAACATCCCAAGGACGCAGGGCACCGCTCTTTTCGCAGCTTCAACTTCGAGAGATGGGACTGCGGTGGACTGTCTCGCTAGACCAGATGCGCGGGATCCCAGGCATCGACGAAGACATGGTGGCCCGGTATGGAGGAAAATTGCTTCCTCTCGTTCGACGATATTACCAGCAGTATCAAGAGATGATGGGCCTGTCATCAGTACCACCTACTATGCCTCACTTAGGTGAAATCGTGGACTTGGTGACTAGTGATGATGACGATGACGATGAGGATATGGAAGCCATTGAGGACGATGACGACGAGGATGACGAAGATGATGAAGACGACGAAGAAGGCGAAACTTCAGGCTACTTCCAGCCTTCAGCTAAGGAGAAGACGTTTATGGAGAATTTCAATCGCGCCAATCAACGGGAAGACTCCTCTTCTGAGCCTCGTGAACGCAGCTCAGCCACAGGCACTGGAAGGGGAGGGAAGAAAGGCTGGCGCGGCGGTAAGAAGCAATATCCACCGAGGCGGTCGTCGGGCGGCAAATTTGCAGGAGTCAAGAAGAGAGGGGGCGCAACTAAGAGGACCGCGAGCGGCCAGTCATCCCGAGGTTCGGGGACCTCGTCGCGGGGCGGGGCGACCTCGAAAAGTAAAAGTAGTAGATCTCAAGGCGTCGGGTTCGATGGTATTGGGCTTATGGATCATTAGCTCATCAACGATATTGAACGCAAAGTTTCTCGGTGCTGGCTTACTAAGTAAAGAACAAGATTCGGGGCGCTTGGTTTCATACTCGATGATTTAGCGATCGCTCTCGCTACCACTGTTGTTTCTTCGGCATTTTTCTTGCATGGCGTGGCGTCGTTATAAGCACGGCATTATCGTTGCTAGTGGGAACTTGTAGCATGATATATATATAGCATATATATGGCATGGCATGTTGCTTTGCTACCTTTCATGGAAACTAATGGAATGTGCAGCTTGGCTTATTTCACGCAATTATAGCTAGATCAGCAGCATTGTTTGTGTGCCTATTTGCTGAATTGGTGACTTGCTGTGTTGTACTTCATGATCCCATAAGCACTCGAGGAAAGAAGAGAGGAAGAGAAGTCAATGAAGCTTACCGGGTAACCAGGGTTTACTTTACAACATGAGTATGTATATCTTTAGATATCGATTACCATATTATTCAGCACAGCCCTCAACTATTGCCAAGTAAGTGATTAGGTTAAATGAGAGGCTGTATAGATAGTGTGAAAGAGAGTAAGCCAACTACCAACAAGCATCATTACACACACACACTCAGGGTTAGGGGACCGTGGGATATATTGGTGCGGAACCTGCTGTCTACGGGGAAAAAAAGAGAGAGAAAATAAAGAAAGAAGAAAAAGATTAACCGACGGGTGGCTGGCTACCTAGCTGCGAATCGACCAAAGCATTTCGGACAGGTCATGTAGTACGTACCACTTTATCTATACATACTCTGCTACACTTCTCTCCTGAATGAAAATGAGTCCCGGTTGATGTTCAATCACACATTATGACTAATATAGTCAAGAGCTCTCGCAATCCAAAACACGAGAGAAAAAAACATTTCATAATTTCTCCTCTGAAAAGGGGTTGGTTGGCTATGTCCACAATTTCTTCTCAAATGCCACCGCACAACTCTTCTATTTGCTCTGTCTTAGGCTCATCCTCTTTCATCAACTGCAGGCCAGATAGAGAGATAGATGATGCATGCGGTCTGTCATTTTCGATTTCAAACCAAACCCTCAGAAAAGAGATTCTCGACTCCCAACGTCCTGTTTGATGTTTTCTTTCGTTCTATGCTACAATATACAACTCGAATATTTCCCATTTCTGGCTACGTGCTGGTTCTGGGCAAAACTTGCTTCCTCGCTTTCCTTCCCTTTTCCGACTTTTATGTGAACTTTCTGTCAATTGGCATTCTTCTGAAATAAAGAAAATCGTCCATAACTATCAGAGCGGCATGGAGGTATCTTTGAACGGTATAGAAGAAGTAGAAGGGAAAAAATAAAATATTATTTGGAAACCAGAAAGGGGCAGAACAGACCAAAAACAAAAGCCAAGAATGAACGCCTGCTCCTGCCTCCCTTCCCCTTCTCCAGAATGAAGTCCGCCAACATCGCATCTCCCCAGGTTTGCTCGGCATTTGATGAGTGAAGATGAGCTGACAAGATAGGGCTATGCACAGTAAGGAAAATATGATGTCATACGGCGAGTGAGCCTGCTGTGCTTTACGGCTGTATGACCACAGCGCAAGACTAAGGAGGGACGCTTGTGATTGTCGACGCCCTCGGTGATGAATCGAGTGACTAGAGCCCGGCTAGCAGGATTGCCACAGGGAATGTATGATGGGAAGTGGACTTCGTATAAGGTGCAAATCAGTCGGATTCAACAAGCTCAATATCGCCAGCGAGGCTTGCCATCTTCCGTCCCACCATTGCTTTTGCGTGACCCTGCTGCACTCACACGGCCAGTAGAAGTACTATTAGTTTTGGGAACCGGGAGGAGACTCGTACGTCTTGCCGTTGCCATTGAACTGGCTGACCTCTGCTTAGTATCGACAGGGCCACCGTATGCTCTAGGTGGTTGGAACGAAGCTCTTCGGTTATCAAGAACGCTCGTAGACATCTTCGAGTTTAGCCGTGGTTTTGGTGCTATCAAGGTCTGTGGGGTGTTTTGACTAGGAGCGGCCGCTGCGACCCGCTCCCTAAAAGAGAGTGGTGAATGAGCAAGCGTCTTAGATGGCGTGCCGTCGGTGGCGGGTGATGCAGACATTCCTCTCGATAAAGGACTTCTAAGCGGTAACTTGGACTCTTGTGATCTAGGACTAAACGCCGAGACAGAACGAACAAGGGTAGGAGAGCTCTTGGAATATGGGCTTGGCGTGGTGAGAGTCAAAGGTTTGAAGTTATGCCCAACATCTGAGTCGCGGGTATTGGTAGACCGGTTCCAACGCGGTCGATTATCCACGACATCTGAAGTAGACTTTTGAAGATGGCTCCCGACCGGCGTCGCGGAGCCACTTCGTACGGGCGGTGACGAGTTGGATGTATGAGATAGTGCTGACAGCCTTGAACCTAGAGGGCGCCGCGAAGGAGGAGCCAGTGTTGAACTGCTTCGTCTAGCTGAGGAGGGTTGAGGAATATTACTACTATTGCTAACAGAGCGGCCTTTGCTCCTAGGCACAGGGGTAACAGGTTCAAGTCCGAGGCTGGACATAACAATCGATGAGGGTGGGGAACTGCCCGGAGTCTCGTTACCACTGCCAACGGTTGACCTGTCATTCGAGAGCATGCTCGAGATTGAGTCTCGCAGCTGTTGGCTGCGCCTATCGGCCTGAATCTCTTCGAGGACGCCGTCCATGCCATCCATCTGCCGCTTCAAATCCTCCCACCGAGACTGTATTTCCGTATGAAATCGTAGGATCTCACCATTGACGGTTAGTCTGTCTTTAACGCCCTTGTCAATGATGGAGAGGACGCGTTCAATGGCTGGTCCATAGTGCATTTTCTTAGCCTCGTAATTCTCGATCTTCTTGCTCATCACAGGTGGATTGGAGAATTGGAGGCCTTGATCGACGCTTTCACGTAACTTCAACATGCTGCGATCCACAGACTCAACCAATTTTTGTGCCTGTCTGCCAGCTCCACGGAAGACGAGAACCCACTTGTCTTCGCCCAGTTCCTTCCTTAGTGAGTCCGCGTCCTTCTCAAGTTTTTTGTAACTGGCTTCCAGGCCGACTCTCCTCATCTCCAGCTCCTCGCACGCTGTTGGAAATGCGTCCGAGGCCCTGGCTTCGAATACGGAAAGCCTCATAGGTAAAAAGTCCAACGAAGCGCGTAGTGGTTGCATGCGAGCAAATAGAGCGAGCAGACTTGAATCATCCTGAGTTAACACCGGAGTGCCTGGAGAACTTGGGCTGAGCGGAAATGCTGGCACGCTGAAGCGGTTATTACGGACCACAGCGGGTGGCGTCTCCTCAACAATGGTCTCAAGGTCACCGATATCAACCCCGTCCCCGCCTGAAACTGCCATGATAGACTTGTGTCGCCTCTCTTCCATTTCGAAAACCAGCCGGCTAAGATCATCCATCTCATTCTGGATATCGCCCAGGACCATGTTCCAGAGTTCTTCCCATTCCATGGCAGTCTCGACCTGGCCTTTAGCATTATTCAGCGTTTTACGGATCTTGGTCCAGTCAGCCATAATCAGTTCCATCTGTGTGACAGCCTTTTGCAGATCATTATTCGACACGCTAGCAATATCACCGCGACACTGCATCTCCTCAATAGCGGTGACGTAGATATTGATCAGCTCCTCGAACCTGGTGATGGCATTTTCGACCTCCTCATAGCCCTCCCTACCGCCAGCCGCAGCCCACTCCACATCGTCCTCGCTGTCGAGTCCTTCTATGACCTCAGAGGCTTTCGCTATCCAGCTTCGAATCTGCTCGGCAGCACCGATCAAAGCTTTTGCAGCAGCCTGTGCAGTGGGTATCGCGGCCACCCTGCTGGACAGGAGGTCGGCATCGGGTAGTTGCAGAGCGGTTAGCTGGGCAAGCTGATTGGCAAACGAGGCACGCGATATGGTGTATATGGACCCAGGTCGCTGCAGGCCGAGAGGATTAAAGTAGGGAGGCAAATTCTGCGCGAACTCGGCCGAAGCTGTGGCCGGTGGTGTGTCTTTCGGCAGAGGTGGAGGAGGCGTCGGGTCTAGGTCGAGCGGCGGCGCACGCACATCCCGCTCAAGGTGGTTGCGACGTGTGTCTAATGTAGCCTTAGTGCCGTTGCCATTGGTGTGATCAGGCAGTATGTATTTGTTAGTGTCCATTTCCAAAGGCGCGGCCTGGCTGATCTCGGGGAGCAGCGCAGGCTTAGAGGAGTCGTGTGCGTGCTGGGGAGATGTGGCCGACGTCGTGTCGTCGTCGGCTTGCTTCCCCGATGAACCGCGGCTCGACCTCGATCTCGACCTTAGCAATTGCAGAGGGGCGCCTGCACCCTTCCACGGACGACCACGGCGCTCGACAACAAGGCCGGTCGAGTTCAGTTGGTGATTGCGGTCGAGGGATCGCAGCTGGTCTTCGGGAAGCCGGCCGACACCCTCTGGCAGGGAGGGATTGAGTTGCGGGTCGTGGACGTCTTTGGTTCCCAAGCCAAACCCCAGTGCCTTGAGACGCGCTGCTAAGCCGGGGCTCGGTTTCCGACGCTGGAGAGCGGAGGACTTGGCGGCTGAGGGTGAGAGGGCGGAGTTGCCGTTGCTATCGGGGGGAGTCGTGCTATTGATGTATTGTCGCTGGGAACCGAGCAGATCGAGCTGGAGGAGGTCTGGGGACAGGTCCGAAAAAGTCAGGATGGGCTCTGGCGGAGCATCGGCGGCATGTTGTCGATCTGGCGCGGGCGCATATGTGGACGCTAGCAACCCCGGTTCGTTCTGCTCGGCCAGAGCAGCTTGGCAGCTGGTGTCGTCGTCGTCGTCGTCCTGGGGTCGGTGGGAAGGAGAGGAGGGACGGGGGTGCGAAGAGTGGGAAGGAAAGTGAGGCGATGGAGCCAGGGTGGTGGATAGACCTGTCATTTACACTTGTTGTTCTGGCTGTGCCCAATCAAGAGATGTGCGGTAGAAGAGTATGGTATAGCGAGCAAAGAGGTGGTATAGGCGTTACGACCTCGGCCAATCACGTCTCAATTGCTCCGATGAACAACGAACAGCAACCGAGCAATCGCGTCTCGTAAAGTGCCTGGCCGTTTGAGTTGCCCTTGTTACCTCACCCGAAGCGAGCAGAAGGGATGCAGCATTGTCGATGACTACAAATGCACGAAGGGCCCGAAAACGAGGCAATCGTAAGAATTACAACGGGGGTTCGAGCGAAGGACTGGAGAATAGGTGTCACTTGTGAATCGCCGGCGCCGGGATCTAGATTAGCATTAGGTAGGTACTTGCTCCCCTATCTACTACAGTAAAATGTAGGTATTCTGGTGTATGTAGGTGCTCGAGCAGGGAAAAGGTTATTGTGGGGTCTCCAGGCTTAAACGTACCTAAAGAGGCAATGTAGGCACACGTCGCATGGGACGCTTTGGTGATTGCACGTGGGGTTGGTTTAAACTTTTATTTTGCCCTTTCTTTCTGCCTGCTGTAAGCTGTTAGCTGCTCCTGGAGAACAAAAAATATGGTTGGGCAAAGATTGTAATTGGCTAGATGTAGTAATTCTGCATGAGGCGGCAATGCATCAGCGCAATCGGTTGGTACCTAAATCAAGCTGACTGACTGCTGTGTGGTGGGGGTCTAATAGGTGCATACATACTTCGTAGGATTGATTATAGGAGTGATAGATAGGGGTTGTCTTGCAAGCTGCTGCGACAGTGCAACATACAGTACCTCTCGTGATAGCTCTACTGTACAAATTTGCCTTGTTGACCTGCCTCTAGCGTAGCATATAAGTTGATAATGAGATTAATTCCTTGGCTCTCTTTTGTCGTTGTTTTTATCGTTGGTATCTCGCCGGGATGGGAAGTGTTGCGTCCTGGAGTGTCAGACGTGTTTCGATTTCGCGGCCTGGCAAATCCGGTTAAGGGTTCATGCAACCCCTCGGTTGAGCAGACAGCTGGTCATAGTCGATCGTGTGTAGATAGCCAAAGGAAAAAATGGGAGAGTAGGAGTGTCGTTTCAGAGATTTGAGGGGAAGAGAGCGACAAAAAGAGCGAACGAGCAAAGGAGGTACCCAGCCTTCTGGTGGCATACCTACCTGCCATAGCTATTAATCCCTTGCGAGGTTGGGTGCGCACTCGTTGGCGGGAAAAGAAATGTTTGTCGTATAATCTACAGACGTTACAGGTTACATCATGAAGGGCGCCCTTTGGTGATCTTGGAGCCACTGAAACATCTTGTTCGACCAGCATCTACCTACATGATTCGCTGGCACGCACATCGTACAAAGAGTTCAAGTTGCACGTTACTGAAACGGTCCGCCACTGTTGCACCCCGTGACTCTGTCCGATCTCGTTAAGTTGTGGTCTATGCGATCTATACTCTTGTGAATGTGCCAGAGAGAGACCAACCGGATGTGGCACGTCGGAGAGGTAGGTAAACCATCAGATTCGGCCCTGGTAATAACGTGATTCTGGCATTTCGCACTGACATAGTTGGCGACGGAAAAACTTGCTAGCAATGGCACGGGGGTGCCACGGCGGTGACACGGCAAAATTAACTTACCTCGCGGTCTTCACGGTGTTTGGTAATCGCTAAGGTACCTATACGAGGGCGTATTACCGGTTTGTCTGTCTACCCACTGTAGCCGTGCTTTCATTCCCGTCGCTGTTGTATCATGGTAAATGCGGGGGGAGGTGGAGGGCTTGACCTTGTTAAGAAGACGGCTGGCCACGACTTGCGGGAGATCAGCATATAAATAGGCTACTATACATATAGCATGGTACTACGATATGTCGTTGCATCGATCCTCAAGCTGGTTTGAAGTAAACTAAGTGAGTGACTTTTGGGAGGATGAGGCCTCTTCTCATGCTGAGGGGGGCAGGGATGGCGCAGTCAGAATATTCTACACGTAGTTGTGGTCATGGGATGTGAGACACATGGATTGAACGGTGTCTCCAAATCATATAAATCGGCTGTACACATATACCGAGCCGGTTGCCATGTAGCTTACTACCCTTAGCAAATTATCATCTTGACTCAGCGAGCCCGTCACCAAAAGGTGAACAGCTCAGCCGTGACTCGCTCTACGACAACTGGACGACTTCCCGTCGGCTTTTCGGTTATGATGCTGGCCTTTCCGCCAGATGCGATTTATAATCATATGTGTACATGTATTAGAATCAGCACGGAGAACAGATCGTGCGCATGTGCAAATCTGGAATGCTATACATAGTAGCCATGACGATTCGGTGGATACAGATTTGAAAAGAGTGCTGCGTAAACGTTTGAGGAATGTCATCCAATTTTGTTGCCCGGACAAGTCGGCTGGCCTTAATTTACTGCGAGTGCCAAGATTTGTTTACTTTCTCTCAAAGAATGAAGAAAGGCCAAGCTCTCACCTCACTGCACCTTCTTTAAGCCTTTCTCGTCCAAAGTTAATGCCATTCGTATAATGTATACTGCCCAAGACTTTGAGCTCAACATGGCATCATCGTTTTATTACGATGAGTATAGTGTAATATCACCAGATAACCTATATAAATGTCAATACTACGCGTCTCCATAGATACATCGACGCGAATGGAATGACGGCAGCATCGACAGTCCCGAGGCTAAGTGGGGGATAGTGTACTGTAGTAATAGGTAATACCAATCTAATAATAAAGTGCAGGTATATAATGTACTTACATGATGGGTATCTAGGTGCAATTCAGAGCTCTTGCCCGGCTGTCGGCTCAGAGCTTCTGGTACCTGACTACACCAGTACTACTCTGTACTATCGATGTAGCAGGGCTCCTCCCACCTACTAGGTACACTAGCACCAAGCACGAATAGGCCAAGCTCAAAGGGGCAATGACCCCTTATTGTTTGTAAGGACACACACGATCATTGTTTCTTTCGGGATGTCCTTAACAACTTCTTATTGTTCCCCGATTACCGATCGTCTATGATACACTAATGCCTACCTGCCTACCTTTGACTAACTCGATGCCTGTCGTTTCAGCTTGATCTAGCTATGTTGCTTGCATAATTAAATTAAACCTCTCTTCTCCTTCTCCATTAATCCAAGTCGCATCCAGAACTCACTTATACACACATATTCGAAGCTGTGGAACAGACTTCACCATTCTACGACTCTCTTTTGACGGCATTGCATTTCTCGAGTCCCAGCTCTGGACGGCTCCTTCTGGTATTACATTACCATTCGGTTTCCTTCTCTAATAATTCTCGACCTTTTTGTAATTAGCGGATCCGAATAGCGAGATCACGCAACCTTGATTCATATCAGCTTTCTCCTTCGACTACGCGACAACATGGCAGCTAGACACGATAAGCCACCCACGTTGCGTTGCGACTCGCCTTCGCCCGAGTCGACCCCCATGCGCCCTCGAGACTCGAGATCGCCCATGCCGCGCTGCTTATCGACCGGCTCTTCCATATCACGGGCGTCGAGCACAGATGGATCCTACAGAGACTCCATAGGCAGCGAACCGTACTCTCGTAAATCATCGTCAAGCTACCGCTCGCGGCTCTCCGACGTCAGCTTCGCATCCTCGCGCCAGTCAACCATGAGCTTAGACAAGCCACTCAAGCGACGCGGCTATTCAAGGCCGCAAGGCACCGACTTCGCCGAAAGTGCAAGACATAGAGACAGTGTGCTGAGCTTGGGGAGCATATCACACCTTCAGTATTACTTTGCACGGACAGGTCTCTTGGATGGGAAAGGAGGGCAGCTGGCTAGAAAACGGCACCCTAGAGCCACATTGGATCTGTCTTCATTGGATAACTCTTCGTTACTGAGCCCCAGACTTAGAGCCTCCGACGGCGATTCTTCATATGCTTCTATGGCTAGTAGCCCAGATCTAGCTGCACAGACTTTCGGCGAAGAGCCTATGGTTGAGTCACCCACTTTTGACCACGACCGGTTTGATTCGGACGAGTACGAGGAGGTAGATGCCGATGTCTTGCCGCCAACGACAAGCACCTACATTCATAGGGTAAAGCCAATCGCCAAACCTCCTACGATTGAAGAGCTTAAAGCCGGCCTTAACAAAACCTTGGATGATGCGGTCAAGGTTCTTGCCGAAGTTGTATCCTCCGCAGGAACGCCTTCATCACCGCGACCAGCCGTCGCATCTCCGAACCGTGGGCCGGGCTGGTACGAGATACAAGGTATGCAAGTGCTCGATGTGATGACATTGGCGATCCAAGCCGCCAAAGTGTATTATACAGCACACGAGCATCCAGACCGGCTAGATGCCATCAAATCAGAGAAAGAAATCCGTACCGAGCTGCTCTCAGTTATGGAAGTATTGAAACACACGGCAACTAGGAATTTTGCCGGCGGATATCGCGACGATGAGCTCAAGGTGATGACATCGTGGATCGACAGCATCCGCTTGATGTTGCAGAAGGAAGAAGAAATGGAATCAGCCGAGAAGACAGAGAGAGCAAATTGGATATGGCTGAAGGGTGACTGGACAGGGAGGGAGATTGAACGTGAAATTGCATTTCTGTCATCCATTGATAGTGAGGCTGGCCCTTTACCACAGTGGACATCTATCGATTCAGCGACGGAACTACCGACCCCATTCCTAGAGAGCCTGCAGAACGGGCTCCAGCTTGTGAGGCTACACAATGCTTCCGTCAAGAAGTCACGGCGGCGATTTGGTGCCATCGGAACATTTCATACCGATACACAGAAGCCATATCGATGCGCCGAAAATTTGCGATACTGGATCAAGGCTGCTGAGTTGCGTTGGGAGATCATGCTCAAAGTGGATGTCAAGGGCGTCGTATATAATCAGCCCGAGGCGTGGAAAGACTTTGAGGCGGCGATCTGGCAGTGGTGCCGTAAAGTAAGGGAGGAGATCACAGCCGAGTGGCAGCAAAACTAAGGCAGACTAAAAAAGCCAATACCTGCCTTCTTCATTCTTCAAGACTTTATGATCATGATAATGATGGAGATGGCAGTAGAATAGAAGATACTTACAAAAAACTGAAGCTGAACTTGCATGATTCATGGTCAGGCTGACTCAACTAGCTTTTTTTTATACTTTCGCTTGTATATATTTCGCTATTGTACGTACCTATTGTAGGTATGCATCATAACTTGAAAATTTACCCAGAGCAGTCGGTGTCATTCCAGGGCTACACACGCAAAGGCCCCTCTTCTTGATTTTTGAGCTGCATTTGATGATTTGATGAGCACTGAGCAATACTCGTAAGTTCTTGCTCCTGCTGCTAGTAGGTTATAGTAAGGGTATCGATCGACAATTCAAAATAGAAAATATATTTAAAGGTATTAAGAGACATGGAGTAGACAGTCGCTTTAACTCAGGTTGGTTATGTCAATAGGACTGTAGGTATGGAACACCTTTAACTTTCTAAATGTCAACCAGCGGTCGCTCTAGGGCTTATTCCTGATAAACACTCAAAATATGTTTAAACTTTAGAACTCAATCAATCAATCACTAGGCTATTGTTAATTAATAACCCAAATTCTTTTTAAATTTTTTTCATTAATCAGACGTTCAAGTGGGCGCTTTTCGACGGTTGCTTTTTGCTACGGTAATGTTGCCTAATGATAGAGATACAGTGCGTCTAGAGACATGATACTGCATCTTCATACTGAAGACGTACTGTACATATACTGTACAAATTAGCGTACAGTAGGAAATTGGGCCTAGCCTTGCAGGCACCCCAAGCTGTTCGTCACCTCCAGTAGCTACCTAGACACATCATAGCGGCCAGCCTCGGAGCCTCCCGCTATCGCCATACAACCAACCCTCACCATCCTTCGATCATTTGACATCCCTCCAAATCAACCGACATACGATCTCGACCTTTCTCTCCCGAAACCCGCACCATAGTTCCTACCCATCTACCGACCCATCCAACGTCGCTTACGTCACAAGCCAACGACAGCAATGGCTTCCGATCAAGAAAGAGACGGGGCTTTGCAAGCTCTCCGGACCAAGCTTATTGAATCACGGGAATGGGAGTCGAAGCTCAAAGCGCTACGATTAGAGATAAAGGGCCTGGAGAAGGACTACAACCAAACCGAAGAGAATATAAAAGCACTTCAAAGCGTGGGCCAGATCATCGGCGAGGTCCTAAAGCAGCTGGACGATGAGAGATGTAAGCGCCGCCTTCTGGCAAATTGGCAAGACAAGAAAGTCATACTGACTCAGAGGCTCGCTTTTCAGTTATCGTGAAGGCGTCCTCCGGTCCTCGATACGTCGTTGGTTGCAGGTCAAAGGTAGATAAGGCGAAGATGAAGCAAGGAACCCGCGTGGCCCTCGATATGACGACGCTCACTATCATGCGGATGCTACCGCGCGAAGTCGATCCCCTCGTCTACAACATGTCGCTGGAGGACCCCGGCCAGGTCAGCTTTGCGGGTATTGGTGGCCTCAACGATCAGATCCGAGAGCTGCGCGAGGTTATCGAGCTGCCCTTGAAGAACCCAGAGCTATTCCTAAGAGTTGGTATCAAGCCGCCGAAGGGTGTGCTCCTATATGGCCCTCCCGGTACGGGAAAGACGCTGCTAGCGAGAGCTGTCGCCAGCAGCTTAGAAACAAACTTCTTAAAGGGTACGACTCTTCCATATCTAGCACTTCCTCTGCCCTGCTATCAAACATGGTCACTAACGTACTGCCCTTACATATAGTGGTATCGTCAGCCATCGTAGATAAGTACATCGGCGAGTCAGCGCGCTTGATCCGCGAGATGTTTGGATATGCGAAGGAACACGAGCCTTGCATTATATTCATGGACGAGATAGACGCCATCGGTGGGCGTCGATTTTCCGAAGGTACCAGTGCTGATCGTGAAATTCAACGGACACTTATGGAACTTCTCAACCAACTGGACGGTTTCGACTACCTCGGCAAGACCAAGATCATCATGGCCACCAACCGACCCGATACCCTCGATCCGGCGCTGCTACGTGCAGGTCGTCTCGACCGCAAGATCGAAATTCCCCTGCCTAATGAGGTCGGCCGCCTCGAAATTCTCAAGATTCATGCCCAAAGTGTCGTGACTGAAGGCGACATCGATTTCGAGAGTGTCGTCAAGATGAGTGATGGGCTGAACGGTGCTGATTTACGCAACGTAGTTACCGAGGCGTACGTATTTAAGCTTTTGATTCCCTTCGTCACATGAGTCCGTGCTAATCATGTGTCTCTTCTAGTGGTCTATTCGCTATCAAGGCATACCGAGACTCCGTCAATCAAGATGATTTTAACAAGGCGGTGCGGAAATTAGCAGAGGCGAAGAAACTAGAAGGCAAACTCGAGTACCAGAAGCTATGAGAGCTGGACTAGACGGGGTGACGGCGCAAGGAATCAAAACATGGATAGTTGGGTCTATGGGTCTTCTTAAGCCTGGACAGTTTTCAAGGGGTGATGCAGCCAACCGCAGCTATAGCCCTTATGATAAGACTGCTTGGTTGACTAGCTATCGCTCGCGAATCGGTGTCCTGGTGCAGTGTAATACTATGTATGTATGTATGCTTGCCTACATCTAGAGATGGTATGCATGCTGCGCGCGGGGAGACGAGACGAGACGAGACGATAATAAATCTAAATCACTTCATCGTCTTTGTTTCTACCCGTTCCGCAGAACGTGTTTATATTTATCGGTCAAATGAAGAAATCATCTGAATAGACCGGGGCTGGTTCGTGATAAGTCTATGTAATCAACATGCTCGCAGCATCTCCTTGCTTCCGTCGTGCGATGTACTACTGGGCGGATTGTGATGACTCTTTGTTTATGGAACTCACTCACGTTGCTCTCGTCAAGTTTTACTGGTAATTATTGATTGACCAGGTCTTCTTGTGGATTGCTCTTTCGTGGTGGATGTCTGGTCTAACTGTCTCTAGTTCTGTACCTATGGGGTGTGTTTAAGAGGGCCAGGTTTTAATATACACACTTAATATTTATTTTCTATAGCAGCCAGATATCAGACCTTGTAAATTAGAGTTTCATTTGCGAGATCTGTTGATATTGCGCCCATATCTCTTCTCTCGTAACATGGGTTTTGTATTCAGGGTTATAGTTTTTTTATCATTGTATAATCAAATATAAAAACACACATCTATGTATCTATATCAGCATTCGCGTCTTGGACAACGTAGTTGGTTATAGAGGGTCTGCTCCTCGTTCTGATTTATTCTTATTCGGTCTCAATATATTTCTATATATTGCGCCTATGAACGTAATGTGTGTGTGTGTGTGTGTGTGTGTCATATCTCATGTTTGCTAGGAGATACGTTTAGTGTAGATGTATGGTCAGACATACTGGCAGATGTTCATACGGGTTTTACTAGAGAAAAGAAGAGCCCTATTTAAATCCGACGTGATATATTCTGCATGTAAAGACTCATAATCAAGTTGTGCTCTAGCATCCTAACTAGGGCTCACATGTGAGATACCTACATGATCCGCTACCGAGACAAAAGTAGCCGTTTAGATGAGACATGGCGAGAACTGAGAGTTTATATTTTCACATTGTCTTAAAACGGAATTACATATCTGCATACGGTTACATCATCCATTAACTTGAGATAGATGTCTCGCCAGTCTACAAATTGTAGTAGCTAAAACAAACGAATGAAATTCATAGTGAGGTTGGGGAAAATAAGCTCGGACAAAATCCTTTGCGAAATATGGTTGGTAGTCGTGCTCAAAAGCGCGATGTGGAGCGAGCTGAGTGCGGCTGATGAAGACTTTGATCATGAGTTGAGCTCTGCTATTTATATAAAGTTCTACAGACCGTGAATTTCGCCTCACCTGAAAGCACGGCTGAAGAGACCGTTGGTGTTTGTGAACGAACTAAACCGAGACCTCGCGGCACGTGGGAAGAATGAGCAACTAACGTCTGCTAAGCGCGACACCAAGGCTCGTAATCCTCCTATTTTACCCAGTCATTGCAGTCATGGTATTGGAAAAGTAAAGGTTAGACGAGTACTACCGAGAGCGGCGTCCAAACCTCGGCAGAATTCTTCTAGGGATGATAGATTTTACCTGAAAAGGTTTCCAGATGAAGTTTTCTACGAACCCTATGATCCCAAAGGCGGCTCGGCGGAGCTGCTATTCTTGGATCAAGCCCTCTCCGCTATCGTGGCTAACAACGACCGATTTCCCATTTTTCGCACTACAAGCCGGTCTACGACTCCGCCAACTGCTTTCGATCTGTGGGCCCAACGGACTTATGGCGGTGACTTGCCGAGAACCCACTTCACTAGTGTAGTCAATATGGCCATGCTCGTGTCATGGGTTAGGGAAAAGGGCAAACTCCATTTGGAAGTGTTCTTCACGCACGCTAGTTGGAGATATTTTCTGGTATCGTTTGCGATGAATAAAGGCACGGTGATTTTAGGTGGGACCCGCTGATACTCAAAACGAGCTTGACCCGTGATCAGCATTAGAAGGACATGACTAAAAACCAGTGTGGGGAGCTTAGATTTCTGTACAGACAGATCCCTCTTCGCTACCATCCCAAGTTTGAGGAACAACAATAACAGATTGTTAGAGGCTCGTGGGTATGGACGTACAGTCGAGTGTTCGTGGGATTCTTTGCATTGAAAGTAAGCGTTAGGATTGGTAGGATAGCGGCTCGAGATCTTAGGTAAGATCTTGTCTGACAAGGACGGCTGCTCATGTTGGCGATCCTCTATTGGTGATCCTCTAGGCTACCGGTAGTATACTCCAATGCTACGTGGAAGAATAGGTGCCGTATAGGTATACGGAAGAGACATAAGAGGTATGAAAGACCGGTAGGGCTAGTTTGATCAGAATCATTTGTTACTGAGTAGCAAGCATCTGAAGCTACACTGCACTTTCTGTATGACAGATATTCTCGTATGACGACATTTCGGGATGATTGAAGACAGAATACCAAACAAGTGGCATTTACCCTTGTCTGCCCCTGTCGGATCTGGCGATGTAGCGTGGTTTACCTAGATCCCCCTTTTCTGAAATGGCGTCACTGCTCGTGTTCGCACATTGATCTCCATGTTTGTCTGATACAATTGGTAGCAGCTATGGCCAGCGGCTCTGTCAACGCTTGCACACATGGCTATAGTTCCGATGAAAAAAGCTGCAGTGCTTGCAGCGTAGCATTCGACTCGACGACGCCCGGCCTGGGACCTGCTGATAGGACGGAGCACCACCTAGCGCGGTGTAGCTCAGGTACAGCCCCAAGGACAGGGACCAGACCCTGGCCAAAACCCGGTCCTAACTAGCAAGGCGGTGGAGGCGTTATCTGGTGGAGGGCCCTCTCTAGTCGTGCTTGGCCTGGCAACGACCACTGAACACGAAGGCTGCCGGTATTGGCGACGTCGACGGCTCCAATTGCATGACATAGGATTTGCACTACATGGAAAAAGAGCCATGTTGGCTTAAGCAACCGCGGTATCCCCGGCGATGGGTGCCCATCCCAAATAGTGGTGTACCATTGGCTTCCACGCTATCCAAGAAGGCTGTGCTCGATAGCACCCTGGGGGCTCGTATGGGAAATATCACCAATTCTCACGACCGAATTCATGATGGGTATGTATGCTGCCGTAGTAGTCTATCCTTGTAGATTTCTCGTTAGATTCCCGTGTCATCGGTAGGTATTGGCGATGAGGTGGTGATTACGTCCAACATTGTGCAATTGGCGAGAACATGAAACCACTTGTGGTCTACGTGGCTGCGATGAAACACATAAAGCTGCCAATTGATGCATGTGCTAGGAACGAGGAAGTCAACTGGCTGTCTGGCCATACAATATTATAGGGTTATGTAGTAGCGATGATACCAGGTAGTGAGAGAGTGTTCCAACTTGGAATATCGACAGGTACCCCAAACCCGCCCGATAGGAGGCACAGATGTAGGTACAGCTGGGTAAGTAACTAACACGCTTTCGGTACGCAGAGTGTACTTAGCTCAAGTAGGTAGCTTGCAGGTGCTGATACTGAGGGAGAGAAGCTTTGCTTGAATTTGCCCCTCTTGGTGCGCTAATCGTCTCACTAGAAGCAACCAGCTGATCTAGGAGGTCCTGCTTGACAGTGAGTGCTTCGTATAACAGCACCTATCGAAGTACCTGCTTACCGCGTCTTTTGCCTGCCTCCCACAATCGCATAGCGGTCGTTAAAGGGTAGCGGTAACACCAGCTACAAGACGTAGATAGATACATAAGGCATATACTTTTGTGTCCAGTGTGGTACATAACACAGAATACAGCAATCATCTAGAGGTAGGTAGCTTGCCCTCGTATTGTGTAGGTACAGTTTTTGTAGGTGGCACAAGCTCCAGCCCACCGGGCCCCACCGCGATGGGTTGGAGGCCATTGAAATCCACCCGGGCTGGGCTACCCAGCAAGTCTGGCCACAGAACAAAGCGATCCCGCCGCAACGCCTTTGTGTAGCGTGCCCTTTCCAAGCATCTGATTTGCTGTGGCCTCCACACCACCACGACCGTCATCAGCAGGGAGCCCGATTCACCGTGTGTTGCTCCAGCTGCCGGTGCCGCCGCCTCTGCTGGCTGCTGCATAGCAACGCTCGCTACAGCTCTGCCAGCTCTGGATCTTCGCTTTTGCGTGCAATACTAGATAAAGGACCCTCAGCCCCAGCCAGAGCTCTCCTGCTGGTTTGCTTTGTTCTCATTCTCTCCTCTCTCCTCGCCTCCAGCTCCATCTCCAGCTTCACCCCCCACCTTGGCTCTTCGAGACCGCAACCGCTGCCAACAGTCCACACCCTCTCTGTTGCCCTTGAGCCGCCTTTTGTTGATTTCAGATCTTCGATACTTGCGTAAGAGGGACTGTCCAATCCCCAGAGCACAATGTGGTATGCCTGACCGACTCTTCCCCCTCCCTCGAATCGGCCGATCCCCCATGTATTCAGCGCACTCGTCACTTCACCCCCCCCCTCACCGACTCGACTCCCGGGAACTCGGCGCAAAACACTGGCTCACATGCTGGCTTGTTTGTTTGCCATTCCAACAGCCCTGGCCAAACTATGCCGCCGTTTCAGTTCCCCTCTTTATCTTGAGTGAAACAGCCAATTGATCGTTGTCGTACTGACTCGTGCCCACCAATCAGTGGAATTTTCGGTTACATCAACTACCTGGTCGAGAAGGACAGGAAGTTTATTCTAGATACCCTAGTCAATGGTGAGATCTAGCCCCTTCAACGGCTGCAACCTGCGGCTTTCCGTGCCGAGTGGGCTGAATTGGAAGCTGATGTCATGTGTCTCCCCCCCTCCAGGCCTCTCCCGTCTCGAGTACCGTGGCTACGACTCGGCTGGTATAGCGGTTGATGGCGACAAGAAGAACGAGGTTCTCGCATTCAAGGAAGTTGGCAAGGTCGCCAAGCTCAAGCAGCTCATCGAAGAATCGAAGCCCGACTTCACCAAGATCTTTGATTCCCATGCCGGTATCGCACACACCCGGTGGGCTACCCACGGCCCTCCTTCTCGGCTGAACTGCCATCCCCACCGGTATATACATTCCCTGCCCAACATCGCAAAAGATTACGAGTCCCCCTGTGCTAATTTTATATTCGTTACGTAGGTCTGACCCCACTTGGGAATTCTCCGTCGTCCACAATGGTATCATCACAAACTACAAGGAATTGAAGACCTTGCTCGAAGCCAAGGGCTTCAAGTTCGAAACCGAGACCGACACCGAGTGTATCGCGAAACTCGCCAAGTACCTTTACAACCAGCACCCCCACATTGACTTTGTCGACCTCACTAAGGCCGTTATTTCCGAGCTCGAGGGTGCCTATGGATTGTTGATCAAGTCGGTACACTTCCCCCATGAAGTGGTCGCCGCTCGCAAGGGTTCACCCCTGGTTATTGGTGTGAAGACTCAGAAGCGTATGAAGGTTGACTTTGTCGATGTGGAGTACTCGGATGACACAGGTGCACTGTCCGCTGAGACTGCCTCACAAAATGTGGCTCTCAAGAAGCAGTCGGGTAGTCTCCTGACCCCGAACGCAGCTCTGCTGGGCGCTCCTGACAAGTCACTCCTTCACCGCTCGCAGTCACGGGCGTTCATGACTGACGATGGCATGCCTATGCCTGCCGAATTCTTCCTCTCCTCTGACCCGTCTGCTATCGTAGAGCACACGAAGAAGGTCATGTACTTGGAAGATGATGACATTGCCCACATCCACGAGGGTTCATTGAACATCCACCGTCTGAAGAAGGCCGACGGTAGCTCCAATGTGCGCAGTATCCAGACTTTGGAACTCGAGCTTCAGGAGATCATGAAGGGCAAGTTTGATCACTTCATGCAAAAAGAGATTTTCGAACAGCCAGAGTCCGTTGTTAACACCATGAGAGGTCGTCTCGATGTGGAGAACAAGACCGTAACCCTCGGTGGATTGAGATCATATATTGCGACAATTCGACGCTGCCGGCGCATCATCTTCATTGCTTGCGGAACTAGTTACCACTCTTGCATGGCAGTGCGAGGTATCTTTGAGGAGCTTGCCGAGATCCCGATCGCAGTGGAGCTGGCTTCTGATTTCCTCGACAGAGAGGCTCCCGTTTTCCGTGACGATACCTGCGTGTTTGTCTCACAGTCTGGCGAGACAGCCGACTCCCTGCTGGCACTCCGATACTGCTTAGAGCGTGGTGCCTTGACAGTTGGAATTGTCAACGTAGTTGGCTCATCCATCTCTCTTCTCACCCACTGTGGTGTCCACGTCAACGCCGGTCCTGAGATTGGTGTTGCTTCTACCAAGGCCTACACTTCTCAGTTCGTCGCCATGGTGATGTTTGCTTTGTCGCTTAGCGAGGACCGAGCGTCTAAGATCAAGAGACGAGAGGAGATCATTGATGGCCTGACCAACATTTCTGCCCAAATCAAGGAGATTCTGAAACTGGATCAGCCTATCAAGGAGCTTTGCGCTAAAACCTTCAAGAACCAGAAGTCGTTGCTGCTTCTCGGTCGTGGTAGCCAGTATTCGACTGCCCTCGAAGGTGCCTTGAAGATCAAGGAGATCTCTTATCTCCACTGCGAAGCTGTCATGTCTGGCGAGTTGAAACATGGTGTCTTGGCTCTGGTCGATGAGTCGCTCCCCATTATCATGATTCTAACACGTGATGATTTGTTCAAGAAGTCGTTGAACGCCTATCAACAAGGTACGTAAACCTCCCCATCATCAACATATACTTAGACGCTGACCGATTCACAGTTGCTGCTCGTGGCGGTAAGCCCATTGTCATCTGCAATCCTGCAGATGAGGAGTTCCAAGCCAGCGAGGCCGAGAAGATAGAAGTCCCTAGAACTGTCGACTGTCTTCAAGGCCTCCTGAACGTCATCCCGCTTCAATTGATAGCCTACTGGCTGGCTGTCATGGAGGGCCTGAACGTTGATTTCCCCCGAAACCTGGCCAAGTCAGTCACTGTCGAGTAAATTTACAAATTTGTAAAAATTTATAAAGGCTGCTTCTGATTGCGAACTTTCCACGTTCGCTGCGGCGTTGGCTTCAAAACGGACTTTTGTTTCATGGTTGATGGTTAGGATGGGATAACACATAAGCGATCTTGTTGTTTACTGCGATTTACGAAAATTTAGATGGGCACATTTACCAACTGTTCCATCTCTGTCTAGAGTGAGGAGATGCGCATACCAGTCGCCGGTGGGGTTCGTGCTGGATGCAAAATAAGGGCAGGAAACAGACTCCTCCCCAAAGATGAGAAATGTCATTAAATGATGATGACAATACACTAATAGATCGCGATGCGAAAGATAACTACGGTATCATATTTCGATGTAGACATGTGATTAACTGCTTACACAAATAAATTGTAGTCCAGTAGTAAAGTTTGGTACAATATTTAATCCAAACGCATTTATCAATGAACAGTCATGAGAACGTGTATCTTAGGATAAGATTGATTCCAACGCCACGGTTAGGTGGTTGGTAGTCGAATCTAGTGTTACATCACCACGTCTCAGACTTTTACTTTGACAATATTTGGGAGTTATTGTGTCCTTCTTTCATCCCATATCTAGATAAAAACTTAATAAATAGGCGTAGGGATGGTCAAAGACGCGATAGTACCCCAGTTGACTGGCAACCCGTGACGGAATTTAGTATAGATCCGCAATAAGCTACCTAGGTAGCTTTTAGGCTCTGTAGAGGCATAGTGGTTTATACTCAGGACGCTCTTCCCATTTACTTCGACCACTGTATGCATCCCCTTGCAACTATCTATAGATAGGTCCTACCCCTCAGCTTTGTATATCTGGACATCTATACAGTCTGCGTGCCGTATCCCTTGATGCGGTCAGCGAAGGCCCAGCTCTGGTTCTCGAGCTTCTCGGTCTCGCTCAGCTCGACGCCGTCCTTAGTCACGACGGCTAGAGAGTACGAGTCTATCGAGCGGGCGTCACGGTAGAAGAGAACCTTCATGCACTCGCGAACGCACTCGACGGCCTGCTCGCGCGTGACGTTGGCGACCGAAGCCTCGTCGGGGACTAGGTTGCGCATGATGGGCTGAGCCAACATGCTTCCGAAGCCGGTGGCCAGCGACGGCGAGGTGAAGGTGGTGCCGAGCAGGTCGGCGGCGGCGAGGAAGGGGGCGCCGGATTCGTCGAGGCCGGCGACCAGCAGGTGGTTCCAGAGCGGGTCGAACTTGGACCGGCGGTGGTAGAGGAGCTTGGACAGGTACTTGTGCAGGTTGCGGGCGTTCAGCGTCGGCTGGGCGCTCGACGCCGTCGTCGTGGTGCTCGTGTAGGCCTCGTCGATGGCGAGCTCCGTTAGATGTCGGTCCAGGTACTGCATGTCTGATACGTCGCCGCCGAACCCGACCACTGAGGTCTCGGCGAAGGTGCGAAGACGCTTGACGTCTGTGAAGCGGGCTAGGGAGCCGTAGGAGGCTGTTTTGAGAGAACAGGACACCAGTCGTTAGTTTTGAATCATGAATGGGTGTATAGAGACGGGGAGGTGAGAGGGTGGAGGGGGATAATGCAGGCATTGACGGACTGACGTACCCAGATTATCGGCAGCGATGACGACGCCGTCCTTGAACTTCAGGCCTAGTACCGACGTTCCCGTGACGATGGGTGACTGCGTGTGTTGGTTGGGTCCATTTGGTTGCATGTACGAGGCATCATAGGCGCCGTAGACGTCGTCTCTGGGCTATTTGCGTGTAACGGCTTGTGTTAGTATTCATCGTGTAGATATGAGCTACCCGCAAGAGCATGGGCAGGTTCCGGCCGACTTACACGGCCCCAAGCATGCGGTCTGTGGTCCATCGTGGTCTGAAAAGGCTGAGGTATATGAATTAAAAGTGGTGGAGGGTCGTATGGCGCTGAGCAGATTATGGGTGGTCGTGGAAGGTGTATGAATGTGGTGATGTGGTTGAGGTTGAGCGAAGCTCCAGGCTGAGGTCAACCAACCGATTGCAGGAGCTCAGGTACTACCTCCCTAAGATAACAGGCACGACGACAGCAGTAGCTGCGCGTCAGTTCGTCTGCCTTACAGCGCAAGCTTAAACTAGGGCGGCTGGCAGGGGCCATGTAGCTGACTGAATTCCAGCTGGCGCCATCTGCACCTCTACTGCTTTCGCCCCACCCATCTATACTTTCATATCACTCTCGCAGAAGTATCACCATCCAACCACTTAAATAACGATATAACATCTATCAAAGAGCTGAGGAACCATTCCATAAAGCTACAGGCCATCCAATTGCAATAAACCTGCCAGGTTTTCCTCCTCTCATATTGAACTCTCAAGTCATTACATCATGGCGGGACTTGTGGCGTACGAGAGTAGCGATGAGGAAGAAGAGGTGAAACCTCAGCCTGCACAGCCTGCACCAGAGGTATGAGTAAATGCCGTGTGTATTTTGGGCTTGAGCGGGTGGGTGCAAAGAGCAGTACTAATTGTGGTGAGACCAGCCACTGCGGAATACTGAGGCGGCCACAGCTGACACAAACAGCATCCCAAGTGAGTTGTTCCCAAATTCGGTCCATGCTCGCTCACTTTGAAGCTCTATTCTAACTCTCGTTCATGTAGGAACAACCACCAAAGAAGCTCCAAAAAGTGAAAAGCTAGAAACAACAGTAGATGAAGCACAACAAAGCGTATATGGGCCACAGATAGGCCCCTCATCATCAGGACCCAGTTTCCCGCCATTAGAAGAAGATCCAGCAGTGATAGAAGTACCACTGCCCCCAGGGTCTCCATACACGGCGACACGTGCGCTGCTGCGCGACCTCACATTGCCCGCCGTGCCAGACATGGACATCCCACCTTCACCACCGGGATCACCCTCAGCAGCCACAAGCAAGAAATTCGAGAACTTTCTTGAGCTCAAGAAGAAGGGGGTGCACTTCAATGCGCGGCTAGCTGACACGACTTCCATGAAAAACCCGGCCCTCGCAGACAAGCTCATGGCATTTGTCGAGCTCGATCACCGCGATCAGTACCGCACCACGCTTCCTGCCGATCTATGGGATCCGGACATGTTGCCCCGGTACGCGTACAAGGAGCAGCTACGGCAAAGCCAGACTGAGTGCCAACAGGCAAAGGCCAGGGCTACGGGTGCACCAGTCAAATTCGCGCCGTCGGAAGTATCATCGCCATCAAATGCGGAGGACAGTAAGACTTCTCAAGCATCTAGCACGGCGAGACGGAAGACGAGATTTGATGCGTGAAGAATGGATAGGAAGACCATACCAGAGACACTGATTAATGAGGGCCTGGACGGCGCGTCAACACGACTTTACCGATGCGGCTTGGCATTTTCATAGCCGAAGCTCTCAAAGCAACCGACATTTGTGGCTCCAAGAAACGATTATCCGAAAAGCCTATATCCTCAGTCTGGGGGGAATCATGCACTTCGCATAAGCTACGTTTTCATGGAGAGTAACACTGATGTCAAATTGCTGGATATAGTAGACATATGGAACTGCTATTCATAGACCGGAATATTCATCGGTCGAGCATATATACTGTTTGTACAAAAGAGTGTGGTTGTTCCTTCATTCCCAATTTGTTTCAAGCCCACGCTAAGCAAACATGTCCGTAAACACCTATAAACAATCATTTCGGTACTATTCGTACCTAAGCTGTGACCTCTTGCCTTCCTTGGACTCGGTCACACTCTTCCAAGAAACGGTAGACGCCCTCCAACCCCTCGAACTCTTCGGAGCAATGATCACCCGAGCTCATGGGAGGTGGTGACATGGACTCATAGCCTTCTGGGTCAGAAATTGATAACCAGGGATTGCTATCAAGTCCTTCGAAACCTTCGAAGAGCTCATATTCGTTGGGGAAACTGTCCTCAGACCGAAGTGACCCTCCCGGAGATGTCAGTGCCAGCAACTCTTGGCCACCAGTGAGTTGAACGTTCGATGCATAAGGAAACTTCAACGCCATAGGTACACCCATCTCAGCATCGAAGTTCGAATCCTCACGAACGATACCCCGTGTGAGACCGAGGTCATCGCATAAAGATTCTACCGTCTCAGCGTCGACACCAGGGAAGCGGACTCGCAAAGTATATCCTTTCTCCATTTGGATCGGGAGATCACCTAGACTCGCGAGCTTCTTTATATCGGCAAGCGTGGAAGTGAGGTCCTTCAGTGCGCGAGCAAAGTCAACAGAGAGCACGTCGAGAAAGCCCTCGGTGTTCAGGGTAGTGCCATCGAGTGAAGGGACCTTGATACCGGCGGACGGGTAGGGGAAACCGGCAGTCAGAGGGCTGAGAGCGGTGATGATCGGGTTGAGCCGGAAGTCGACATAAGAGCCAGCGGCGTGGTGGGGCACCGCGGCCATCTTACGGGTGGCCTCATCTTGCAAGGCCGACACGGCGCGATATCGCTTCTCTCCACGGTGGTTGAGTCCGTCAAACTGCGCCTTCTGGCCCGAGATCCAGAACGCTCGAACTGCTGCAGATACATTTTGGAATACCTGTGCCTGTGTTGCGGGCGCATGCGAAAAGTAACGGGCCCCGCCAATCCGACCTGATCCGAGACCGTAGCCACCGGCAGTGCGAGGGAGGGCACCTCCTGTGAGGTTCGGCCGCAGAGTGCTCGCGAAGGGAGCACGGCCGGTGATCTGGGAGACGGCTTGACCGGTTCGGGTGTTGAGGAACTTGAAGCGATCGATCCGTGGCACTTCACTGAGCCTGCCAGTACTCATGAACCGACGCACAGCAGCGTCAATGTTCTTGTATGTAGTACTCGTCGAATGCCATCGTCGGTTCTTCTGTTGGCGGAGGAAGGCGGCTGGATGGATTGGATGGCGAGGTTGTGCTCGGAGGAAGACGGGCTCGACTGCGGCGTTCACCGGCCGGGTCACGCTGGCTAGCTTGCTTCGTATAACTTTGGTCGCTTTATAGGCGGTGCTACGAGCAAGCCGCAGGGCAAGCGGCGCCCATATACCACCCACAGAGGCGGCCATGTTGTTCGTGTGTGTCGCAGTCAAGACTGCAGTTTGGGTTGACCGTTGATAATAGGAGGTGGGAAAGGAAGGGTCGGTGAATGACGACGTACGGAACCCTCTTAAACCCGCCTCGGCCGTCGCCCAGTCCGAATGCTGCCTTAGGCACCAATGATACCTACCAGTAGGTGCGCTGTCAGTGTGGCTGTGTATTAAGTTTTCGCCACACTCAGGGTCGTCCCCCACCCGCCAAATTAGGCTAGATAAGGCGCACGCTAGCTCGTGTGGGGCAGCCAATTGGACCCATCCGACCTACTATTTTCTTCTCAGATCGCGAATTTTAGATTCTTACTTCCCTCCAGCTTCACACTTTTTCTTCCCAGCATTCAGCCCTTGGGAGAAGGCCTCGCGCCTCGAACGCGGACCGTCTTTGGATTGTCCGTCCATCGTGTTTCTCTTTATCTCTTTCATTGCCCCAGTCACGCAAGTGTAAGTCAACTATCCTCCAGATTCTACTGCAGCGAGATTTGCTATGATTATTACAATCTTGAACAATCCAAATCTTACCAAACCGTGGGGATACCTACCTAATGGAAACCCATGAGCAAATTGCATCCGTTGAATACTGCCACTAGTATTGACGTCGAATCATCAGCTAATGTGCTTTTGACAGGTCATCGCTCGCAACCACACTATTGCTCGAACGATATCAGTTGCGACAAGCTATGTTCCATATTCAATCAAAAGGTACGTTCGAGATTAGCACATATTCGTTTGCTTCTGTACACCCTAGAGGGATGATGAAAATACGACAAACCTAGGAATTCCTCTTTCCGAATACATAATGTCGATTTGTTTTTAGTTTCAGCCTTGTCTGACCTCATTCACCGCATATTTTATCAATAGTGGCAATAATTCTTCAAGCTATTTGCTAACTGTCGCGGCTTTTAGGTATGCTGCTATTCGTCATCCAAACACCGCGCATTTTACATGATGATATTTTGAACGAACGGGCGGACATAAACGAACCCTCGTCCCTTCTCTCAACAAAACAAGGCCGTACAACCCTTGGAGAGGAGGTCGGCGTGGACTTCTTGTTGAGACTTCGTCAGCTGATTGTGCTCCATCGTCACCGATACTTCAGTCAGCTTCAATCGTTCCCTTGACTAATAATGCTGGACAGGTATATCTCCTCGTCTTTCGTCTCAGCTTCCCATCCTCTAAATGATGAGCACTATTCACACTGTTTGATCCTATCCTCTGGATATGGAAATGAACATCATAAACAAAATCTGATTTAATGAGGTACGTGGTTATCGATATTCTGGCCGTCGAAGTCATGATGCTAACTTGGGGACTAGCCTGACATGATTGCATTCAAGCTGCTATTCTTTGCACTTCGTACATAACGTGGCTGACATTCCGTCTGCGTTAGGTAATGTGTTCACCGATGTAATTGGGTTTTGCCATATATAAAGTAAGTCCACTTCGTCCCCGTGAGTCTGATGATAGCATACAGCGTCTCGGACAACACAGGCGTGTGAATACGAAAATACATTTAGATTGCTAACTTTAACTTTAGGTCGATACAAGGACTGTAGAGAGATGGAGCAATCAAGTACGAAGGGCAGAATAGTCTTGTCTTGTTTACGTAGGATAAAATATATTCCGATTAATTCACTGAGCATTTCCCGTTGACACTGTAAATATGTGTTTCTTTACTTTGAACATGGGGAGCGCTATATCACTAGGTGCATTAGCACTGACTGGAAGTAGATCGATGCACGTACAGTTATTATTGCACATCGACGATTCAGCGCCTCGAGACTCGACTTTAAAGACTGCAGCGTATTCATGATCTTTTGATACAGTATGATACAGTGTATGTACTCGGTCATAGGCTGTGCGGGGTCATTTCGGACTTGCTAGGTAACACGCCAAGGTTAATAAGCATCACTGTCTCGTGCGGCGAGTCCTTATTCATTAATTATCATGCCGATCTACGACTACAGGGACGTAGGAAGTGAGCATCTGATCGTAGGTATTGTGCTTACATACAGGTCTCTAGCTGGTCTAGTCCTCAACAGCCCATCTCTACATGAAATCAATGCGGGCAGAATGCGGGGTAGACGTGACAGGGTCTTATGTACATACATATGTACCTAACCCGACCTGTAGCTACCCTTGATTGCTAAGCTTACAGATGCGCCTGAAGATCCGAGGACAGGTACATCGACCGACGGTCAGAACAAAGAGAAGACGGGGAAGATCGACTACTACCTACCCTACCTTACCCCGAAACATCCGCAAACACAATGGGCTGTTTGTGGTCTTTCCATCTACCGGGATCAGGATTTCCGAGTCGAATCAGAGTTCGACGCTTGTTGGGATCGGGGCCCCTCATTGGTGAAGTCATCACTGGGCGTTTGTTGCTGACTGACCACTGACGTCTGGTCTGGTCTCTCTTCTCCTCGCTTTCTCCCACTGTAGCTGGCATAGTACTGTACTGTATGTCTGTGGTGATCTCTGAGCTTGGTTTCTGGTTCGCGTGCGTTCCGGGCGACGCTAGCTATTGCGTAGCTCGCGTAGGTAGGGTGTTGGAGGTGCGGGCGCACTTGTCGTACAGTATGGTACCGTAACTCGTTAGGTGGGAAAGGAGGCGGCTTCCATCGCTGTTCGTGTAGGAGCAATAAATACGGTCGTTGGAGAAGTACGTAGGTAGAAGGGCCGGCAGGCATTCCCCTTTGTTAATAAGAGAAGCTCTTTCCCCCGCTCCAGATGGCATGATTCCTTCGTGTATCTCTCACTCTTGCCTCTTATTAGCTTTTATCGAACCTTGGCTGTGTAATTCATAGTCAGGATCCAAACAACAAATCTACCTAGAACCAAAGACACTCTTATTCCTCTCTTCTCTCCATCTTGTGTCAGGTCTTGCATCAGACACCGCTGCCGATATCAACTTGAATCCCGCAACGCTCCGGATAAAGACAAGATGGATAGCTCCAAGACGCCCGTCGATCAACAGCAGGAGCAGCATAGCTCGACTGCGCGTCGTCGAAGAGTGAGTACACCTGTTCCCGTTTTGTACTTTGAGTTTGAAGTCTGGGTTCTTCATGGTGAAGATGATAAGAGAGATTGGAATTCTATATGTTTTACTATGACTAGTTTCACTGGAAACGCAACTCAGAAAGAGACAGAGATGGCGACGAAAGTAAGAGACAAGACAGTTGACATATGTGCCGAGTTATAGAGCTCGGGCCCTTCCTACGATAGTCTGATGAACTATAAGCGCTCCAACGACCCCAACTCGATGGCCCGCCGCGCCAGTCTGAACGAGCAGAAGCCTCAGTCGGGTTTCTTCGGATCGATGTGGTACAAGTACGCAATATCCTTTCTCTTCTTCGTTACTTATTAAAATACTCGTTATCTCCCCAATGCCAATTTCAACGACATGGTACACCTTGACAAATAGTAAACACATACTGACATATCGATAGTTTCGTCCGCGGTCCAACAAGCCATAACAAGTAATCATCGCCTCGAAACACTATGGGTAGAGCATGGGTTCGTGGGAGGTATACCACGTTACCTACCGATCCTACAAAGAGAAGGGGATAGGTTCAGGCTAAAACTAGCCCGCTAGCTGTCTATGAAACATCATGATCTTTATCATCAGAGGAAGTGTTGGGTATGGCGCAGAATGCTCTTTCGTCGTTTCCATTCCTTACGCGTTACGAGGTGTCGCTCTCCACTGTATTGCTTGGGAAAGGGGGGAGAAATGAAAGAATGGAAGACAAGATTATTGGGCGTTGCGGCCTGTTGTATAGCATCCGGTGTATGATTACTTAGCTTGCTCTGTCAGACATTTTGCCAATTGGATTCTTAGTTCCTTAAAACCCACTCTTGAGCATATTTGGTAGATCACGCTCGTCCCGGGGATACATGCGTGTTAATCTGTGTTATGTCGCTTGCTTAGGCGTCTCGTGTCATGTGGCTTTTTGTCAATACGAGATGTTTCTAACTTGTCTAATAACTCTGTATGAATATACTGCTTTTCGGCGTGCTCGCGATGGCCCAATCTGCATCAGGTGTAGAACCCATATAGGCACTGTTAATAGGACACACTCTCTTAGCAATTACTTCCCCGGCATTCATCCATACTACAGGGCAGGTGTATCGTACGGTAACTCAAAAGCATCCAATCTCATCACAAGTAAGAATTTACTCTGTAAAAGTGTTGTTGTAATTACTACTTGCATGTTTACATACATAACCAGTAACGCTCTACTTGCTTATTGAGATCACCAAGACCTTACGCAGAAAAAATCTCCTTCCCAAAGACACCCGAATAGATAATCATCCAGAGAACAGTTCCGCTATGTATCTCACGCATTGATAAGTCGAGACACTAGCATTCTCGGCACGATAGAAAGACAGAGGTGTGGTCAAGATGGGAGTTCCGGTCTACTTGCTTGCTTTCCTCCTCAACCTAATCCCCATCCCTCTCCGGATACACAATACAAGTAATATATCTATCCCATTTATCCACCCGCCTACTGATTCACTCACTCAAAATAACTCACCTCTTTTCGTCGGATTGTATATCATGTTACTGTGTATATATAACGAATGATATCATCAATAGACATAACCGTAACCGTAGTAGCCAGCTAGCTAACCTGCCCTGCTGCTATTGTAGGCTGACAATGACGCCTTGTGAATCTGTACACACTCCTCTCATCTTAGCTCTTATATCTATCTACCTACCGACTTCTCCAAAGCCGAAGCCATTCATGATCGGCAGAAAGGACTTGGCACTCAGTAAGTTCCGCTCAAGATTTCCTCCCTCCTCTCTTCACAGTGCTCTCTAGCTACTAGTAGTTTTTACTACTTTAATAAAGAAGAGATGATCGGATGTAAAAGGTGCGGCTTAGGAGCTCAACAGCGATGGTGGTTGGTATTGACTGAGGAGAGACAGGCGGTGGTTACTAAGTATCGAACATTATGATATCGCTCCTGGCGTAAGGCTATCTGTATGTATAGCTATCGCCCAGAACACGGGTGTTTAAGCCTTCTACGCATACCTCTAAACTTGCCTTCCATGTTCCTGATAGTGAGCTGCATACCGTCCATATGACAGTAACGGCGGCCTATTTCCCACCAACTCTAGGGTACGAAAAAGTGCTTTCTAAAACAAGGGTAGTATAAATTATACCTATAATGAACATGTCACTAATCACGATATACGGATCAAGACACAGCAGATGGAAGGCAAGGTCCAGCTTGAATTTGCGGTTATCCAGCTATCTACAAGTAGGGGATCGAAAGGCACCCCCCAACGTGAATAATAAACCCCCCACTAGCGGCCCTCCATTGCCTAATTTATCTGTTTTTGTTGTTTTGTTTTGTTTTTGGGTATCTGCCTGTCGTTACCGCGAGGGAATGTTACGAACAGGTAAGGACCCCGGAAATGAGAATTTTTAATCGAGTCGGGGGCCTTTGAGACAGGTAAGCCGGGAGCGCCCGACAAACCTGTCTACAGAGAGACGCGACCAGCCCAGCCCCGAGTCCAATGTTACAAACTGTAACAGGACCTTTTCCTCCTCACCAATCTTTTCCCCATGCCTCCGGGGTGGCCTCTTCACACGTCACCATAATGGCCCACTCGTGTGAAAAGGGGCAGAACGCTAGTCGGCATGGGGTGGGTTCTCCTCGGCCGAGTCCGAGACGCTGGCTCCGGAGCAAAGTTGCTTCTGCCGCGGCGGAGCGAAGGGCGTAGAGTTTTGTGCTCCATGAAAACAGGGAGATGACGCCTTCGCTCTCTGGCATACTGCTCTTACTATCGCGCTTATCTCCTTCAGAAAGAACCCAAGAAATGGTGGCCACCGCAGCTGCCTGCCGACTAATAAGTGAAGCCTCCCTGCCCCCAAGATGCTTGCCATCTTGGGGTCTCAACTGTTCACCATCGGCCTTCAGGCGCCGCCCAAAATGCAGTGCAAATTTGCTCCACATCTTAGTTGTGTTATACAACTCGATTGCCAATAAACAAAATCTGCCTATGTACTGGAAATGCCATCATTCTGCGATTAGGGTAAATAATCGCAGTCAGACAAGGTCGGTCCAATAGGCCTTAAATACAGTTATAATCAATCCCATGGCAAGTATTGCTCATGGTCATAACACATAAAATCTTTACTCGACCATGCATTATCGTGACTCTTAGCCAAACTCGGTTGTTGTACCCTGAGTTTGCATGTCAAGCGAGCAACTTCCGGAATCAAGGAAATCCAGATCATTATCTCCAGGTCGTATGGAGTATTGGACAGTTTGTAGTCATTGTCCAGGACGTCAGCCGTTAACGCCTATCTCGTGAACTAAACCAGTGTGAGAATTAAGAACAAGCATGTGTAGCGGCAGGGCAACACTGACCTTGGATGGCCTACTGAGTACCCAGACCATCAAAAACGCCGGGGTCGGCTGTGAGCACGACCATGAGTATTACCATTCCAACCATGATCCATTAGGCATCTCATTCGCACCGAGGGGTGTTGCCAACGAATCACTCTTCTTGATGGTCAAAGTGGCAGAATCCGTATGGCTCGGTGCGTATGTAGTACCATAGCAACGCCGTTCAAAGCGGAGGCATCTCACTCATACTCATTACGACTCGAACTCCTCTCAAAAGTCAAAGTGTTCGAAATCGCAAACCTAGAACGTTGATGCGTCAGCGCCTGGGGTAGTCCACACACAGAACCGGAGACTTACTGCAAAGGCATCTAAGCATACCAAACGCCCCAACCATGTGCGTATCTATGCTTTTGAATACCAATTAGACTGGGCAATGGAAGCCTCAGTCTCATCTGAAAATGTACATGAAACAAGGAACCGTGTCGTTCATGCCGTCGTTAATTGCTTAACTTCCAGTAAGGCCTTTTAACTGTCTTGCCCAGGACAACATTCGTCATTTCATGACTTAAGGTAGGCCTTTCTGTATTCGATGTCATGCCCAGGACAAACGCCGGGTGCCTCTAACCTAGACTCCACGACTCCGCAAGGTAGTTTAATGGTCATACCCAGGACCATATGTCGCGGATCAACTCAGATCCCACGACCCACTGAGGCCTTTTACCGTCATTGCCCAGGACCACGAGACCCCACATCCACGATGTTAAGCGCGTCAGAGCTAAAGGGAAATCGCAGGTGCATTGGGATGCATGGGAAGCAAGTCAAGCTTGCGTGTTATTTGAGCTCGATGAGACCGCGTCAACTATGGCGAGGCATGTTAGCTAGAGCGATAGGGCTGTCCTGACTCTACTGCATCACACGTACATATACAAGCAAAGTTCAGATGCCGTGACGGAGTGGCCGCTTGCGGAATGCGGGTTGGAAGCCGCCAGTTGTGTGACATTTGGAGCCTTGTCCGCGCTTGTGGAGCCATTCTAGCTGCCCGATCAGAGTATGGAGAGATGAACACAAGCCCTCTCCATTATGGCCAAGAGAGGGCTTGGGGCAGAATCAACTATGGCGGCATTGTCTCGAGAGGCTCGCTGCAATATCGAGATGACGACGATAAAAGGTGTTGGGGTCGAGAAGAGGAGCGAGGAGCAAGGAGCTTGACAGAGTAGGCTCGCCTTATCTGCTGTAGTAAGGGATGATAATGATGGGGAAGATGGGCAATCGGGAAACTAGGCGGGCGTTTTCCACTTGAGGCACTATGAAAGCGGGTACGCGGACCGCTAGTGGGGATGCAACCTCGGAATTCCAGATTATCCGGATGCGGCTCTGGCCAGCCAGGTCGAGCCCGGTACCTGCATATGCCAGCTCGAAATGCAATTAAAGTATATACATATATAAGGAGGTAAGGATGACTTTACTTTCAGTTGGAGATTGACCGAGACACCGATCGCAGCTGTTAACTAATCATACTCATCCGTGACTCGTCGGCGAAGATTCAGGGGATAATAGAATCAAATACCTCTACGTGGTTGTGCCGCCGAGTCTTGACTAGCAGAAGCACAGTTCTCACATTGCGACCTCTCGGTAGGTAGAATTTCACAATGACCGCGTGTTTGCGTGAGTATATTGATGCTATTTACTTGATCTATTGAGATAAGAAAAATACCAATTTAGCTGAAAAATTAAAATAAAAAACCGCTATATGTCAAAGCCTAAAGGAGGGTATCTAGTTCTCTGTCAAATCCATAAACCCCAAAACATCAAATCAAGAGACGAAAAACAGAAAGAAAATTGAAAGAGCGTTCCGAACATTAACTGCCCCAAATCTCAACATATACTTATATCCGAGACCTAACCGTGGCCTTCAAATTCTTCATAAGATCCGTGGTTGCGGAATTCATTCTCAGATATCATTCCACATTCGAAGGTGGCCCTCCATTCTTAGGCACGGGCGCATCAAAATCTGCATCAGTGAGCGGCGTCGAGCTCGCTGCCGATAATAGCGGCCCTGCCCTATAGAAAGACTCTTTGAACGTCTCGTTTGGGTGCGAGGCAGCCGCCGAGGTCGAAGCCTCCGCGGCCGATGATGGCCTTGGGTAGTTCAAGTTATACGGTCGCTCGGGCTTCTTGCCCTTTGACCTAGCCTTGGGCTGTCGCGGCGTTCGGTCTTCGCCCGAGTGGTGGCTGTCGGATACAGTCCGGGTATTATCTCGCTTGTCGATATTGCCTAAGATGACAAAGTTAGACACTTGCTAGAGAGAAGAAGGAAAGGAAAGGAGAAAATGAGCTGTTTGACGACGGTTGGGACTTACGCTCGGACTTCGCATCGATGACTGCTGAAAGTTAGCGGTTATACAATAGAAGGTATACAATGACGGGAGAGGAGAGAACGACGCACCTCGAATGGCGAATCTGCGGAAGATCTCCGCCTCGGACTTGATCTCGTGCCACTCCTTTGCGAAATGCCCCAAGGCAGTCCCGTCTCTGAAGGGGTGAGATGTGAATACGGTGCCCTCATCTTGACCGAGCCCTTTCCTGCATCTGAGCTGGTTGCAGCGGAGGACATAGAACCCGGTGTGGCCGCTGTAGCTGAAGACGCACTCTTGCTCTTCGACCTCGCAGAAGAACATGTTCTTCTTAATAGGTTTCCAGCTGGGGCCGATGAGAGGGTTCACATTAAACTAGAAGCGTTAACAAGAAGCAACGATACTGGAGCGACCTCGGTTTACTAACTTGAGTTGTTTTCTTCGCTCTCTTCTTAGGAGATGTAATCTCAAGCTCCTCGGCAGGCAATGGCCGTTTTTCAGGCTCTTTCTTAACCGAGTCGATCACGGGGTTGTCTAACTCAATAGAAGGAGTAGGCTCTTCACTCTCGGTGATACTGATAATGTCCGGTGCGAATGTGACTGAGCGGCCACGGGTACTGTCGAGACCGGCAGATACGCCTGTCTCTAGAGCAGATGGTGGGCCGGGAGTATACGCCCTCGCAAGGAGTCTCTGGACCTCTGTCGATGCCGAAGCTGGCGTCAACGGGGTGTGCTCACGAGAACGCAGGGGTGAGCCTCCCCCGACCCGAAATTCCGGCTGCAGCTTGCTGAAGAGCTGATCCAGTGTCCCAGGCAGCTCACTCCGGAGTGTCTGGAGCATACTTCCCCATGTTTTCTCCAGGCCGCGGAGAGACTGGTCACGTAAGAGACGGATGGTTTCGGAGTCGTCGCTACGCGCTGGGCGTAGGAGATCGTCTCTGGCGCGTATGAATTGGTACAGGTGTTCTTCGTGAAGCCGTCTTGCCACGAGAGCTTTGATGTCGGCTAATACGAAGTCTCCCAAGCCTTTGACGGCCTTAGAGTCGAGCGACATGGTGGCTTGTTAGTGGTATTTGTATAACAGTGACGCGAGTGAGAGTATGTGGCGGAGTAAATGAGTGCACGATATAGAAATAGCTGCTGCGCTGTGTGGTTGAAATGCGGATGCCGACACCTATCCTATCCAAGATAAGGAGATTCCATGATCCATATTTATACTCAAGGAGGGCGACTGGGTAACCTCAAGGTTGTTCTGGGACGGCGACTCCTGGAGCTAGAAAGCTAGGCGTCGAGGTCCACGTGTGGCCAACCTTTCGGTCCATCGGTCAAGATGGAGTGCAAACAGCACAGTCAATAGGCCTGGACGGGTATCCGAACAAGGAAGCCACCACATCATAGAAAATTCCATTGATATTCGCTGCTGGGTGGCCTCACAGAAGGTCGTTGTTGGTAGCAGCTGTGCTGCGCCGCGCTATCTACGCCTTGAGGTGGGCTGAATTGGGCAGAGGATTTGGCCGCAGATGTTTCAGACGGATGAGTCCCCTGCCCGCGACGAAAGCTTCGGCGCTTACAGCGAGGTTTACCTCAATTGACGAACAAGAACACCCGGAAATTCTCCCTGGTCAATTGAATTCAAGAGTTGAGAGATAGGACATCCAGAAGCATGTAGTTCATGGTAGGGTTGCTGTACACACCCATTAGCATGCTGTACATAGGAACTGCGACCGCAATATCATAATCTGCACGGTATACACACGATACATGTGAGCTCACAAATCAATTGAGAGGCAAAAAGTGTAGAAAGTGGACGTCCATGATTGCCGGATGATTAATTGATGTGTCGCTAAGAATTTAAAGATTGATCCGCAGCTTGTAAACTTAAACAATACCTTATTCAAGGCGTAAGTTGTACGGTATTAAGACTAGGTAGGTTTTGCTTGCTCACAGGTTTCTCCCAAAACCTCTTAGCTGGAGACGATCTATTGCTAGGATCCCTCATAAATGCGCGCTCGAAGTACTAAAAATAGAGATTTCTCATGGAATCTCCTACATATATGCCCTACATGGCATAGAAGTGAACTTCTCGTCTTGATAAGTAGGACTTTTCTTCTTCCATCATTGGCCACGTTAATATGTATTGCCCGGAGATGACTGTCGCACACATGATCTGAAGCTTTTTAGCAAAAAATGAGAGGGGATTTACAAAAGTGAGATCGGTACAAGTTAGACTGTCTTGGATGGATATTGACTATTGGCAAGTGCTCATCAGGCTGTTACTAACAGTGATAGCTCATGAGTAGGTAGGGACCGGGTGATACTGAGAACCAAGGTAGAGGGGATATCTGCTATATTTCAATAGCTGCAAATGAACGGAAGGTCTTTTGATCATGTGACGACATATGAGTCGTCTAATATTCTTCTCAAGTATACAAAGTTATGCATCTGGAAAGAATAATGGATTTTACCATCTGAACAAGTTATCAATTAAAGAAGAACAGGTAGAATCTTTTGCTTACCTCATGGGGCAATCGTAAAGCATAAGGTAAAGTATCAAAGAGATAAATAAGCACCTACTGAATGAGAACTAAAATACCTAAGGAGGCTGTTTCTTCGAGCGAAAATCTTCTTAGGCCTACAGTTGATATGCTAACCTAAGTGGTTGCTTGAATAGGATGTAGAGAGACAGTTTCCCCAATATAGCCTTCATCATCAATATAGTTAAAACCCCTATCCGCGATTTCAATGTCTTTATCCGGAATTTCCTCGAAGTTTTCCATCATTTCCGTGATGAACTCAGCTGATGCCTCCACGGAATCAGCACCAAGTCGGCGTGGTCCAGGTGGCCTACGGTGTTCGGCAGCATGCCCCCCCAACCAAATATCAGGAACGTCGAAAGATCTGCGAAGAAGGGAAATCACTTCACGCAGCCATTCGTTTTGTCTCTCGCCTCGTTCGCCTCGCTCCGCAGCATACGGATATATCGGAGGACCTGGTCTGAAGATTACCAGACGATAGTTGTAGCGAGTTTTGTGCGGTTTTCTCTTGGATAGTAAAAATGCCATACCAGATCGTACGCACCTCTTCTCCCACATAGCTTGGACGCTCATAGAGTGCAGTTTAGAGCTGCTCTCTACTTCATCGATATCGAAGAACCAGGGTGTCATGAGGGCCAGAACATGGTTTTTAGTTTTAAGATAACTCGGAATATCACCACTCTGCCCAGGTATAAAACCGATCTGGTGGGTGGCATACTCAATAAAATCATCGATAGTTGCATAATAACGGGATTTGTGACCAGTTGTCTGGTACCAAGCTTGTTGTTCTTCATGGTCCATGAAAGCAACAGGAGTTAAAAACAAGGAACTTTTACTCTTCTTCTCATCCTGAGTGGTTAAGGCGAGCCAGGAAAGATAGAGTCGTGCATTGATAGGATCAGACTGATTGTGAGGATATTCTGGTTTGATTAGCTCTTCGGCAGTGAAGTCTCGGTCAATGCCATACAGCTTCTCTCGTACCCTTTTTTCTCCTAGAACGGTAAGGTCCAGTTGTCCAAAATAAGTAGGAGGCTAAACTCTCAGATCGGAACGCGGAAAGGGGATACTTTCTGGGGGAGTAAGGATTGCTGGCTTTCCATGCCGAGTGCGAGCCTGCTCTACCTGATCCATGATCCCAATGAGCTTGTCAAGAGGCTCTATGACGGAGTCGACTTCGTGGCTGGCGGCGCGTCTAGAATGAAACCAGCGACGCCTAGCGTCCACAACGAGGTCAACGACCTGCTCAATGCTCTGAGGCAGGAGGAGATGAAGGGAATCCCAGGTGGCGTGGACGAGGGTAAACTAGACCTGTTTTTTGCCAACAAGCTCGTACACATCTGTATGGTCGAGGCAGGCTCCAAGTAAGTGGGCGAGCTGCGAGGCGAACTGCTCATGGATCTGGTTGACGGGGAGAACATCTTGGTCGGTAGCCGAGACAAAAGCTTTGTATACATCTTCGGGTTGGTAGAACTTTTTGTCGGAAAGGTCGAGGCCTCTGATGAGCTTCATACCCTCGTAGAGAGCGGTGACCTTGCGAGCTAGGCGCATTATGGGCAAGTTTGGCGTTGAACCTATCGGCGGTCAAAGCGGCGATGGCACACTCCCTGTAGCTAATGCTTTCGACCGAGTTCCTGCTCTGCACAAACCGATGTTACTAACCTTAGAAAGCTGCCGTGTCCGAATTGAATTCCCAATTGAATAAGTGAAAAAGGAAGAGATATTACGACCGTGTAACATGTATGGGATCTAATGACTTTATAAACAGCAGCATTGAAAAGGACTTGAGAACATGTCGTCTATGATACTACTACACGCCGAACTCTGGCTGACCGAAAACACCTACCTGATGATGATCTGCCTGAGCAAACTGAAAGGAGCGACATTAGAAGTTGTGGTTGTGGTCATGGTCACCAACCTTGTAACCTTGAAGGCAGTGACTAAAGAGGAACATGTACCTATGTATTGAATTTGTAGGTATTCCGGCAACCGGCACGACCTAAATTTACGCCAAGTACGCGTATATCTAGTGCTATGACGCAACTGCTCTAGGTATCTTTCGTAGCGCTGATCCTAGTTACGACCCTGGTCACAATCCAGGTACCAATTTCCTTTTTGAGCTGTTTTTTCAGTACACAAGCTACGTTATTCGCGGCCATCCTTGTAAGGCACCCAATCTAACAATCACACAGCCCACTCCAAGCATCACACGGCTCCGCAGACCCTAATCTAGGTATTCAAACACAAGGACTCTCACGCATTCACCTCTTCTCCTTGCCAGAGACAATGTTGCTCTACACGTAGAGACTGTCTGCCCCCCTTCCCCATTGCCAACCACGGCAGCGACCCTAACAATCACCCAGATACCGCGCTGGCGCTGGCTCGACGACTCGACGACTCGATGGCCATCTCCCTCATCGGAGCTCCCAGGGGCCTCCGCGTGCTCGTCCTGGCCAGCTGCCTCGTCATCGTGCTCGTCCTCTCCGTCCTCTTCCGCAGCAACGAACAAACCAGCGAGCTTCTCAAGTCCATATCGTCCAACATCCACGGCGGTGGCAGCCCGTCGCAGGACGCCGACGAAGTGCCTGCTCGCCCAACCAACACCCACCCTCCCCCCAAATACAAGCCGACCCCGACCCTCGCCGTGCCCACCATCACAGACCCGTTCCCGCTCCTAGCCTCGTCGACGGCAGCGCCACCCGCCATCCCCGCCTACAATGTCCCGAAGCCCGGCCTCCACCGCGACTATGGCCTCTCCTACATGCCGCCGCTCTTCATCGGTTTTACCCGTCAGTGGCCGATGCTGCTGCAGTGTGTCGTCGGCTATCTCACTGCCGGCTGGCCCCCGGAGTCCATCTACATCGTTGAGAATACCGGCGTGCAGAACTCCAACGCTGACGGGAAGCTGACGCTACAGAATCCCTTTTACCTCAACCACACCACCCTGGCCCGCCTCGGCGTCAATGTGCTGCAGACTCCCGTTCTCCTGACCTTTTCGCAGCTGCAGAACTTCTTCGTGTCTACGGCCACTTCACGCCAATGGCCTTATTATTTCTACTCGCATCAGGATGTCTTGGTCATGTCATTCGAGGATGGTTCTGACACTATTAAACGCCCCGGTGATCGCGACTGGTTCTTCTATGACGACCAGGAGAAGACGGATATCCTGCGCCCCGCAGCCGCCGGGCAAAAGGGGTATAGGACCATCTATGAGAATTGCTTGCGGGAGCTGAACCATACCTTGGAGAATGAAAAGCGATGGGCCTTTCGCTGGTTCCAGTACGATCATCTGACACTTGTAAACCGCGCCGCGCTCGATGCTGTTGGTGGTTGGGATAGTTTGATGCCCTACTACGGAAGTGATTGCGACATGAATGCAAGGTTGGAGATGGACGGTTGGTCTATGCGTCATCGTCGTGTTGGAATCATAAACGACGTCTCGACCGTCATGGAGAACCTGGGTGCGTTGTACCGCGACCCCGCGATTGTGCCTAGGTTTGACGATCCCAACCCGATATCTGACGACGAGCTGGAGAAGGTCGATCAACCCGTGGAAGATGAGAAGGCCGACGAGGATGAGTCAGCCCAGGATAATGGAATTGTCGATGAAAAAGAAAAGCCTGTAGAGCAACCGACGGAGGAAGCCACCGAGAAGACTCCCAAGAAGCCCACGGACAACTCTGCGAAGAAGCCGGTGGAAAGACGTGAGGTGGAAAGCTCTACACGCACTAGTGGCTCAGGAATCACCCAGGCTATGGATTATTTCCGTGCCTTGCTCAAAGTTGCCGACGATATGGGGACATACAAATATCGAAGCGACAATTTTGCGCGCAATTCATGGCAAGGTAGCCAGCATGGTGGCGTCGGTGAGCCGTACTACTACGATGCAGATGGCTTCGCTGCATCGTTCTGGATATTAACAGAGGCTGGACGCGAAGTTTTCCGCCAAAAATGGGGCCATCGTGAGTGTGATCTCGTAAAAGAAACGGCTCTAGAACTCCATGACCAGTGGCGCGTCGAGAAAGACTGGGAAGATCCCCCGCCAGCTTCCTAGAAAAGTATGATTTTATGTATTAGTTTGCTTATGTCCGCATCTGGTTTGCAATGGGTGGCGTTGGCATAGTACATAGGCATGGTCGAAGAACTGGCGGGTCGGTTGGTTCCAATGGCTCCATGTAATGAACTACAAGGAGATTGTATAACGCCTTGTATAGATATATCAAGTGGCTACGGATAGGGGGTATAGAGAGGGGACAAGGCGAATTGTAACATGATACCCTAATAATTGAAATAATAACATAGTAATGAAATTTATTGACTGCTTATTCGTCATTGGGACACCCTTTTGTAATGGAACGGAGTCATCGTATTGAGCTTGAGCAAAGCATGAAAGGGCATCTTGGCTCGGCCTTGCTGTGTGCTCTGATTCTACAAGCACTTCGTTGTTGCAAATGCAGGCGAGTACTTGAGTCATGACGAGACATGTTGCAGTTTATTATCAAGAGTCAGTGGCTGTGTGTATGACGGTACATTGTCTGGACAGTCAATCTTCAAACACAAATAGGTATATAAGAAACATTTAGGATGCTTTCATACTTTTCAAGGCGAGACGGCGGTATCTTCTACGGTATCTTGGAGACGTCCTGTTGCTGGAGCGAATTATTTCATCTCGATGTAGGTAAACAATTTCAACATAATATCGATTAATGGACGTGTGAACTAATACTTGATTCACTAGGTATCCAGGCATATTCGAACACTAAAAAAACTGTAAATCAAGGTTTATCATATTGTTCAAGGGCTTGTTGGTAGCAAAGGGTGAGTATATATATTGATTTCAATATACTGTCTGTCATACACCTATCTGCATCAACCAAACCTCACCTACCAAGTATCGCGAGGGTAAATACGCAACCTCTCTATTATTATAGGAAAATTTCCGTCTCATATGTTCGAGCAAATTTCCAATGTTCTATTAGTATGCTCGACCAACGAACGCATGCCCGATGTTGTATGGAGATCTCACACATGCGTTACACTGCTAATACGAGGCTGCAAGTCTCGGTGATATCTATATGCGTAACACGTACTGAAGCGCGTGTTTCGGTGGTATTGCAAATTGTCTCGTGTTGAGGCTATGAATGGTCAACGACCTAGGTGCCTCCTAGTAGACTATAGTCAATTGAGACTATCTCCAAACCTCCATTGCGCCCCTAATGATACCTAATCGTAAAATTTAGTCTTAAGAACAACACAATAAATATACCTAGCTCTAAATTATCTACACCAATTTCAATTGAATATTCCGAGTCAATAGATAAATAAGTACTTTGTGTATTTAATGTTGGTGATAAAAGCGGCTGAGGCGAACCGGTACTAAAGCCATACAGGAGATTATTCTTCAACATGGAGATTTCTCTTTTCCGAATAAATGATGAACGAGGGTGATTGACATTCTGTGATTTAGTGCTAAAAAGATACGCCGCGTAGGCAGGTTTCGAAGGAAGCAAGACCTATTTTAGCAATACAACTACCTACTGATACCCCTGTGTTGCACAGCCCCTATTTTCCAATATTGAGAAGATAGATATGTAATGACTCCAATATTATACCCAGAGTAAAAAAATGCTGCATACTATAGAACCCCCGACCCTGCTAAAAATCATGAGAAAAAAGCTTTGCGATTTTAACGAATGTTTTCCCTCGTTCTCATTTCCCCCTATTTATCGCTTCCTCCCGCATCAGTGTCTCGTGCTTGCTCGGTCGTCCTCTAGATTTGATGAGTACCAATGTGAAAATGCTGAAAAGAGTAGTAAGAGATCCATCTGTATGTGTCGGTGTCTTGGCCCAAGAAAAGACATATCCATTCTTTTCTCCGCTACCTGAGGTAGGTAAGGCAGGTACACCGAGAGTTGATTCATGTCGTCTGGTAGCCAATATGTACGGTGCCGTTGTTTTTGGCATTTACCCTGGGCTCTGTAGAGGTGAATCCCCAACATGGCAGAACTGACAGTTGAGAAAAGTTATCGTTTTTGTTCGATTGTGTCGAGAACGCTGGTGTGCTTCCGACGAACGAACTGCCTCGACATCCGTTCTCAGACAATGCCAAGGCGAGCATATGCAATGCTCGGGTATCGAGCATGGTAGCGAAGAGGTGTGCTTTCGACACACAGGTTATGTAAACGCCTCAATAATTTCGCAATGAAGATGGTCTGAGAGTGTAGAGAAGCAGCACTGCTCTGGGACGTGTAGAGAGCAGTCCGAGGCGTTATGGTTGATCGGCCCCCGCCGCTAGCCGCGGGAATGTCGATACCATTTTCATTCGTCCCTTGCATTACGCATTGGGCTTCAACGGATCTGGGATGTAGGCTGTACAACCTAGGTAGACTGTAGGTGCTTGAGTTTCGGTATATGAGCGACAGGAATCAGAGTGCTGAAACCGATCGAGGAGGTAGGGTCGGCGCCCATTTCAAGCAAAACTTTGACAGTTTCTTCGTGGTCATGGGCGGTTGCTAACGATAATGCTGTTTCCCCATTGGCAGACCGAAATTCCACATTAGCGCCCTTCTCAAGCAACATCTTAAGATCTGCTTCGTCCCCATACCTGGCCGCCAGCAACAATGCCGTTTCTCCATCTGCTGATTGAGCTTCTATATTGGCGCCCTTTTCGAGCAAAAGCCTGATACTATTCAGCCCTCCTCCAACTGCCCATAACAGAGGTGTATAGCCATTGTGGAGGTCTCTGGGGTCCTTAAACATATCTTCTTTGTCCAGGTCAAACATGTCTTCTGCAAAGTCCAAATCGACATCATTCTCCAGAAGCATTCTAAGAATCCCTGTACGTCCAAATTTGGCTGCAGCTAAAACTGCTCTGTTATAAGCTTTATACTCATACTCAGCGCCTTGCTCGAGCAGCAGCTTGACAACACCTCCACGTCCTTTCCAGACTGCAATGAATAGCGCCAGTTGCCCATGTATCTCTTCCTTGGCCGTGAGGTCGACGTTTCTATCGAGCAATAATTGGACCACCCCTTCCCACCCTCCCTCGGCTGCATAGCACAGTGGTGGCCAACCACCGATAGGAGCGTTAATGTCGTCTTCGATATCGAGCAAAATTTTAATAGCTTCCTCATGTTTATTCAACATTGCCCAGTTCAGTGGTTTCATGCCCAGCATATCCCTGGCCTCGGGATCAGCATTGTTTTCCAACAATAGTTTGACTGTCGTATGGCGACCAGCCGCGGCAGCGACAAATAAAGGCGTGAAGTTCATTTCTTTTATCGTCCCTTCGATATCAGCGTTATTATCGAGCAATAATTTAACAACTCCATCGTGTCCCATCTGTGCCGCCCAGAACAGTGGCGTGTTGCCAAATTCCTCATCCCTACACTCCAGATCGGCGCCTTGCTCCAGTAATATCTTGACCACTACCTCGTGCCCCATGTGCGATGACAGACCAAGATTGGTTACAGTGGTAGGAGTCACCTTCTTAACATCAGTAGTTTTCCAATAAATTCCAAGCCAGGCTGACCGACTTCTTGACTCTTGGTCACAAATTCTCAGAACGAAAGGTATAATGTCTGAATCTTCGCAAATGCAAGCTTCATCAAAATGAGTGGTCCAAGTTGTGGCCGAATAGTCCAGGAATGTATAGCTGTTTACATCTATTGGAATCTCCTCATAATTGAGGAGATCAAGATAGATTATGCAGATCTCTGCGAGTACTCGGTGGGCCCCGCGGCTGTTGATGGAGTGTTGCCAATGTCCTCGTAAAGGAATAGATGCAGGCAGCGGCTGGCCTAATAGAAATTCTCGCGCTGTTTGATGAAGGAAATAGATCCGCCCATTATAGATAGAGATGAACAATCCACATAAGGATCTGAGACGCGACTTGAAGTCCTCTTCTTCCTCCAAGTCGAGGTCTTGAAGGGACTTTGATGTATAATCTACATTCAAAGCCACATTCATTTCCGCGATTGTCAATGGTCGAGTTGCCGCTATAATAACGCTCAAAGCCCTCCTGACAACTGGGTCTTCCTCCTTGCTCTTGTTGAGAATGTTTTCATATGCTTGGTATATATTCTTTGGCAGTATTGCAATGGTAGAATCGATTCCCCTCTGGGTCTTTTTGAAAGCTTCTCTCTCCAGGTAGTCAAACACCAGGTATACCCAGAGGTATGTACGATGTGGAATCGCAAGCAATTTTTCCGCCAAATGATCTTTGATCTGTACGGCGAGTCGTTTTTCTTTCGCCAATTTATCTACTCGGTATTTGATAACCTGGTTTATTTCTTGGCTAATAGTCTCTGACTCTTCTTCTCCTGGTATATGGACATATGGGAAAGTTTCCAAGAAATGCTGAAATTTTGACACGATCTGCTCGTATGGGCGGCTGGCTAGCAAATAGAAACACGTTAGTCCAATGCCTCATCACATGCTTTCTAGAAGGACACATATCATGATGACCACGTTCTTGGTTCGAAAGGTTCACATACTGAGAAAACAATTAGTTCTGGCAGGTTTCGAAGCCGGCACGTCGGGATTTATCACATACCTAAGAAGATATCTCAGTTTGTTATGGTTTGACTGGTTGTTGTGGAATTGGTTCTCTATGTTGCGCATCAGATCCTGGAATTCTGATTCGGCGCATTCATCTAAGGCGTCTAAGACTATGACGATATGCCCGGCTTGAGGGTCTCCCACTGCATCTTTTAAGACCTTCCACTATAGTTGGCTGAATCAGTAATAACTCGTCAGATGAATAGGCACGGATTTTGTGATATGGAATGCTCTTAAGCTACGTGGATTGTTACAATACGAGGTCTTCGTCCTCTACGAGCGGTGAAAATGGAGGCATTAAAGAGATATCTTACGAGCGAGCTTGTCGAGGTAATTATATTTTTCCCATCTAAGTCAAATTGCCTCGTGGCGTGTTCTATTAGAAACGGCTTCTGCGAAAAGAGTTGATGGAGCAGTGCACAAAGCGCTTGGCAGCTGGTGTTTTGGTCCTGGTCTTTAAAGAAAAAGTAGCAGATTGTCGACGAGCACGGTAGCGAGCGCGGTAGTCCTTGGTCGATGAGGTACTTGGCCAAGACAGACTTTCCACAACCCGGGTCTGCTGAGACTAGTAAGGGTCCTGAATCTTGTTCCAACCACCTTTGGAAATTTTCATGTTTTAGGAACCACTCGCAGGTGCCCTGCACTCTGTCTTCGACGCGTTCTTTATACCACTCATAGGTAACGTCTTTCTTACTATCAGCGAGACGGAACAACTGAAGGCATTCGTTTTGCCGGTTGGATAGCTTCTGTTTGGCTTTGTCTTCCTGGATCTCCAGCCCCCGGCGCGCGATGTCCCGATGCTCTGTTACAAGGCGGATCTGCCTTTGTGAATTAGACAAAAGCTGTTGCATGACTCGAAGACTTTCTCCGCTCTTATTCCTAAGAGACTCAAGCTCCTGTCTAGCAATAAGCTGGTTTACCTGAGTTAGCGTTTTGTCGATCGTACCCTCAAACTCTTTAATTTTATCTACCATCTTCTTCCAATCGGTCGTCAGAATCATGTCACTGGCATAACGTCTAGGGCGGTTCTGATAGAAGCGCAGAACACTTTGAATCTGGAATTCGAGAATATGATGGTAGAGCTGTACAATTTGGTTGTTAGCTTCCACCATCAAAGCAGGTGAAACCTGGGCGTTGCTGCCGAGCCGCTGCAGCAGATGCTCCAGCTCAGTATAGTATTGCATCCGGGTAGTCACATAAGCAAACCCGTCTGAGTTAGCTTCATCTGCGACCTTGGGGTTCGTGAGGAGTGGGAGAATGATGCAGACACCGGCCCACGCGATGGAAGCTTCTGGCGACTGCCTGGCAGCCTCGCCAACAAATTCTTTCGCCCACTGCACTAAGCTCGCTGCCTTGTCAATCTGATTAGACAAGTTGAATTCATGGCCGGCGATGGTGTATGTTGTTTTGTTCTCTTTCATTCGTTGTAAACCCGCTGAGATTATTCCTTTTAGTTGAGCTTGTGGAGATAATCTGTTGATCCCGCGGCTCACGTCTTCCAGTGGCACGGCCTGCGCAGACCCTTCATTCGATCCAGAAACTACAAATCAGTCAACATTCGCCTTGCATTACCTAATTCTAAGTCATGCGCACCCGTCTCCTGTGCATATTTGGAGAGAAGTTTCTCGTACTCCCCGACTAACTTCGATTCATTTTCTCTGAGAAGGTCATATGCGCGGTCCCAGAGCGACTGAACGATGGGCGTGTCTTCATGATTTGAAGGCGGATGGCTACCAACACTGGATTTGACTGAGTCGTTCCGTTTCTTGCCCAGAAGTCTTTTCAACTTGTGGCGTAATGGTACAGCCTTCGAGTGCGAAAGGTCGAATTGCTGAGCTCTGTCCTGTTCCTGACCATGTTTGAGGAGCCCCATAGTGAGCAAGGGAGTGCTGTCTCTATCCCAGGCTCGCACCTTATGGCTTAAGCCGTGATGAAGCGATGAGAGAAACAAGTCTTGATACTGGAGATCCTGGTCTATGTATGCTTAGGTGCCCTTCGTCGCGGTCATGGTAGGCCCAACTCCATGAAACTTCAAGGGGCCAATGTGCTCCAGGACTACGAATACTCGGTGCCATTGCGATTGGCTGTATGTGTGACAATCCCTACCCGTGCCGATGGACGGGTCAAGAAGCAGTGGAGGCATTGGACGCCTCGTTTTGGCCGGATGAAACCTGATGCAGGCTGCGAAGCGCCCACCCAACAAGCATAAGCCACGACCCTCTCAATGGCGGTCAGGAGGGGGGCAAAGTATTAGCTTTGGCCATCATCTACTTGTTCCTTTGCTGAGGATTCGGTAAAGCACCTCATGTGTAACGTAGACGGAGGCAGTGTGATATGAGACCATCGTCGCAGGAAATTTCCTGGACGTTCAAGTTGTTATCCTATGTGAGAATGGGCTAGGTATACCAACAGTAAACACCTAAAGGTTAGTGTCTTTCGAAGCGCCTGCTACTCACACTATCTAGGTGGCAAGCAGCCACTTCTGCAGGGGTTCTGGCAGACGAGAATAACATTGCTTAGAATCCTGCGACAGTGCCGCAGAGAAATGGTGGGCGAGGGTGGCCTCTTGGGACATCATCCGAACCCCCTTTTTTCTGCAGCATATATCTGCAGTGGTAACCAACAGGGGCCTAGTCATAGTGTTTGGCACGGTGTACTGTGGCATTAGAAAGTGGATGAAACTTTTTTTGTGGCTTAGATAGGTGGGGAATAGGTACTTACCTCTGATTTAACATAGATATCTTAGTATATGAATATATCGTCCCACCTATTTGCGTACCGGTGCGGTCATGGCGGTTAAAGGAATACACCACAAAACGTGATGTATGCCCCGCCATATTGGAAGTTCATGTCAAGGGGCGAGCTCCAGGGTACCTGATTGCCCCACCATCCCACCTCTTGTCAGTCACAAGTTTTTTGAGTCACTGTCAACTGTCTGTCCCGACCTGGACTCATCAGACTTGATTGCCACTTTCCCTGCGTCTGTCTGTGTGTCTGTCAGTCTCACACGTCGGACAAGATGGCGACGCCAGACCAAACCCCGGCCACCAAGGCTGTTCCCAAGATGGAAAACGTACGACGACACGGTCTTCCCAGCTCTAACCCCGCCATGCCCGACTAACACGTCTTTCTCCTAGACCGAGAAGCGCGACACGCTCATCGCCGATGAGCTGCGATACCAGAAAGAATGGGATGAAGCCAAGATCTTCCAGCAGAATGCCCCGGCTGCTAATGAACCGAAACCCCCCAAGTTTTTCGCAACCATGGCATACCCAGTACGCATCCCCAGGCTTCCTGCTACCGGGGGCAAAGGCTGACTACCAGCTTGCAACAGTACATGAACGGTTTGTCTCTATCCGACTAGAGAAGACATTGAATATCTCAAGCTGACTTTCCTCTCCAGGCACGCTGCATGCCGGCCACGCGTTTTGTTTTAGCAAGTAAGTCCAGCCACTTTCCTCCCCGCGGTAGTCCATGGTATCAATGATTTTGGTGTTCTTCTGCAGGGCCGAGTTCATGACAGGGTTCGCGCGCATGAAGGGCAAGAGAGCCTTGCTCCCCCAGGGCTTTCACTGTACCGGGATGCCCATATTGGCATCAGCCGACAAGCTGAAGCGCGAAACCGAGATGTTTGGCCAAAACTTCGAGAATGCCCCTTCTGCCGAGCTCCAGCAGCTATCCCTTGAGGAAAAGCCAAGCGTGACCAAGACCGATATCACCAAATTCGGTGGAAGTAAGAGCAAGGTCGCGGCAAAATCCGGCAAGGCCAAATTTCAGTATGAGGTTTGTTGCCTGAGTGAAGCATCATTTCAGCAAAGCATACGTTGACACGGAACCAGATTATGCTGTCTCTCGGCATTCCTGTTGAGGAGATTCATAAGTTTGCCGATCCTTACCATTGGCTCCACGTCTTCCCCCAGCATTGCGAAGCAGACCTCAGAAGATTCGGTGCCCGTGTCGATTGGCGGAGGTCCTTCGTCACGACCGACGCAAACCTATTCTACGACTCGTTCGTACGCTGGCAAATGAATAACCTCAAGGCTCTTAAGAAGATCAAATATGGAAAGCGCTTTACGGTATATTCGCCCAAAGATGGTCAGGCATGCTTGGACCACGACAGAAGTAGTGGAGAAGGCATTACTGTACAGGAATATGTTGCTTTGAAACTCAGGACCCTCGAATGGTCTGAAAAGGCCAAGGAAATTATCGGTGATAGAATTCCCTCAGATGCAGACGTGTACTTCATTCCTGCTACGCTCCGACCGGAAACTATGTATGGCCAGGTAAGCATTGGCCACTCTTACCCTACCGTTGACGAAAGGAGACGATAGATAAACGGTTTACGTTTCGGTACTCCTGGGAGCGCGGATTATAAACGCCTATTTCTGACACCTGGTTTTTGACTAGACATGCTGCTTCGTGGGGCCAACGGTTGACTACGGTATCTTTCGCGTATCCAAAGAAGGAGAAAAAGACGAGTACTTCTTCTGCAGCGAGCGCTCCACTAGAAATGGTAAGTGCGAATTATTCTATGCCCAAATTCGAAGTCTCTGTTTTATGATCAACTCGTAATGTTGTAAACTAACTGTTCTTGCAGTAAGTCATTCGGAGACTTCCCGAACCAGAGAAATCGATGCAGAACCCCCTAAAAGACTCCAAATAAACATTTTATGACCATTGTTGTGCTGACATGCAACAGATGGCATTCCAGGGCATAACTTCGGTCTGGGGGGAATACCACCAGGTAGTCGGCCTCAAAGGTTCAGATGTCGTCGGAACTCTTGTTCATGCGCCACTCTCCATCCACGAAAATGGTATCAGAATTCTGCCCATGGGCACTGTAAAACCAACCAAGGGAACCGGAGTAGTCACGTGTGTTCCTTCTGATAGTCCGGATGATTACGCCACTGTGTTGGACCTCAAGAAAAAGCCTGAATTCTACGGAATCCAGAGAGATTGGCTTATCGATGAGATCCTTCCCATAATTCAAACACCATCTTCGAATTTGTACGTATTAGACATACTTCGTTTATTACACCGCGCTAACCTTTTTAGGATCGCGAAACACCTCTACGAGACCATGAAAATCAACTCACCTAAGGACCAAAAGCTGCCTGAGGCAAAGGAAATTGCCTACAAAGAGGGCTTCTATTCCGGTGTCATGGTGCATGGCGAATTCAAGGGGCTGTCTGTGCAGGATGCGAAGCCATTAGTCAAGAAACAGCTTCTAGATTCCGGACTAGCCTTTAACTATGGCGAGCCAGATGGACTTGTTATCAGCGTAAGAAATTCAGATACATTACTTCAGTCTATGTTGAATCAGCTAGAAGGATGGCGTACTAATGTGAATAATTACAGAGGTCCGGCGATGAATGTGTTGCGGTATGTTTGAAGTACAACTACGCGGCAATGGAACTAACGCAAGCAGGCGTACCTCGACCAATTCTACTTCAATTATGGTACGTCAACTACTTCATACTTTCCTCCTTTCATTCATTAATTCTGTTAGGATCCGGAGAAAATGGTGGCGATCAAAAGTGGTATGAAGATGCAAGTAATGCCATTGAAACCAAGCGGACCAACTGCTTTTTCCCAGAGGGAAAGCATGCAATGCTTCAGGCATTAAACTGGTGTGTTCTATACCTGCTTTAATTATTCAGAACCACGACTAAAAGTATCTTACTAGGCTCGGCCAATGGGCTTGTTCCCGATCATTTGGACTGGTTAGAAGCCTTAATATTTTCATATAACAGGTACTAATATTCGCCAGGGTACTAAACTCCCTTGGGATAACACTCAACTGGTAGAGTCACTGTCGGTAAGTTAGATCTCCCTTTTCTTTGCATTTGGCCATTATCTCACTTGTCTTCACAGGATTCCACGATATATATGGCATATTACACGATATGCCATTTTCTTCACAGCGAGTAAGTAGTAGTAAAAAAGAACAACTGTTCCATTGCACTGCATGCCAAGTCACATTCCTCCCTCAAACTTGATGCCAGAAGGAAGCTTTCGCAGTTGCAAAACCATATCAAAAGCTTACAAAGAGCGATTTACTGACATACTATTCTAGTATATATGGCAAAATTCCCGGATTGTCGTCCAAGCCTATATCTCCCTCGCAAATGACGGATGGAGTATGGAACTATGTTTTCAACAAGGCCGAAGACGTTGATAGTGATATACCTCGTTCTGATCTCGACGCCATGAAACGCGAATTTTTGTACTGGTACCCCTTGGATGTTCGGGTCTCTGGCAAAGACCTGATTCAAAACCACCTCATGTTCTGCCTTTACCACCACGTCGCTCTCTTCGACGAACCTCATTGGCCTCGAGGGATCCGGGCGAACGGACACCTAATGTTGAATGGCGAAAAGATGTCAAAAAGTACTGGTAACTTCTTGACGCTGCGAGACGCCGTTGAGAAGTACGGAGCTGACGCTACAAGAATGTGAGTAATAAATACCACTGGTTTCAGTTGTGCCCTACGCTAGAAGTCAGTCTTTTCGGATTCGAGGGGTTTGATCCAGGAAGACGAATGTTGTCAAATCTGCTGTATCACTGATCCATAACGAAAACATATTAACTTATTGGTGTTATAAAAGTGGTCTAGCGGACGGCGGTGATGGAATCGAGGATGCGAATCTCGAAGAGACCGTTGCTAATGCAACTATCCTTCGGCTCTATGAACTGAGGAAATGGTGCCAAGAGTCCGTCAACGATGCTGGACTAAGAACTGGTGAGCTAGGTCTCTTCGACAGACTGTTCTTGAACGAGATGAACATCTTAGTCTCTCAAACCCAATCATTCTATGAGGAGACCTCATTCAAGCTTGCTCTTAAATCAGGCTTCTACGACTTCGTAAGTGGAGATAGACAATATGTTAAACACTTATATCATATTAACAGAGCGGCTAGATTGCGTCTCGAGACTGGTACCGCGATATTACCAGGTCTGTGGGCATCAGCATGCACCATGATCTTGTGAAGCGATATATTGAACTGCAGGCTCTGCTTCTGGCTCCAATGTAAGTTCTCTCTTGGCACACAAGTACTACAGCAGTCTAACACAAGATAGAGCGCCTCATTTCAGCGAATACTTGTATCGCGACGTACTTAAGCACGAGGGCAGTATTCACAATGCGTTGTACCCTGAAGTACCACCAGCAGACGCTGCATTGTCAGCCATATTTAATTACGTGCGAAGCGTAAGTTGCTGCGGATGAGATGTTGCGACAACTACTGATAGAAATAGGTCACGTCAAGTATTACTGCTGCTGAGGGTAATCAGATAAAAAAGGTTAGATAGATATGCCGTATACGGGTAAGGGTTTGTGCTAACTTTTAATATAGCTCTCCAAGGGTAAAACAGCCAGTTATGATCCGAAGGAACCTAAGAAGCTTACAATTTCTGTGGCCAAATCATTCCCTGATTGGCAAGAGAAATGTATTGATCTTTTAGCTAAACAGTACAAAAGTATCAAGACTGTCGATGTCAAAGATTTAACAAAACAGATCGACAAAAAAGATATGAAGAAGGTGATGCCTTTCGTCCAGCTCTTGAAGAAGCGTCTAGACTCGGGAGAGAAAGCAGATGACGTATTCTCGCGTCGTTTGCCATTTGATGAGGTGGATACGCTCCAAGAGATAGTTCCAAACCTGAAGCAGACGATTCCTAAACTTGAGGCTGTGGATGTCACCTTAGTCGAGGGCGAAACTGAGGGCAAGATAGCAACCCCTGGAAACCCCACATTCGCCTTTGAGAACATCAAATAGACGTAGCAGGTATACTTTACTTAGTAAAGGAACATATCGATCTTGATGGCAGAACCATGTGCCCAGAGATAACTACTGTTTCTAGTTTTGAGTAGGCTTTGATCTCAATATTCCAAACACTGTCTCACCCAATCTATTTTAGGACGTCCTGTCCCAATAGGCAGGAATTATAAATCAGTTATAGCATAATCCAACAACAACGAACAGTTGCAGTAGTCCGTGCTATATGAAATCATGACAGAAGATGCGAACAGTGCAAAAGGGAACCTAATAAATCTCTTGCATGGTGGACGAGACAGACGCGAAAGGCGATTGCGACGATCGTCATGTTGGCAGTCATTGGTATAGACGAGACTAACTTCGCATTTTCCTGACCACATTATATTTTAAATGAATGTATAAGTTTCCTAGTTTCATTGTGCAACGCACTGTATTCGCGATATCTATGCGGTGCCATTATGAGGCTTTTTTGTCTTGTCAACATCATCATCTACCTTTGGTAGCGCCGGTATATCGACACCCAATACCTCATATCGCATGCCGATGTAGCCATCACTAAGCACAAGTACGTCAACTTTTCTGCCATTGCCATTTTGATCTGGCTCAGGGAGTTTGATCACGGTTTTCGCAGTTGGCTTGCTCCCAACCTTCACGGATTGACCCGGTCCTTGACTCCAGCCCACGCGCTTCACCGCGATAATCTCATTCTTGGCCTGATCGCAAACAATGACGAACCATCCCTCAGTCTGTGGTTTGGGGTATTTCGGGGCAAATATGCGACCGTCCCGCTCAACAATGGGATTTAGCCGCCTTAAGCTGACCGTGAGTGATAAGGCTGTGATATTTTCTGCAGCGATGCTAATATGAGGAAGAATAGACACGGCACGACTGAAACGATTATGTTGCGAGGCCGGAACACCTAGCTTCTTCGAAAGCTCTTCGATTTGAGCCCTGTTGCGCATGCTGAGCTTCTGCAGTGCTGTTGTGTCTTTAAGGGAGTCTCCACGAGGACCTGGGAATATGGCAAGTGGCGAATCCTCTGGCCATCGCGCTGACTTGATGCATTGAAGCAATTTGATCATTTCCAGGCAACTTGACAAGTAACCAAGCTCCGTTAAAACGTCTATAGATGCTTGAATGATACGAATCGCTTGATCTAATACGCTCGTCTGATCGCCGACGTAATCGGTAATTGGAAGATCAATACGTGCCATATGAGCTTGGAGAAGAAGAAATGCTTTGACGTGAGGATCCCACATTGGTAGTCCAAAGGTGTTACCCGAGAAAGGGAGATTATGTGACAATTCAGCATTGATAAGATCTTCATTGTGACGCACAGGCAATTCATCGTATTCGGTCGCTCGGGACATCCAAGACAGAACATCCATAAAACTTGCGTTAGGCTTGGCATGCTTCACTAGGTGACGGATTGTCTTATGAGACAAGTAATAGTAGCTCATGATCTTCCCCAGAGGCGTCGGGTCGACATCGCCGTTTGGATACATCTCAACACACTTCGAGAGGGCGAGCTCGTCTAAAGACTTATTGACCATATCAACCATAAAGTCATTAGCAAGCTGCTGAGCAGCAACAGTATTGTGTTCCTCAGCCGATATTTCGAGTCCGTAGTACGAAGGATTTTTGTGCAAGCGCCTGAAGAAGAATGTCCAAGTAAGGTAATCAAGCGCATCTTGCTTGGTGATAATTGTTTCGGCGGAGACCTCTGCACACAAATGATTGTCTAGGACAGTATGGAGAGATGACTCGACCGGGAACCCAGTGTGCAAAAAGTGTTTGTAAAAATCCTTTTTTGCGTCTTGGGTGAAAATGCGTGCTACTCCGGAATTGTCGAACTGCGGACGCCCAGCACGACCAAGCATTTGCAAAACATCAGTCAGGTCCATGTCTTTATAGCCCTCAATCTTAGCATCGTAGAACTGAGTACCCTTCACAACGACAAGATGGGCTGGTAGGTTGACACCCCAGGCAAGGGTACTAGTCGCAACCAAGATTTGAATCTTGTTATTCAAAAATAGCTCTTCCGCCAACTGTCTGTCCGACTCAACTAGTCCGGCATGATGTAATCCTATACCGAAGTTGATGGCCTCCTTCAATGCGTCATCCTTCACTCGTGTGAGATTCAATTGCAGGTCTTCCTCTGACATGTGAACAAACCGCCGAGGGTTGTCTTCCATGCCACAGAAATTAATGAGATCTTTGGCGGTTAGACGAGTTTGACGTCGTGATGGCACAAACACAATGACAGGCTTTTCGGGACTATGCGTTTTGATTGCTGAAAATGTTGGTCGGTTCATTGACTGCATCAAGGGGCAGAAACCTCTGACCTCCGGAAATCCATCAATATAAAGCTCAAGCGGTACTGGGCGCACTGAATGTCGGAAGTTGAATAATCCTTCTTTTACGCCGAGCCAGTTGGCCAAATCAGTCGCATTTGCACACGCTGTGGACATCCCTAGAAGCCTGACCGAGTTTTTGGTAGACTCGGCGATGTAGTTCATACCTGAAACGCGTTAGAAGCCTATCAATGAATGTCTGCCTGAAAGTATTACGGAAAGACTTACGCGAAACGATGATTTCCAAAATTGGACCTCGGTCTCCAGCGAGGAGGTGTATCTCGTCTATTATGACCAGGGCCACCTGGCGAACGTAACCTCTCGTTTGCCAGCTTCGCGAGATACCGTCCCATTTTTCCGGTGTTGTGATTATGACGTCTGCATCTTTGATTGTTTTGGTATCGGGTGTATTATCACCTGTAAGCTCTACAAGCTTAAGGCCTAGAGGACCGGAGAGCCTGGCGCCCCAATCCTTCACTCTTTCACGAACAAGAGCCTTCATAGGTGCAATGTAGACGACCTTGGAGCCCGGACGCTCTCGAAACGCCCACCACATTGCCAATTCTGCCGCGACTGTCTTTCCACTACCTGTCGGGGACCCAAGTAAAACGTTCGCTGGGGTGTGGTAAAGTGTATGAAAGATTTGGGTTTGCATAGGGTTGAAAAACTGAAATCTTTTGGCATAGATCTCCTCGAGAACAGGGTTTTTGAGAGCACCGATAGGCAATGGCTGTAGATTTAATAGGTCAGTATATACGCTCTCCGTGTCTGGTCTAATCAGATGTTGAAAAGACACGGGAGTAACAGTTTCTGCTCCGAGCCACTTATCCGATACTGCCCTAACATAAATCTGATTTGGAAGAGGATCAGAGAGAGGTATTGTAAAGTTTAGCTCGTGATCATCATATAGTTTTCTCCTATTCAATATGAAGAATTCATGATGATATATCTCAGATGTTTCCGAGTTCTCAACCCAGATATAGAATGACTCAGAGGTTCCGTGCATTTGATCATTCCACCTAAAGTCTGGTGTGATGTAAAGCTTGATCCGTAGAACATCGCGATTGAGCGGTGCGATCTCAGCATCTATAGAGACTGTTGGGAAATTGTCGATGATCTTTGAGATCTTTTTGCCGGCATTGTGATTATTTACCAGGCCACCAATTTCTGCCGGCTCCATGTCTCGGAGAGTCTCGACGGAAAGCTCTTTCTCATCAAGTTGGTTAAGAACAGGTTTGGTTAACTCAAACTGGTGCAGAGGATGCTGGAATGGCCATAACCGTCTCTCGATTGATTTAGCTAGAGTCTGCAGAACTAGACACTGATAGCCCCAACGTCTGTTGAGGGCTATCATGAAGAGAGCACGGCATATTCGGGCAGATTGCTGAGCCACATAGTTAAGGTCGTTTGTCAAGGCGAAGTCTTCTGGTTGTACCCTAGAAATATAAGTCTGTAGGAGAATATTGGTCTTTGCTTGCGGTGTATCAATGCCACCGGGAACTTCGCAGCTGATTACTTCGTGTCTCATCCTGGTTAGCTCGTTGGCTTCGCTGTCTCTCGATTGAATATTGTCAAACTCTCCACTCATACTGATCATGTGGAATACATCTGCTTCAGTTGCCTGTGGTTTCATCATTTTGTTGAATATTTCAATGCTCGATTGCTGAATGTAGTACTGGCTAGCGATTCGTCCAACATCTTTGCTTTTGAGCTCTTCCGTAATCTCATTGAAGATAATCATCTGGCTTTGCTGTAATGTCCGGGCAGCCTGTATAGCCAACTGCCTTCTTCTTTGAACAAGCTGAGGATCATCTCGACTCTCAGCCCACTCAATACCATAATTCATCGGGTTTTTCTTCATTCGGACGAATAAATATGAATATCCGATCCACTGGACAGCGTCGTGAATTGAGGACACAGTGCCTAGAGAGATCTCTGCATTTAGATTATCAACAAGCTTCGATGAGAACTTGGATTCTATCGGCTGTTGCTCCGTGACGGCCGACAAGTAATGGGGCAGCTTGTCCCCAGTCGTACAAATCATACCAATGCCGACATCTTCGAATTGAGGACGACCAGCACGCCCAAAAATCTGAAGTACATCGAGGATCCCTAGATCCACGAACTTTCCGTCTTGTGCACTATACACCTGGGTTCCTTTGATAACAACTGCAGCGGCTGGAAGATTAACACCCCATGCAAGAGTTGCAGTACAGCATAAGACCTTGAGTACACCTTGGGCAAACAATCGCTCCATGAGGTTTCTGTCCGACCGAGTCATACCAGCGTGGTGAATACCCAGACCTTTGGTGAGGAGGTCTCTGAGTTCACGGGCTTTTGATTGCTTCATATCTCTGACTGCTTGCTCATAATAAGGATGTCCTTGAGGATCGAATAAGTCTAAACAGACTTGGTCGACAGCCTTCTCGTGAAGCATCTTGGCTGTAAGGAGAGTATCTCTCCTTGAGTGAACAAATACCATAACCTGATGATCTTGCTCCAGCATTTCTTTAACCTTCTCGAAAGCCACAGTGTCGAGATTCTCTCGAGATTGTTTTGAACCAGCCTTTCCCTTGACGCCAATGAAATGTTGCTCAAGTGGAACGGGGCGGAATGAAGAATCAAAGTAAAATAGCCCGGCCTGCCGGTTGACTTTGAGAAAGTCTGCAACATCAACGTAGTTTGGGAGTGTTGCACTCAACCCAACGATACGGATCATTGACTGAGTGCTTTCGACTTGTCGTTCTGTACGTGCAACTAAGGATTCCAAAACGGCACCACGTTCGTCATGAAGCATATGAACTTCATCGATGATAAGCAGTCGCACTTTCTGTACCAACTCAGTGTCACCGGTGCCTTTTCGTGTAATGACATCCCACTTTTCCGGAGTAGTAACAATGATTTGGGTTTGAACGATTTCAGACTTGGTAAGATGCATGTCGCCGGTATATTCTCGGCAACGGATTCCAAGCCACGCGAGACGCTTCCCCAACTTCTCCGTCACTTCAGCTGCGAGCGCTTTCATTGGGGCAACATAGACGATCTTAAAGTCGTCTAGGTCAACGGCAAAGTCTGTTGTCTCCGTGTTTTCAACGGGGTTTGGCGTGAGATACTGCCCAATGGTTTGCAAAATGGTTAGCATGGCTGCATCGGTCTTACCCGCACCTGTAGGGGCACATATCAGCATGTTCTCGTTGCTCTTATAAGCTACCGGGTAGACCAGGCTTTGCATCCGGTTGAGCGATTTGTAGCCTTTGAAAGTTCCGCGGCATAGACCATCCATATCATTGATTTTGACGAGCGTGTGGCCAGGCCAAAGCGTTCCAGGTTTGCCAGCGGGGACAGAGTACTCCTCGTACTTTTCAAACTGTCTTCTCTCGCTTCCGGCAGGCAGGCCATATTTACTTCCCGAGTGGCTCAAAGTGTTCCCAGCATTGTGTCTCTTGTAGACGTGGGGGTACTTCTCCTCCTTGTACATGGTCGGTGCTAATGCAGCATTCTTATGCTCATAATCTTGACGCCGAAGAGCCTCGTCCCTTTCGGCCTTAGTCAAAAGTCGGACGGTCGGAACTTGAGCCTCTCTAGTCTCCAAGCTTGACAAAATCTCGTCTTTCCGGGAAAGGACCTGGATGACAAAGTCGAGGTCATCGAAACCAATAAGGTCAGTGAGCAGAGACTGCACCTCGCCTTCAGATCGACTAGAGCTCAAAACCTCGAGAATCTGAGCTTGAAAGGCGTCTGGTGCAAGCCCACCTTTCTTTGCGGAAATGGCAGAACACTGCTTGGAAAACCAGGATACGCCACCGTCCTCGTTGTCCGAGACACCGTTCGCCTCCTCTATGAAATCGCTGCTATACAGGTCTTCTTCGGTGTCTGATATGAAGTCCCAAACATCGTCGCCGCTATTTCCGGACGTGAATTCTTCATCATCATCTAAATCATCATTGGCACCTAAAATAGAGTCCGGGCTTTGGTGTTGGCTCGGCAGGTTCAGATTGGCCAAGGCGGACTTCATTGCTAGAAATTGTGCACGCCACTGTGCTTCTGCGTCACTCATTGGCGACATGATGAGGGATTGATGGATGAAATAATTACAAAGGCTCGGTTGAAAAGAAGGTTTCAGTGTCTTCCAGTTCCTCTTGTCTGCACAGGCACCCCTCACGACTTGTGTGGTACGCTGAGGCCGTTGAAGAGATGACGCCTCAGAATGACTCTTCGGCGAAAACGGCTGTGCATACGGAGTACTGCATACAGAGGTAGGTATTTAGTGCGGCCTGGCCTAATACCGTCCGAACAACCTTCTGGCCAGGGTCCACTCAACCACTCTTTAGCGGGAAGACTCCCCGCATTTCATGGTCCCGACCTCTGATATAGGCACCTAAGTAAGGGAGAGGGCCTATTTTAGGTCGCTCCCGCTGTTACGTGGTACAAAGTGCCACACTTTTCGTCCGGAGTGGTTATTCCAACATCATACCATAGCGCACACATCTCAGTCCCAACTTCATGGCGCCATATATTATTGTTTGAACCCAATATCAGAGTAATTTATTACAAAAGAGTGTCGATTTGTCCAGCAAGTTGATTGAAATCAACATAATTAAGCTTCAGCATGTCCTGAATGGGTACCCCGGGTATTTAGTACTAACGGATGTAGCGGTCTAAAAGCTCGCCCAGAGGGTTCATTCGTTGTATGCAAGTACCCAGGTACTTAAAGAGCAACATGTCTTGCAGTGCAGAGCCAAGCATTCAACAAGTATAGAATACGCTGAGGCATCAGCTCAACTACACCGTTACCTAGCAACTTCCAAGCCGGGTGCCTACACGGGGTTTCTATTCCTCTTTAACTCCATCATCGATCCTCGGCCCCTCCTGAACCTCCTGAACCTCCATTGCTCCCAACAACGACAACTCCTCGCCGCTCGCGTCTTCCTGCCTACTCACATCAGCCCGCGCTCTAGTGGAATCTCAGACCGCTTCAATTGTATCGCTGCCCAATATGAAGGTTTATTACATCGGAGTATGCCAGCTTGTCCTCAATCACCAGGCCGAATCACAGCCAATCCAAGATGATCGCAACTGACATACCTATCCCGCTTTGACATAGGTCCTCCGAGTCGCAAGCAACGAAAGCGAAAATGACAAACAATATGCTTTCGATATCGCAACCGAGAAAAATTTACGAGACTTCGGATTCTTATCCCGCACGCCGTACGACCATCCCCTTCTAGAACGTTGAAACGTCGGACAGATAATGAGAAGCGGAACTATGAGCTGATTTGCAGTGCAATTTAGAGTTAGCGAATTCATGACGACGTTTGCAAAGGTGGTAGCTGCAGGGACACGGCCTGGACAGAGGCAGGATGTTGAACAGCAAGGTGTGACTCTACCCAACGATCGGACGTTCCATGGATTTGGGCAAAGCAAATGGAACAACCAGAGAACCGGTCGCTAACAGCACACTTGCCAATAGATAACACGTTTCACGCCTACGCGCGCACAGAAGGCGTGTGCGGCGTGATAATTACAGACTACGAGTATCCTGCGCTGGTGGCACACCAGTTGCTCTCCAAGGTGACGGACGAGTTTCTGACGGCGCACCCAAGTTCTACGTGGAAGGCGGCCAACCCCACCAGCGATACATTCAGTGAGACGGTCACCATGCCTCAGAGCGTCGACATGCCTCAGCTTAAGGAATACATCGTCAAATATCAGGATCCACACCAGGCCGACAGCATCATGAAGATTCAGAAGGAACTTGACGAAACTAAGATCGTTCTGCACAAGACTATCGAAAGCGTGCTACAGCGCGGTGAAAAGATCGATGACCTTGTCGAAAAGAGCAACGATCTCGGTGCCCAGAGCAGAATCTTTTACAGTAAGATAGGATTCCCTATCACCATTTCAACTGCACCTTTCCAAATCCGCCGTATTATTACAGTGATATAGAGGAAGGTAATTGCTAACCTATTGTTAACACTGATAGAAAATGCAAAGAAACAAAACTCGTGTTGTTCGGTTATGTAGATGCGATATGTGGCGGCGCTTCCCAGGTCGGTGTTGTTTTGACATAATCTGGAATTATTACGGTTTCAGCATCAGCACCTAAAAGAACTACGAGGTTGGGTTCATTATCCCACCTGATTCTTTCTTTCCCTCACATACCAAGTTATTATGAACTGCCTCACAGCTGGTAGGCTTCAGTCTGTCTCATCAAAGAGGCCGAATCTCATGTCGCTCGTTATATGATCTAATTACGAGGAAACCCATCCGGTCATGACCAAAGGTTAATGAAATAGAGTGCTCTTTTGACCATATGTTTATTATAACGGGCTGAAATATATTGTATGGATAGCTGCGGTAGCCTGTTTTAATTTCTTCTACGAAAATAAGAACGGCAGAAAAGCCTTAATATAATGAAAACATAAAAGTATCGACCGTGAGCAAGCCGCCTATCCGCATACACCAGTGAGACTATGTAATCATCCCAGAAAGTTTCGGACTGCCAAGGTTGGTGGTGGGCTGAGGGTGTGCGCTTTGTCCAAACTGTTCCAGAGTATAGCCCGATCTGCGTTTCATGTAGCACGCTGACACTATTGTCTAATAAAGAAGAGGGATGTGGACAAGGTTCACCTCCTAACCTTTCAAACACGGATCATATGTATATTGCCTGTCTTTGCCTGGGTATTCTAGTATGAGATTGAGAATTCTTAAAAAGCCACTTGTACTAGTTGTAGTACTGTATATTATATCTCCTGTAAATATCCAATTGACGAATACTGTATCTCGAACCTATCATCATACCAATCATTACCTAACTTAACCATAGGAATGTAGGCTACCTCTTGTATGATGCAAAAGAAGATGAAGTAATATATGTGCATTAAATTGGCCGGCCATTTGCGAGTTCCGGACTCGAATACCATTCCATCCCATCCCATCATTTCCTCCCATCTCCTTTTGTTTCCCCCTCTGCCTCTGAGAAAAACAGAACTCCACGCTAAATTATACCCAACAATCCGCAGTCTCCCCCTTTTGACTACCATCAACCAATCCTACGCCAGTTCCTTTCGCTGTCGCGTTCTTCAAGTCAGACTTGCAGAGCGCATGTATGTACATGTTAGATACGTAGATATAAATATGGGTATAGAGGCTCCATCCAGCCTTTCGATGCTCACTCATCTACCAAGTGCAGGTGTGACTGGTGCCGTAGAAAAGATATCCAAGAGAAGAAAATAACAAAGAAGAGAAGAGATGCGTGCACGCACGCATCATGCATCTTCGAGCACAATCCGCTCGCTCCGCCGGTGCTGCGCAAACTGCTGCGGATCCAACAAGTTGGGCGGGTGAACCAGCGTCGGCGTCGACGTCTTCGTCTCAGCTATCCTCCCGCTCTCGCTTACCGCGACGGCTGCCATGGGGCTCGTCCGCGCGGGACTCGTCGCGTGAGACGGCCGCCTTGCCGCTACGGGCGGAGGTGGTGGAAGAGGCGGCATCCCCGTGTGCAGCGGCTGGAGCAGCTTGCGCTGCTGACGCGACACGGAGATCTGCCGCGCAATCGAGATCTCCACGGGCGTCATCTTAGCGCCGCCTTTGAGGTACGCGGAGGCGTCGTCCGAGTCCTCTGATGCCCGCGTCAGGTGCGTGTGCGACGACGAGGCTAGCGACGGCGATCGCTTGCGGTAGCTGCTTGCGTGCGAGGAGGCCGTTGACGGCGTCTTCTGCGAGGGGCTGATCATTTGCCACTTTGGCTCAGGCGGGGGGTGGTACGCGGTTGGTTTCCAGGCGTTGCGCGTGGTTGTTGCTTCGTTCTCCGACTCGGTTTCGCCCGGTGAGTCCAGGATGAGATTAGACTGGTCGTTGCTGAATCGAGGGGGCGATGGCGTTCTTTCGCGCTCTACAACATTGGAGTGTGTTGTAATTGCAATTCCGGGCCTCTCGTGATGGGGAGGGAGAGGGGAGGGATGCCTGGGGTGCTTTAAGCTAGATGTTTCTTCTATTGATGGGCGCTGATGGCCTAGCGTTGTGTGGTCAAAAGTAGCCTTGGAAGGAGATGGAAGAAATGCTGGTGAGGTATTTGATCTATGGCGCGGTGACAGCTTTGGGGGTATATGGAGATTATGACCTTGTCTACTCGTTGGGAACAAGCCGAACCCAGAAGGCTTTGTGGCTGGTTGAGGCGATGTTGCTCGTCGAGACACGCCATTCAGTTTCTCTTCCTGTTCCGTGTTAGATAAGCTTCACCTTGTATGCGATGATCACTCACCTCTTCTCGCTCGACGGCATCGTCAATTCTCTTGAGCTTCGGCACCGTGGCTTGTCGCCTTGATAATAATGACGGGTTGGACTTTAATACACCATCGAACATCACGCTGTATCTCTCCAGGCGTACATCCGGAATTTCGACATTCAACAAGGGCTTGGATGCAGGACTAGATTCATGGCCTGTGTCAAGAGCAATTGGGATGCGACCCAAATCTCCACCCCCTTGCTTCTTACCTGCCCTCCACTTTGCATCGTCTCTATCGACCTGGGCGCTCACTGGCATCGTCTGCGACCTGACAATGATTGGCTTATGCCTGGCCGCTTTGCGAGAACTGGTTGTTGTATTACTCCTGGCCGGGTTCTTCGAGTTTGACGGCGGTGGCGCCTGACTAGTCACTACGATCTCTTCTTCCGGTCTATTGGTGCCGTGCAGACCATTCGGGTCGGAGATTGAGATAGCAGGAACTGACTGGTCGGATTGCTTCTTAGCAAATAGGTTGAAAAGTTTCCATTTCCCCGTTGGCTTCTTCGATATTGGCATATCGAAAGTGTCCACGCTGCTGCTTCTAGACACTGGAGGAGGAGTCGCTGAGCGGGACTCTTTCCTAAGCCGTGTAGTGCTCTGCATGTTCCGATTTTTTGAAAAGTTTGACGCATGAGTAGGGCTCCCTAAAGCCACACCTATGCCAACATCACGCGGTTCCACCATTGGGTTGGTCGTCGACTCCCAATTGTTCGTTCTGGAGGCGAATTGCTGTATAGATACAGTCTTCGGGCTGACTTCAGGGGTGGGTGTTTGACCCCAGAAGGGAGCAGATGGCCCAGAGCGAGTTCCTCCATAGACTTTAGCACCAAGATGGAAATCATCCCTTGACACTCTCTTGTCAAAGTTGAACTCGTTTTTGGCCGTTTTCTTCGAGCCTGAACCACCAGACGTGCTCGGCCGATCTGCCATCTTGACTGTGGATAGCGGCGTGGCAGGAAGAGGACGACTGGCATACCGATCTACGTTTTTCGAAGCGTCGACGGGGGTAGCATAGTAATTATAAAATGGTGTGTGTAGGGCCTTGTCTGATACAGTTTCTGGCCCACCGTGAAGGGGTTCGTCTGGGGCGTGGATTACCGGTGCTTTCGCGACTGCATGTCGGCCGACCCCCTTGCTCTCCTCCATCAGAGACCAGGAGCGACTAACCAATTTGTACATCCTCCGCTGTTAGCCCTGCCTCCACACCAGTCTTGGGTCGCACCGATCCTTGGGGTCTGCAAGAGCCGAGTCGAGTGGTGAGACGGCGGTGTGATGGTTATTACAAGCAGTAAGCGGAGCTGGAAACAAGGCCAAGAGCCAACGGTGCTCGGGTCCAACGTCCAACATGGCTGTCTCGAGAGGGACGGCACTGGTTATATTCATTTTGACTAGCTCTCCCTCGTCAATAGGCGGATCAGAGGGACTACAGAGCGGCGGCTTGCCGTGCACTATGATGGGATACTCTCGCGCCGGTTTCCCCAGCCAGGACGTACCGTATTGCTTGCAGTAGGCGCGGAGCTAGCTGTTTGAGATTTACAGGCGGGCGTGATAAAAAGGGATCACCAACAGCCAGCATGGATGATCTGGAACGAATGTTGTGCTGAGCAGCAAGGCGACCCCTTGTTCCATGTCCATGTCCCGCCGGCAGGCTTGTTCAACGTCTGATTAGCACACTAGCGAGGCCTTATCGGTTGGCCAGCAGGGAGTGTCGGGAATCGTAGATCGGCTGTCCCAGCCCCAGGAGACATTACGGGATAATAGCTGTCTGGAGCAGCCAGGCAAACTCGACTTATTCTACCCAGCCGCGCCTATACTATCAACGAGTATACATACACTCTCTCCGTTTCTGAGTCCCACTGCATGAACCAAGGCTCCACAAGCCGAACAGGCTTAATACGAGGACGTCTGCGAAAGAGCTTCCAGAAGACTGTTGCTTGTTGCATTGATGCCACCCAACGACATCAGCCTTTGCGAGTTGGTCCTTCAAGCTACTAAGATTACCATTCTTGACCGTGTAATCCCTATACTAAGTACATCTTATTTCAACTCCTCATTGGTGAATCCTTGCGGCAATGTAAATGAATGAGTACAGGGAAAGGATTCAATTGGATGTCTCTGGGAAATGAAGACATAATGCACCTACGCTGAGTTACCTACTCTCTAATATATATACTAGCGATGCGTGCAGGTAACTGCAATGGGACTTTAATTAATTATCTGAGGTAAGGTAAAAAGTACTCATTACCTAGAAATAAATTTTGTTAGCCGCATCTGAGAACAATTTACACAACAGCTCACTCACAACGAATGGTGGTGCTTGCGATGGCGCGGCAAGGGACGCCAATGGTTTCAGTGTCCCTTTTAGGCCAAGCCTGGATCTGGTCAGGTTTCAGAGACGCAGAGGTCCACTACCTACCAACCCACCTACATCCTAGGAGTAGGTAGGTATCTCTATGATAATATCTAGCAAAAGGCCATAATTTATTGTCCGAAAGTTGTAGACCTTCAAAAACAGGCTGTTCGTCTCCAGCTCGTCCCGTGACTAGGGGCAGGTCGCCCACGGCAGGATGAGAACTTTTGAGGCGATCGAACTCGGATCTCTGTCGATGCGAACGGTTAAATCATATGAACTCAACCGCTCTCTTGTGGCGGTTTGAATAGCAGATCCTTGAGCACCTGGTATCCGGCTATTTTTACATGTCATTCCTTTTTTTGTGTCGAGACATTTATTGAGCGTAGGGGCTGCTCGAAAGAGCGTACCCCTCTTGTTTAAGTAACACAAGAAGGATGGCAAACATCCGCATAGTCATACCCTTCATGATACTTTGTTGTTGGAGGCACTGTTAAGAAAATCCCACCCCCTTTCATCAGGCTTTGAGGGGGCTGATGGCCCAATGCTGAAGTGGCCGGTGTTCGTGTGTAGAATTTCCATGAAGTAGAAGAGTCCCAGCACACGGGAGTGTGAGTACAAGGAATACTCAAGGGCATCAGATGGCGTATTGACATAACTTATCACTTAAACTATCGGCACAAACTGAGGACATCAAAAGCTGGACTGATTAGACCATGTAGAGGATCTTATCTCCTCATAGGTTATCATATTTGAGTAGTTGAGGCATAGAATTTGTCAAAATTGCGATCGAGACATACGCAGATGCAAAATGTCTGGCCGAGGTGGACGTGGGAGTTGTCATTCGCTTGCTAAGAGCTTGAATACATCGCCAGCGGAAGTCGTTTGAGTTTCTGGGAGCGGTCTGTGAGCGCCCTAGAGGACATATACCGCCCAGAGCTCATATACATAAGCACAGAACAGCACAGTTGGCAAAACTAACGGAAGAGCAATCATTTTCCATTTCCATTAGCTTCGTCTAGAGCATCGATGTGTACAAATTTAACGTATGACATGCTGATTCTTTCTCCCGCTTGCTAGTTCCCGTCGATATGGATGACTCGTATTACAGTGATGATCGGTTTGGTGCATTAGTCGAGGTGTACAGATCGTGGTTGCGTTAAACGACATCTTACAAACACTTTTCCATCCACTCTTAATGGTTTACAGTGACCTGTAAAAACTGACTGCCGGGGGATATATCGATTCATGTTTTTGAAAGACAAATAAGTACATGTTACGTAGAGATAACAACGCCACTCGTTTAACGAGCCTGACCCAAGTGACATCTATCGAAAATTCAGCCCATCGAGGGCCCAGGGTATTGTTCTATTTTGTGTATGCGTTATGTGAACTGCGGTATGCATTCCAAACACAACCATGATTGAGTACCAACTGCGTTTGCAGGCTACCTAGGTAGGTACCCAGCCTCCTCCACCCGACGGGAGGTGCGCGTTTGACTTAAGGTTTAATTAAGCCTTGGAAATTAGGTCGGGCAGAATCAGTGACCACCTCATACCTGAACTTGGTGATGAGTACATTGGATTTTGCAACATGTGAAGGCATCGTGTCCTGGCTGGTCATTTGATTACTGTATGCTTCCATACGTAATGAAGAGGCACCGCAATAAAGCCTTGTGAAGCAAAGTAAGACTTCAGTCTGCCTTGCCAATCGTGAACCAACAGGAACACTGTCGGTATAAACACGTGGATATACGTACATGCTAAGCGAATAAACGAGCTTAAATAATGTCAGTGGTTTGTAGATGATTCTAGTGGCCGAGGGTTACTGTTTCCTGTGGGCTGTTTAACTGTTGGCTGCCCGTTAGTTATTACGAAGGTATTTAAACCTCCATACACTGATTACTGACGCGGATTTCTGTTCTTCATATATACACCCAATTCATTCTTCCATCTACTCATCTCACTGTCTCTCTTCCTGACATTCATCATCCACTTCGTTTGTCATCTAAAGTCCACGTCGGGATTTCGCATCCCTCATAACCTCTCTTATCCTGCTAATACCGGCCTGTGTCGAGCGTGATTCAATGGACGGCAGAATCAAGCTCCAGGTGGGCGAGCGGCACTTCATCACGTCAAAAGACACGCTTATCGGAGAGAGCGCCTACTTCCAAGCCCTACTCTCTGGTCGTTGGAAAGACCCAGGCGATGACGGGTATTTCATCGACTCAGACCCTGAGTTATTCACAGAAATACTCCGGTATTTGCGCTCGGGCAATTTCCCATTGTTCTTCGATCCCACTTCGCAAACGTATGACTACGCCAAGTATGTGGCTCTGCTAGGCGAGGCTCAGTATTTCGGTATCACGAAACTTGAGAACTGGATCCAAAAACAAAGCTATTTGGATGCCGTCAAGATCAGCTATGGCATACGTGTTCATGAGTGTGGGAATCCTGAGAACGTGGAGTGTCTCTCCCAGGATGTGCGGGCAAACGAGCGAGTGAACTTTTCCCATATCTCGAGGACCACCAGAGTCTATCTATGCCCACGACGAATATCGGTACATCGAGGACATCCGGAAAATTGTGGTCGGCAATGTGAAAATGCACGGGGCAAATCCGAGAGAGAATACGAAGACGTTCAATTATTAACGACAGTCAGTGTCAAAACCGAACTACGCCTCAAGCCCGAAGTTTGCTTGGGCGTGCATGCTGAAAAGGAGGAAAACGTTTAGTTTTCGATTAGGGTCCGAGACAGGGAACCTGAGGTGTACGGGTTTAAGATGGTGCTTCGGGGGCCTTGTATGATGTTAGATACTGCGCAAAAGTTTATGATTTGCTCTTTCTTGTCAAGCTAAGAAAACTCCTGTTTTGCAGAGATGTATCAATGAAATAGTAGCCATAGCTGGCCCATAGATGGGTAATGGAGTTTTTACAGATCTATACAAGTTGATGCACTTATATCGATCTCATCCTAGCACCGAGGCAACAGCACAAAATTTAGGTGTTCTACTTAATATAGCTAGAAAATAAAGTCGACTTATTGTATCTTCGTTGTACTTGAATGATGACGGAAGAGTGTTTGCTGTTTCAGGTTCCTTAGCATATCTTAGACAAAGCAGGCCATCACGTAGCATGGATGCCACGCGAATCCGAAGGATTGAAATCAAATATTCCAGTAACCTATGTAGATAATATTTATTCCACCTTTAAAGCCCAAATATTACAGTAGATATTCCTTGCTTATAAATACAGCAAGGGGTATATTCGGTGCGTACGTACTGCATGATTGTCAGAGGATCCCCTCACCGCAAGCCTTCAGTCAATGAAGTATTTTATGCAAAACGCGGGGCTTTCCTTTCTTCCAGGCAGAGGTATCCCGCTTTCCCGTCCCGTCCGTGTTTACGTGTTTGCCTAAGTGAGCTAGATAGGTAAGTATATAGGTAGCTGTAGGTGTGTTTTTTTCGGCGTTGCGGGGTTGTTCAACAGCAAGAAAATGAAATTGTTTAGGCCGGCCGTTCATTACCTACTCCAGGCGGGCTGCCCACTTCAGGCGCATACTTAGGGAGCCCACCCCGAAAACAGCCCCTCCTTAGCATTAAATGCTGCCCCCCCTTTGTGTCCATAGGCCTGCACTGACACCATCAGCGAACCTCCGCCCAACTCTCTCCCTACCTACCTCCTACCTCTGTTCTAGTAGATAATCTTTCGATACTCCTTCTTGATAGCCTCTATCCCGTGCTTTTACCTTTGTGCAAAAAATAAAACCCTCTCCTTCACGAGCAGACCACACAGAGAAATCATGTCTTGGCAACGTAAAAGCCCCCTCCCCCAAATCCCTTTACACCGAAGAAAACAGCCCCCCCCGCCTTCCTGAGCTCTTCTGGAGGGGTTGATCCCAAACCGCTAATACTCGAACCACGCTCCAGAATACGTCGACGACAGGTACGGCCATGACCCATTCGATGCGATCTCGTTCCGATGGGATCTGGAGCAATAGAGAATTAACCAGGAAGACAGTCTCATCAAGAGCGGCCACATCGCCAAGGGCGCCATCGTCAGCGCCGCAGGTGACAGCGTCTGGGCCAGCTCACCCGGTTTCAATGTACGCTTCCCATCATGAATTCTCATCCGTCTCTTTCATGAATGTACACCTGAGCGACGTACATACCGTATACATTCTACAATATCCTAGCGCCTGGGAATTTCGTAGGCTTGCTCAGACAGACGGGGGACTAACTACCGCGCAACATTCTACAGCTCAAACCGGCCGAGCTTCAGACCCTGGTACAGATCCTGGCGGCCGCGGAGAACGAGAAGGGTGACCAGTCGGCCGTCGCCAAGGCCCAAGCAGAGGGCATCTACGCAGCAGGCGAGCGCTACGTCGTAGCCCGAATTGACGGCCGATCCATCTATGCACGAAAGGTTGGTTGAACATATATCCCCAGATATATGTTAACTTGCACTGTTTAACCTCGCTCATAGGGCCGGGAGGGGCTTTGTGTTGCCAAGACGAAGCAGGCCTTCTTAGTCGCCCAACACTCTGAGACGCAAGTTGCCGGAAACGCGAGCTCAACCGTGGAGGCTCTCGCCGACTACCTCATCAAATCCGGCTACTAAGACAAGTCGCGAAACGATACGGGAAACTCGGGAGGCTGGCTGGCTATGCTTCTGGCGAAAGGAACGAACACACTGCGGGGAGATATGGCATATGGGCCGACGATACCCAGGCGGGTTGGCACACAAGGCAATGCCGTGTAGGCAGGATGCATACTATTGATGAGGGGCGCGTTCTCCTCGGAACAAGAGTGGTTGGTGGGATCTTGATAAAGAGGCTCTGCCTTTTTTTATTCTCTCTGTGACGATGATGAATTGACCAGCTCAAAATCGTTCTTGGGCTGGTTTTCAAAACCAAACCATATCTACACCCCTCTCGCATCTGCCCCGGAATTCTGCATAGGCAAATAAACAAGATGGCTTCCCTTTCTTCCCTATGAAAAGAATCAAGCCATATTTTACTGTTTTTGCCCTCCGTGGGTATATCCGTGTCTTCCGTGCCTTGTCCTCTAAAACTACACTTATTAGTGATAAGCTATTGTACACTGCCTTTGATGAGTCTCCCAAACGCCTGTTTGGCTTCGACTTTATCATTATGATGTAGCACATCTCGATATTGTATTCATCACCTCAAAAGATAGCTTTGAGAGAGAAGTGTCATGCCTCAATAGCGGCGCGACCATATCATCTTTCGCCCACGACCTTTTTGCAAATATCACAGGCCGCTTAGTCTTATCTTTACACAGGCAGTTCGGCGTTTCTCCGCCCGAGCCCGACACGATCGACCAGCATGCCGATATAAGGGCCGATGATGGGGACGTTGCGCGCAAAGCCGGCGATGGTGCCGAGGAAATCGCCGAACAGAATCACGATGCCGTACAGCTCGACGAGGAACCCGATCAGGGGCCAGCGCAATAGGATCAGCAGCAGCCCTCCGAAGAATGCGGCCGTCCCTTTGGCCTTTTGCCGGCGCGCGAAGAATAGGAGGGTCTTTTGTGGTCCGATGATGATTGTGAGGCCGATGAGGAAGAGTATCTGTTTGCGTTTGTAAGTCAAGGCATCGGGTCAGAAGCTCTGGTCTATTTTCTCGAGGACAATGAGTTCAATAATCGGGTGTAGATAACGTCTTTTTGTCTTTGCGATTTCGGGGGGTTAGGTTGGGGTTTCATGTTATTGTATCTCGTCGCTTCGATGTATGGATTCAGATCATGGGAAAGTCAGGGGGAACATACATTACCCATTGCCAGCCTGTCGATACATCATGGTCAGTCTCATAGAACGAAGCGCATTCGCGCAGAAAGGGAGAGAAGGGGGGACGGGGAAGGGAAAGGAAAACTCACATGGCTCGATCAAAGAATAACAGCACGCCGCCGATCAGGAAGAAGCCTCCTACAACGCCACCACAGAGTTCAGCCCTCTCCATTCTCTGCCTCGTGCGCCGCAAGCGCCGGGTGCGAAGCGTACCTACCGCCTGAGCAGAAGACGACGCCGATTTCTGATTGGAATTACTGTCAGCCAGCCGTTTGTTCGTCATATGTTTCTTTTTCCGTAGCGCTTGGTCCCGACATAATGATATCACACTCCCTTCCCATTTCCAGGAAAGCAATCAGGCGAAATTGGTCCCTTACTTTGATTATCTGTTAACCACATCGTCGGCATCTTGCTATGCGAATCCCTCAGGATCTAAGAATCTTGGTTTTCGGGGATTTTCGTCCTGCGACGGACTTGTATCGTGGCAAGGGCAGGCGAAGTGGCGACACTTAATACTGTGAAAGAAAGTTGAGATAAAGGTCTGTGATTTATCGAGCCCTGTTGCGACTGTATATGGATTTATTGTTACGTTGGAATATTCGAAATCGTGTGTTGAGGGGACGACTTATTTTCAATCTTGACATGTACTAACAGTTATATGTCAATGCACCTGATACGGCAAAGACAGCGATACGGACACGGGTTCGCGACAGCCCTTGTTGCACTTGCTTATCGAAAGCTAGGCACGCGCCACAGGAAGAAGAGCCGCTTCAGGTCTGGGCCACTGATAGGCCCAGTGGAAAGCCCACTCCACACCCCATTTGACAAGCGTTTTCCTGTACATGATGTCGGTTTCCCGTATAAAATTCTCCTCTTCCCTTTCATTGTATTTTCCCGAGGTGGTCGGTCATCTTTCGGCTTCAAACTACCTAAGCACCTCCATGATTATATAGGATTCGTCATTGGATCCGATTCATTATCTCCTCTGCATATCAGTCTTATTCCTATGGTCAGTATATCATTATTGCGATATAATGCACACAACTTTTTCGAGGCAAGATTTTGGCGTACCGCCTCTGACCCGAATCAGCCATTTTCATTATGATAGGTAGGCTATGTAGGTGCTACGCTTGGTTCGATAATGGCGAACCGTGTGCCACCCATCACTCGTTATTACCTCTCATATCACTGCCGCGGCGTCCTAAGCTATTAGAGCTCTGGTCACTGAGAGCGATTCTCCCATTTGCTCTCGGTACCCGTCAGTTACAGGCAGAGAGCAAGTTATTTCTTTCCTGATCACATTAAGCCGGAGCGTATGCCTGTCATTCGGTCGCTGAAAGGCGACTGGTGCGTAGGATAGGCTTGACTTTGTTGGTCGAACATTCTATTCCCATACAACCCTCCATATATATCGCTAAATTCACCTCGGAACAGCGTTCAAATGCTTTGCCGCCACGTAGATCTAGTAGCGCTATTACGGTAATTAAGAGTAGTATCTTTGCAAATGCGGAAACATTGCTGCAGAAATTACACCCTGGAGGATACTGCTTCACTTCAAGACGGTATGTGCCCCACGAGCCTCCAGATAGAATTCGGGTGAGCCATGAGGTAAAGTTCGAATAAAGCCAAATACCTCCCTGTCATGATAGCGTAGTCTACTCTTGGGATCTATATAGGGCGCTGGGAGACCTGTGATGTCGCAGTACCGCTTCGTGTGGGCAAGAGAGGGTGCTGACTCGATATTGGTATACGTGACAGTCGGAGCCGACGTAGATGCACTAGGGCCGCTCGGTCGCAGGGTCTTTTCCAGTACCAGCTTCGACAGGCTACGCGAGGCTTGTGCGAGATTTGGCTGGGTGTTGGAGCCGTTGGCGGACTGGGAGGGCGTAGATGTGCCGCTCGTGGAGAGTCCGTTTTCGTCAAGCTGCATGGGTGTAGCGCTGCCGCTGTTATCTTGTGGTGTGACGGCCATGGATGCTTCCTTGCGGGACGCGTCGCCAATGATGGTCTTGATGTTCTTGTTGCGCCGTTGATTCGGTCGCCAGTGCGCGTTTCGGAAGTTCTTGTGGATGGAGTGAATGTCGAGCTGGTCTATGAGCTCCTGATGGGCAATCTGAGCTTCCGTAGGTGCGGCCATCTTGGAGTTCAAGATGGGTGGCTGTTGCGATGATGGCTGTCGATGGGGTTGTTGAAACCAATGCCGCGTTGATACTGTAGTGTAGACAGAACGCGTCAATTGAAGGTTGTAGATAATGGATAATGGATGGCTTCCTCTACAACTCTTGTCAGGGAGATAGCTCCCTAGCTCTGGTCACCCAGCTGTAACACTTGCTAATTCTGCCGCTGGTTACCGCTCCAATATCGAGAAGGCAGGTACCTACAACAGCTAGAGCATCTACCGCCCACTGTCACGGCTCAGGTGGAGGCTACATAGAAGGTCTAGAGTAGATCCAGATATATGCTCTGTTTGTTTATTTGGTGCACAGCCAACAACACTACAACAAGACATACCATTCCCAGCACAAGCATCAAAATGGTTGGTATAATCCCATCGCTTCACACTTACAAATGAGATGAGATATCTAACCGTGATTTCTAGGAGAGTCCGCACGAACACCAACAGAACTTGCTCTTGTCGCGCATCATCACCAATGTTGTAAGTGGACCTTAGCAGCAAAGCCCTCGGATACAGCCACCAAGACCTTCAAAACTCACAACTCTGTAGGAGAAGCTCAACGAAGCTATTGTTGTGATGAACAAAAGCTTGCAAGTAAGAGCAAAGAAATGCCGTTATGTGAGAGTAAATGCCTGATCTAACCGCAATGAAATTATAGGATATCAACGTCCAGAACATGAACATCGAACTGGTGGCACAGATGTTCAAGAACTACCAATCTAATGTCTTGTTCCATCTTGAAGGTATTGATTCGAACTGTTCCTTTGCGCAAGACTATGAGATTGCTAATTATTGATTATAGCTACGGACAACCTCAAAGAGCCGTCATAGCCATGACTGGGCCATGTGTATGTCTGTTGTGTTACTGTAGTGGGACATGGTGGCTCCTATGAGGAAATAAGAATATAGGTAGCTTGTAGTCTGGTTTGGTAGTTGGACCTATGCTTAGCTCCCAGTGCTCCAGACATGGAATAAAGGATCTTGCTAGGTAGCAAGAGAGACTACTTAGTATGGACGAATGATGATAAATGATAATCATGAGCTGGACTTGCCTTAGTTAGCTAAGATGGGATACTAATAGATGTCGCAGGGTAACTGCAATATGTACATGACCACATTGTGACCTACCGAGGCATGCTCCAACCAAACGCCCTTGCACTAGAATACCAGTACTGTACAGGTAAAGTATCAGTACAATCCGTGCCTGCCGTCCAGGGGTCCAGAACCGGCGACTCCACTTTCAATAGAAAAGCCATGATTGGATCGCGCTACAAAATGATGCTGCCGGTTATTCTACACTACAGCACAGGCAGCGCGCCGCGCGTGTCGGGTCAGCCTTGTGTAATCGCTAGATGATGGGGCGAAGGAAGGTTTATCGTTGGGAAGCGCGATAACCCAACACATGTAGCATTGAAGACCAAAGCTCTGGCCAGCTCGTCGAATCGGCCATTGTAAATCGAACAAGCCCCGACCCAAAGCACCGAGGTCATTCTCCAACGGCCATTCTCCAAGACACCGTCCAAACTTATCTACGCCATTGATCCACGGCGATAGCAGGGAGAGCAGGGATAGACAACCGGGATAGCTCTGATCGGGTGCACCTTGACTGTTCCAACGCGCCATGATCAATCGCCAACATACTCGTCTCGCGCAACACCCATAACTGCAACTTCGCGGGCATCAGCATCGACATCGACACTGACTTACACCTCATCGCCATGGCGCCGTCTGCCACCGACACTTCTATGCCTCCCTTGCCGGTGCGGGAGGAGAAGACTTACCCTCCCGCTCGCATCTTTAGTGTCAAGGAGACCAAGTTCGCGAAGCATGTCGCCTCTCAACCCGATGGACTGGAGAAGGCCCTTGCGCAGCCCGAGGGATCGGCCGCTATAGTCATTGACAACGGTTTGACTCCAGCCTTCCAATCGTTCTTCTGATTAATGCTGATTTGAACTTCTGCGTCAGGTTCGTCCGCCGTCCGAGCCGGTTGGTCCTTCGACTCGGCGCCCAAATTTAGTATTCCGCCGATTATGGCCAAATACAGAGATCGAAAACTGGGCAAGACCTACTCCTTTGCCGGCTATGACTGCTACGCCGACACCAACGCCAAGGGACACATCAGAAACGCCTTCGAGTTAGGAACCGGTATAGTCAGCAACTGGGATGTTGAAGAGCACGTCTTGGACTGGACCTTTCTTAAACTCGGCTTGAACAATGCCGAGGGCTCTGTCGAATTCCCGATTGTCATGACCGAGGCCGTCGCGAACCTACCATATTCACGAAAGTGTACGTGTCTAGTCATCATCTACCTCTATCTCAGCATCTCTAAGCACCCCTGACCATTCTGAACAGCCATGAACGAGATCATATTCGAGTGTTACGGCGCTCCATCCCTAGCCACCGGAATCGATTCGCTATTTTCATACCGATATAACAAGGGACAAACTGGGCTGGTCGTATCGTCCTCTTACAGCTCGACGCATGTCATACCCGTCTACAACTCTAAGGCAATGCTGGCTCAGGCCATTCGGCTCAACTGGGGGGGCTGGCACGCTGCGGAGTACCTTCTAAAGCTTGTCCGACTCAAGTACCCGGCCTTCCCCGGCAAGCTTAATGCTTCACAGGCCGAGAACATGGTGCGCGATCATTGTTACATATCAAAATCATATGACGATGAGTTAAAGTCATATTTGGACTGGACAGGATTGGAAGATCGGGATATCGTTGTCCAGTATCCCTTTACGGAAGAGGTGATCGTTCAGAAAAGCGAGGAGGACCTGGCACGGATAGCTGAGCGCAAAAAGGAGAGCGGGCGGCGATTACAGGAACAGGCTGCCAAGATGCGTCTAGAAAAGCTCATGCGGAAAGAGCAGGAGCTAGAGTACTACAAGAAGCTCGCAGAAAAGCTTACAGATGCAAACAAGAAGGAGACAAAACGCCTACTTGACGCAGAGGACATGAAAGACGAAGCACACCTTGAACGCACTATCAAGGAACTCGAAAAGTCGATCAAACGCGCCCGGACAAAAGACGTCGGTGGAGATCCTGAAGAAGAACAAGAAGCTCCAGATTTTAGTCTTCTTGAGGTCCCTGACGATCAGCTCGATGAAGCAAGTCTAAAGACCAAAAGACATCAACGACTCCTGAAGTCAAATCATGAGGCCCGGGCTCGTGCTAAGGCCGAAAAGGAGGCAGAGAGGGCGCGCGTAGCCGAAGGAGAACGATTAGATCGAGAGCGTCGGGAGAACGACTTGGAAGGCTGGCTGGAAGTGAAGCGTATAGCCCGCGAAAACACCTTGCAAAAAATCAAAGAGCGAGAGCGGCTCAAGGCTGACCTGGGAAATCGCAAATCGCTCGCTTCTCAGATGCGTATGAAATCAATCGCAAACCTGGCTTCAGATAATCCAAGGGGCAAGCGGCGGCGAGGAGGTGACGATGATAATTTCGGCGCCAACGATGACGATTGGGGGGTATACCGACAGATAGCCGTCGGTGAGGGCAGCGATGACGAAGAGGGAGAGGAGGATCTCGGCACCACTCTTAACACCCTCGAGGAAGACTTACTTCGATATGATCCGAACTTTACGCACGAACATACTTGGGCGGCGCAAAACGACTGGAACAAAAGTTTATTACATGCTTTCATGCGTGGCCCACGACCTTTTGACGCGAGCTCGCAAGCCGAAATACATCAGATCCACTTAAACGTCGAGCGTATAAGAGTCCCGGAAGTTGTCTTCCAACCATCCATAGCAGGCGTCGACCAGGCTAGTCTTATCGAAATTACTGGAGATATTCTAACCCAACGACTGGTTGGACTGGCTGGAATCAATCGCGACGACTTCCTCCGGGACATTTTCCTGACCGGTGGTAATACACTCTACGAGAACTTCGACTACCGGCTGCGGCAGGGCCTCACACCTCTTCTGCCCGCTGACTCACCATTGCAAATTCGACGGGCTAGCAACGCATTGCTTGACGCATGGCGAGGTGCCGCGCAGTGGGTTGGAACACCGGCGTGGAAAACAGCCACGGTCACCAGGGCCGAGTACCAAGAAAAAGGGCAGGATTATCTCAAGGTAAGTAATCACGTTTTCGTTTAGCACCCTCCGCTTAGCTCCGGCGCTATGATGCGTCAGCAAGTCTTTCCTCTCTTCGCTATCCGTCGGGACTCGGTCCCCTTGGCGCGATGTGCTGAGTAAAATTCCCCTGGTCCGTCTACGTCTGTCTATTCACCCGATGTAGGTAGACCAAAACCCGTAAGTGCGGACTGTAGTCAATAGGCTACAACGATGAACACACACGCCCCCCTTCCCAGCCCACTCCCCGCGCTGCAAGATACATATAAAAATTTAATAACGATCCACCAAATTCCTTGAACCACTTCATTACTCATATGCCGTTGCACTATACTACACATAATGTTTAGCTCATCGCCACATACTTCCCGATTCTCACATATGTTGCGCGCGCGCGCCATTCGTATAGTTTAGTGTACTGACCGCTATCTTTCAGGAACATGACATGGGTAACTCGTACCCGTAAAAAGAAATACGTCTGTTGCCCGCCCAGTGTAGCTCTATCCCTTCACCGAAAAAAAGGACTTTCGGTAGATGTGTAAGTACGGATTTGGGAAATTTCGGTACGGCGCAGGATCTCACATTACACGGGGCGTTCTTTTCCTTTCTCCCTAAGGAATTGGTATTTTTTTGTATCTTACTAGACAAAAAAAACCCCCGAAACCCCCCGAAAAAAAATAATACCACTTGGCTTTCGTATTAGTAAGGCGGTTCGAAGCAAATACAAAAAAGTGAAGGGAATGGGAAAAGAAAGGGAAAGTGAAAACGAGCTTACACTAGAGACAAGAAGGGAAGGAAGTCGCATGTGACGAGACACATGTGCAACGTGCTTTTGTGTGATTACTGATCTTGATGTCTTTTACTACGAAATAAAGCGGCTTTTCCTGATCTTTTTTTGTTCTTGTTTCCTTGCTTAACCTGAATGCTTACTTAGGTAGGTAGTACACATGGTGCTACGCCTGTAACGTGACCTTTTCATAAGTATATGTCAAAAGGTGGCCGAAATAGGTACGTAGGTAAAGAGACAATTAATATGTCTAGTGTAAACGCACAGTAAGTTGAGGTGTCGTCGGAAGAAGATACCCAATGGAGTGTAGGGAGTTGATATAAACTTTAAATTCCGCTACTGTTGTGCGTTTCACTGCACACGTAATATTATATTTGTTCGTCGGATGACAGATGGACAGACATGTATTAATTAGCTAGGTAGTTACATGTAGGTAAATGGCATCTATTATCTTCTCTACAACTACACTAGAAACCAAATAATAAATTAGTCAATAAATATACCGATATATATATAGTATTACCTGCAGTGCCTAGGTAAAAAGGTGCTGGAGAAAACATAAAGGTGTGAGTGTTCACCCTATGAGTTGCTTTACTTACTAAGTTATAAATTACTCGTTGAAACACACATAAGTAGCTTAGTTATATCGATAATATATAAATCATTATTTTTTTTCTTACGATAAATGTTCATCGCAACAATAGTAATAAGTCTTTATGGGCAATCCCATTCATCTCGCAGACTGATTTGTCAGCCATTCCTCCTCTACAATACTTTAGCACATAGCTTAAGCATGCTGAAGCTAAGAGCTTTGCTGTTCTGAAGGAGAACCAACGCACTGGGGATAAAGTACTTTGTCGTACTGTGTACAACTGTTGATTATGTAATTGGTGACCAATCAACCATATCTACCCGAACAATGGTATTCCAGTAACGGCAGACCGAAACGCCTGACAGCAATAATAATGTTTGCATCGTCCTGCCTGCATTGCGAATCCGTAACGCCATTGCTGGGTATTCAGACCCGCGCATAACATCGTGCTCGATGCATTCCTTCTTATCCCTTTTCCTCCAGTGTCTATAATTCATGACTAATTCTCCCTCCTGGCGGTCTGTAGCTTATACAGACCCCAAAGAAGACATTCACATGAGAGAACTCCCATCATCTTCCCTGTCGCCATTAACTTGTACTGTATTCGAATTCTTGCTCTTTAGGTCACTGGTTTTTAGGTCCCCGACTTTAGGTTCCTGATCTCCAGCCTTCTAAGCCCGTAAGGAAGAGGGTGGTGGTAGCGTCTCCGGCTGCAGCTGTCGTCGAAGTTCATCGTTGGGGTGTGCAGATGCACTATTTTCGCTCTTAAAATTCGGTTTGGCGTAGTTTCCTTCAGGCATTGGTTCCCTAGCCCTCAATCCTGCTACAGCCGCGGCAACATCTGCCAAAGTTCCAGCTGAGGCGGCATTTGGGGGTGGCTCCACGGGGGCATTACTCTGTGGCTGCCGGGCAGTACTGGGTGCGCCTGGCTGTGTAATATTTACATTAGGGGGAGGTTGTGGCAGTTCTACTTGGAGCTCCAACAGGCGAGATTGTAGCTGAATTACATAATCTCGAAGAGCGTAATTGTCGTTTTGGATACTCTTGAACGTATGCTCTAACTCCCCAAACTCCCTTACCTGCTGCTCAAGCTTTTTGATGTAGTGTTCTTTCCTTTGTCGGAAAGCTCGCTACTAAACAGTTAGCCTGCGTGACGTTAAAAGTTCAGATATTTATCCAGAAACGAAGTATTCTCTGCAGGATCTTCTGGCAGCCCTCATAATACAAGGGACAAGATACTATGTATGGATTGGCCCGAAATCGAAGCAAAGATACAGCATCTGAATTGTTATGCAAACTGCTAAGTCGCTAGTTTCATGACATAGCGAGCGAAGAGTTGTGATATCGCTGGATACGTGACAACAAAATCGGATACTCACTTGTGCAGCTCTGTTCTGAGCAGCTCGCTTTGATGATGATAACTCCCGCTTCGCCTTTCGTCCATCGGTAATCGAGTCATCAAGGTCGTGCCCTATTATGCCTTGCGCCGTCATGGTAGTTGCAGCTGGTGAACTAGACACGGGGCCGAGCTCTTCAGATGTCGAGGAAGCTCCTCTCTGCATCATATTCGATGCAGCTCTCAGTTGTGGATAAAGTTGCGAGTGTGTCTCTAGTCCACCATTAGTGTGGCCATGTGGTCGCGACGGTGGTAGCACGGGCTGCGGTATGGGAGTCCGGTGAGCGTCGGAAGCTATTGACGGCGGATTTGCTTGTGACGCCGGTTGATTATACTCGCTCGGACCTATTACGGGCTTCCCAGACAAGTCCACGTTTTCTGGGGTAGTAACAATCGCGTCAGCCCCAGTTGAGATATATGTGCTCGTATTCACGGCCTTGGTATAGAAATAGCGATTTAGAAACTAGTGCGACAATGAAGTCTTGAGGCTCGAAATCAACAACGGGTGCCGGTACTAGTCACAGGAGCGGCGTAGGAGCAAGACTGAAACAAGTTCCGGGTGCCAGTAAGTGATAAGAGAATTGGATGAGCAGGTGGACGTGATTTTTAAGGGAGGCGTTCTCCAACAGCGTCAAGACTTAACGCCGGCAAGCTCCCAGAGCTCCCACGAAGGAGACATGCGTGATTACATATTAATGTAATGTAGTACCGACTAGTGCAAGCCAGCCGGGGAGGGATTAAACGGTATGAGCAGGGGAGGGGTGGCAGCTTGCACATCGCAGCAAGTGGGGAGGGGTGAAGACGCTGTGGAGGGGGGGCGGAAATAGCATGGAAGTGGGCATTAAGTGGGCATTAAGTGGCTGTTGTGCATTGCGCATGTGGGTTTTGGCGATGGGATCGGGGATTAACTATACGTAATGGTACAAGGAGATGGGGGAGATCGGATAAGCTAGGAGGTAGACCAACATACCACTCAAGTTAGTGTTGTTCTGCATTATGAGCGTTCTGACTCAGCAGCGAGGCCAGACAGAAGCACCGGCAGAGAGATGATGTGTGTGTAAGAGAGAGACAGAGCTCAGAGCTGTGGCGGAGCGAGCGGAGCACAGCTGTGTAAATATACGAATAGCGATTCAAGTTTAAGGTACAGTATCGTCTATCTAGAAAGCTTCCGTCAGCTCCGGCAATACGCGGCGTAGTGGGAGCGGACCTGCGCAGTCCGCTGGCCGCTCCGGACATGATATGGGACGTGGGACGTGGACGTGGACGTGGGAGGCTGGAAGAGGGAGCAAGTGATGACAAACGCCCAGGCGGCTTAAGACGCAGACGCAGCCGTGCAAAGGCCTTACAACAGAGTTCATGTGCTGAGTAGTGGGAGCATGGGAAGGTATGTAATGGATTAGGTACACATCAGGCATAACACCGTACAAGTAGGTGGCGTGGTGCAGCAGAGTGTGGGCAATGAAGACCGGTACCTACCTATCTGGATGCGGTCACACACTCAATATCTTTGCGCAGTAGGCGATGGGCTAGAGGGGGCGGCCCCGGGGCACGTTGAGATGTTCAACCGGTATGAATGCTGGGGTAGCGCCAGATGGCCTGCGAGATTCAACAGTGGACGCGTGGGCGACAACAGCCGAGGGTCCTGCCGGGATCTTCTGGATCTTCTGGAAAAATGCAAAATGCAAAATCAAAAACGATGTGCTGGATGTTGCTATGTTTGATATGTCGATGGCGGTCTTGTGTCGCGACAAGAGCAGACCCTGAATATCTGGCAGATCAACTTGGTACAGTACCTTATTCGCACCAGGTCGCCTGGACTCTGGAAGCCGTAGCCTGTGAGGATCGACAAGGAAGCTGCCCCTACTGTAAGCAATGTCGCGTAATCCAGTAGGTATATCGGTAGTATGTATTCAGGAAGTTACTGGAGGTGCAGTTCGCCGCAGGAAGAGATGGAGTACGTAAGGTACTACAGGTCATAGAAGACGACTCAGTAGAGGACCTGAGAGGTGCCGCCGTATAACTGGGGTGAGTAAGCCGGTGCGGTGGAGGGCTGGCTGTCCCGGCACGCTGTGCAGTGCTTACTTAGTACCTCAGGGTACTTAGAGTAGGTACCTCTGGAAGTCCTTAGCTACAGCGGTGGCCCCTGGGGGGTTAGGGAGCTTCCAAGGTGCTGGAGCCACTGCACAGTCGCTGTGTGATGCCGAGAGCGTGCTGGAAACCACTTGGCTGAATTTGCCGATGGCTGACGGCGGAATCCAACCTCGCCGGTCTGGGAACTGCGCGTCACTCGGTGGGCGGTAGGCGGTGGGCGCCAATACGGGGCAGGGAAATGATATGATAAGCAGCGAGGTTAGGCTGCGGAACTGAGAACAACGAGACGCGCGAAAAGTTCAGATGACACGGCCGCGCGAAGGGGAGGTCTAAAGAAGAAGAGGAAAAGCCTGCGGCGTCGATCCCCCACTACTTTTACAGCAAGAAATTACCTTCGGCAGAAGGGATTGCGCGTAAACACTACTCTGCACTGCGCTGCGCTGCACTAGACAGATGTATACAAACCAACAGCAGTGTCGTTTTATGGCGCTGTATTAGAGGGTATAGCTCAAGACAGGCCTGAAGCGTGGTGGTTTTGCTAAGGCACGCTACGGATGCAGCAGGGGGGCAGTTTGTTCGCACTGCGGGCTGCGTGTAGGTCTTCTGTCGCGTGGGTGCCCGATTTGTCCGATAGTGCCAAGTATGATACCGAATACATGCTCGGTACGTACCTGGACAGCGAATTCCGTGGCGCCAGCAACAAAACCGGGTCTTTGTTTGTCAGCCTGTGGGTACGGGCGGGAAAAAAGAAAACTATGAAAGGCTAGTAGCACCGACTGGCACGGACGGTGTAGTGTAATAATAATGAAAATAATAATACCTAATACTACCTAAGTACTATGTAATCACAAACCTACAAGCGTACCAGTACTTTTGCGCAGCGTACACGTAATAATAATAATCATAATACCTTAGGTAAGTCTGCACTACATCGTTAGAAGTGTAGGATTAGCTGTACTACCTCCTTTGTTAGTATTGTACTACATAAGTACGTGGATTAGATGCCGTGGTCTCTTATACATGCAATCTTGATAATATAGATAAGTACACCAGGTGGCATAGATAGTAGATATTTTCTCTATGTGATGTCGGGTGCTTTACTGACACTTACTTAGTAGGCAACTCTTGCTAGTACGCGTGGAGGCTCTTAACCTGATGTTACTTTCTTATCATGTGTTATGAGTACATAATGGACTCCTGAGGCCGGGTCTTTGTGCGCAGGCCTAGCTTATAAGCGCCGAGAAACTTAGATAATAAATGTTATGGTTTTTAGAAAGATGGTGCGACTTCTCTTACGTAGCTACCCTAGTCTACATAGCCTATCCAGCTTTACAACATGTTTATCTAAGCCTTACGGTATACCATGGGTGTCGAGAGTATTTAAACACAGTATCTACCTACCGCCAACTTAGCCTATTTGGTCATTGTCGCAGGAAAAGGCCAGGTTAGGCAATCACCGAAATAGAAGTACCGGTATACTGTTACATGTATGGTCTTTCTACTGTTCGGGATATTAAATGAAAAAAAAGAGGATTAGATAACTATGTACTCGCCGTGTCCCATGCATACAGTTTTGTTTTTTTTCTTCTTCTTCTTCTATAACAACGGTACACCTGTGCCAGTTGATTTCAGATAAAGCATTGGCAGGCTAAATTAAAGGCCCCTTGCGTACTTGATTTTCATACAAACGTGATGCTTACAAAGAAAGTGGCTGTCAAAGCCCGAGACAAGTATGTGGTAGAGGCCGGTATATCCCAACAAAACCTTAAAGTAACAAGAAAGTAGACATTAACCTACAGCATGTGAAAGTAAAAGCCGTCCCTGCATCGTCCATATACACATACCGGTAGGTTTCATCAACTATCTCATTCATCCGAAACTAACATCGCAAGTTCGGCTTTCCTATAAATAATCCTACAAATACGTAGTAATCCTGGCGCGCCTAAAGTGGATGAAGCAATTTGTTCTGGTGCGCCTCTGGTGTGTATGATGATTATCCAGGCACGGTACATATTTTCAGACACTACCTACACAAGCTATATTAACCAACACGGCCAGTCTTGTCAAAAGTCCCTCCATACCCTGTGCGTACCGAGTACTCCTACACTATGCGATATGCAATGCAACTACCTAGTAGTAGACGTGTGACGGTAGTGTGTGTATCTACATACCTAGTACAGACTACCATAGTACAGGAATGTCGTAGCACACCATGTATGTACCTACGGCTGTGGCTTGATCTGCCCAGACTCGTTCACCCCTTGTCCATCCATATGTACTTGGCAGATCAATCGGTGGCCGTGGAAGACAACACCTACAGCAGCGCAGCTTTCTAGCGCGACTCCGGTCTCCACCTTGGAACTTTTCCCCTAGGAACTTTCCAAGGCGACGCGGGCGTCTTTAAAAGGAGGCACTACCTTTGTCTCCATTGGATCTCCCTAAATCTCTAGCCGTTTGGCTTACTAAGCAGCTTGTTTCTATGCGAAGCGGGTCCGAGACCCTGTGACGCGCACCTAACTCCCAATAACCAGCTTGTTAGAAGTTGAAAGGGAGGGAAAAAAAAATATTGATTCAGCTAAGAAATCTCTACTAGTTAGCGTATGTACTTGGGACGCCCTGTCACATTCAAACTATGATATGATACACTAGCAGAGTAGTATATACACAATAGCCTACTTCACTAGACAAACCGATGAGAATCTTAGCCCTGTTTAGAAAAGGAGAGACAATAGGTAGTAAGGGAGGTGGTAGTCCTGATACTCAGATGCTAGTGTGGAGAGAAAAAAAGCTGCTCTGCCGCTTTCTCATGCCTTATTCATCCTTTGTTGAGGCTCCAAAGGATGAATAAGTATATATGGTATACTACTAATATGCTCCTCTCTCGGGAAGGATTGCAGCCGTTGTAGGTTGGATTCGGTTTAGACGGAACGGGGCTGTACGCATTACTAAGGCTATAAAGCGGGTGTCATTCCGTCACTCCGCAAATGGATAGATAGATGCTCCGTCTTTCGTGTACAGTTGCTGTGTGGTTTCATTATTATTATTTTCTTAATTTTCTATAGGCTACTAACTATCGGACTTGAGCTCCATTATTCTGACAGTAGGCCAGGTCAGGGAAACCGAGTTCCCGCAACTATACGAAACGCTCGAAGCTGTTGGGTCTAATCAAAGCAGGGTCACCAATAATCATCTCGCCTCGAACCAACACAACATTGCTTACCTGTTGGCGGCGTTGTTACGTGATGGACGACCGGCACAGCTTGTAGTATCGAAACTAGCCGTGCAGCTAACAATCAACGCAGGACCCTTGCATCTCTGAGAAATTCCCTCCCCTCCTTCAACGGCCAGCGGCATGACATCGGTGTGTTGATCACTCTGGTACGATCCCAGCCTGCGCGAGCATCACATCGGCCTGGTAATCCGGTCTTGTGTTAGCCACACTCTCGCTGAAGCGAGGAATTCTCATTTACTGGCTTCAACTCTTCCCTGCCCAACGTGACATGCGCGACTTACTTGATATTGTGCTGTTGGCTCGAGTTGCATTGTGAGGGACGCGGCGAGACATACTAACGTGGCCCTTCTGGTTACATGAGTTTTAGTAATCACTTGCCGATCCCTCCGCCGCTGTACTTCAACGAGAGTATTGTGGCACTCTTCCAAATTGCGCTGTGTTGCACACTCATATGACTCTCGAAGGAGAAGGAACAAGTGTTGGTCGACGCCACATACTACTGCATCATGACTGCAACGAAACATATTCCAGTTTTATCAAGACCTGCTAAGTATGGCGGCTAAGCGATGATAGTTGCTACTGAATCTGCGAGGGTACGCTATTACTACTACCTATTGATAGTAATAATATAACATCATAATTATAGAAAGGCGCGAAAAACAGACTGAGCAGACCGTGCGGATATTTGCGGTAAGAGAGTCGCGAATCAGGTTGATTAATAGCCATTGATTACATGCTTAGTCCAACGTGACGCGAAATATGTCTCTTGTAATCAAACAAGGTGAGTTGTAAAAAGCAGTGTCACATTAGACAGGCACACTTGAACCTAGATAGATGAATGTTGGAGCTATTGCCGATAGCTCCTCCTGTTAACACCATTCCCTTGTATCTCACAAGTATACTGCGAGTTGTCTATCCTAGCATGCGACGAAATAAGGTTATTAGTGCCACGCAACTCAGATCGATTACAACCACCAGCATTCATCCGATAATCAAGGCTGCCGTGACCATTCATCCATAAAAAGGGAGGGATGCTGAAACTATGATTCAGACAGCAATATGAAGCTAAAACCCAAAGCACGACCTTGATAGTACACTGACAATGCGCCGAGCTTAGACCTTTTTTTTAAGCCAGCCATCTGCCGCAATAATTACCAAGTCAAGTTATGCGCGGTCTCACTTAGTATAATGCGTCCTCGGGATCTACATGCTAGTAAGATCTATACGCAGTATTTGGAAATAACAGGTTAGTAGTGTACTAACCGTTATACCCATAGGAACTTTTTAATCGGCTATCTCAGATACTCCCGAGCCAATCAACTCGCCTTGAAATTTGGCAACCCGATGCGATAGACTTTTTAGTGTATGTAGACGGCATCCGTCACACGTAGCCTACCGCTCAACGCACCATACTAACAATAACAACGCTTCTAATTATTATTCTCCAAAGGCAGCCTTTACCTTTTTTTGTCCTCTTTAGCGAAAGAGAAAATCCTTCATTCAGGATGAACGGCCTATCCTCGTAGGCTCGTTCTTCTTCTCCAGGTCCAAACGCAGAAGAAATGGGGTGTTAAACCTTCCGCTTCTAAGCTTTGCTTGTATCTTGTATTTCGTGATTTTTTTTTTCTTCCTCCCTTCCCCTTTCGTACCGAGGTATAGACTTCCGAGTGCGACTACCGACGAGTCAGAAGCCAGTCAGCAGGTGGGTTCAAAGTACTCAGGCCCCGCGCGGACGATGGCTCGTGCTGAATTGCCCAAGGTGGTATCAAAGCCTATTTTCGCATTTCTGCTTACTTTGCATATGTCGGCTCGCGGGTAAGATATTCATAGGACTGGGGTGCTGCGGGTTAGCCAAAACGGCATATGTATGGGGTGGGAGGAGAGCACCAATATCCACCCTGTTTGTCCCACGTTATGGTGTCTGGTGGTTCGCTGCCTGGGTGTGTCTTTAGTTCATGCGTGAACTTGTGTGACGGCCTATCGATACTAGAGAGGCATGACGATGGCGTCGGGGAAGGGAATATCACTGTTTGAATAAGCTTCTACATGACCAGCAATGTCTCCTGCCTTGCTAGTATATAGTAACTAGATCTGAGTAGCTGGAATACATAGTCTCCAACAGACTACCTCTCTCTTTTTCCTTGAAAAAGTAATAATAAAACAAGCTCTCGTTCTTCACCTTCATCTATTTACAGTACAGCCAACAATAAAGAAGAGATAGATTGCTGACTATCCTCGCGATTAGTTTCCAAGGCGGCAGTTCCGTCGTTCAGTTCAGCTACCAATATCACCACTTAATACACCCGCATTATACTCCACGTAGCTACCTGCTTTGAATACGCCGGGGCATCGGACTTAAGGAATGACATCCTAGTTGTGCTGGTGGGCAACTACTGGCGAAGCCTTTCGGTAAAAGGTCGACTCCTTCTATATGCCGAGTATTCTATCTGGAAATAGAGAGTAGGATCTCTTGCCAAGGCTATTCCGGTCAACACAGGCCACCTTTGGCACCATGAAGCGTACAGCAGGAAATACGCCGTACAAGTACCTGTAGTTTTGGAGCGGCCGCAGTCTTCCCAGAACATCCGGCGATTCGCCATTTATGCCTCTCTGTAAAGATGTATAACGTATATGTATGTATATATCGTGGTGTTCTGAGTAACGCCTTATTTAATCCTCTGATATTACTGTTCTTGCTAACGTAGCATGCAGGCTTCCATCCTGACAAAAAGCAACGTCGATTTCGTCTGCTTAATCGATTAAATTAGGTAGGTAGGAAATTCCCGGGTGACATACACCGTAACCCGGTTTATTTTCATTAGCAGGCCAGCTGCATCTTGTTTGCGCCCGAATCCAGCAGCGCGCCAAGAAAACATAAAACACCTAGAGTGGGCTCACTGCTGCGCAACTCCTGGGAATATATGCTTCTAGGAGAGTTAGTCATTATATAAATCGCGAAATGCACGTCTGACATCCAGGATCTCGTCCCAGTGCCGCGGTATCAGTTTTCAATCAACTCAACTGGGTATGACGAAGGATCAAAGCGCAGCACAAAATAAGATTACCGCTTTTGCTGTATGATTAAGGCTACACTAGGTTAATGACCTGCATACAAAACATCGGATTCATCGTGCTATTTTATTTTGTATATATAGTGTACGTATATGTATTTATCGTACGGTTGATGGGACTGATATATATGAAGTACTGTGGCAACCGTCAACTAAGACATGAATAACCAATAGGCTTGAACACTACGAACAGCTACTTTTAATTAATCAGGTTCAACGCTGCACCTAGAATATCATGGGCCAGACCAAGTCAGACATAAACGAGGTGCCCAGTCTCATTGGCAAGGACAACGGTCCAATGTCCACGACTAAATATTATATACTACTGCGTAGGACCACATTACGGGCCCTCGGCCGGAAAGTCATTCGGGGCCGAGTACAATCCCGTCTCGCTATAATTCCGAAGATGTTACATAAGCTCTTAGAGCACGTAATCATTGATGAGTTGTCTCCTTACCAGTGGGGGTGGCGTAGGAGTCACGGAGCTGTGATGGCGCACAATCATGCATGCACTACTAACCTAACATAACAGGTAGATACCGGTAGCATGTATCTTGAGTACTAAGTGGCTTATGTACCTGATTACACGCATCATGGATACCTTATGTAAATAATTACTTGCTCACTCCGATCTATCTACACTAATACAATCCTACTGTAGCAATATACCTACCCCTACCTACCCCTAAGGTGAAGGATTCCCTGTTTAGGAAAGCTACTACAATAGGTACTGTTACCTAGTCACAACAAGAATAACCATTCTGTGACCGATATCAAAATTCGCAATCAGTAAGTCCTGACACACACGGAACTTGTTTTATCCACTCCTGTACAATAACAGCAACACCATGAGATCGGACCACATTGAGCCGATCTCACAAGACAAATGTTTGCCCGCCACGCCAGCCTGATACTGCGTCAAAGCAGCACTATTGCGAGCAGGGAAACGGCTATCCAGACACTCCGCACAGCGAGGCAGGCTACGGCAACATCAGTGTCTCCCCTAACTCGAATACAAATGGCCCATTCTCAATCGTCATCGGAGGCTGGGGCAGGCTCCAGCACCGCCAAGGTCAAGTTTTCTGCTGGGGCAGACGAGACCTCCCTGACGGCGGCTCTGCAGGAGCTGCTCGGTTCGGCAGGAAAAGGGGGCCGCTGGACGTTGGTTCCCAGCGGACAAGGGCTGGAGCGGGGATTTAGATTCAAGAATTTCGCAAAGACTTGGGTGAGTCTAGAGGAACTAACGAACCGTATTCGTTTGTTCCGCACTTTTTCGATATTCACCACCTACTTTGACTTCAATCCAAATCCAATTTAAGGGGGCGGCCCGGCGGCGGCATCTGCGCTAAAATATCCTAACATATACGGCTTGGCATCTTCATCGAGGCAGCTCGATACGCCACAAACTCTTACCTCGGCTAGCCTTGAGATAGCAATATATGGCGATGATGATGAGCATTCTACATACAGGGCTCCCGTCTACTGCGTGGATCAAAGCAGCGGGCTGCTCTGTAGGGCTCTACTTGTATACAAGTCCGTGCCACTCGGCCGACAATCCTTCATTCTCGCGCATCATCGAGAAGGCTACGGAAGGATCGGCAAGCAGATACCAGCAGCGTTCGACAACACACACCTCGCTCGTATCTCTATCACCCAATGGCCGCCGCTCTGCGAACCAGACTCTACTACACTGGCAGTATTTGATACGCCCAAGCTTAGCGACGTCAAGATGATGACGGAAGCAGTCTTGAAACTGAGTCCGAGCCTAAGCCTGCTACTGCCACCTACTTGCAGCTAACGGGACTCCATAATACGCCGGGCTGACCTCCGACTGGCACGCCCACCCGGCGAGATGCCTAATAAGGCTGCATGCTGCGAAACACCGAAGCTGAAGGGCGATCAGAACAAATCGCGCCCCCCCTAGAAATAGCTTTCCTTTAACACCACCCCTGCCTGACGAAAGCCTCTTTCCCTTCTAGCGATACATGCGTTCCTTTTGTACTACCTACACTAAGTATTTCCGTCTAAAGGAGGGTCGTTGTACAAGAACAAACCAATACCACTATATGGCGTATCGTCGTTAGTCACAAGCATCCTCGGCTGACTCATCACCATTCTACAGGACTTCATGACAGCAGTTGCCCTGCAGTGCAAGTTGAAGAATCACCACCCGGAGTGGTCCAACGTATGTCGATTTCTGTTTCCCGGCGACTATATTGGTCTTATATGACCCCTTTTCGACGACATGCTGCGAAAGATATCAGACAACATCTCTTTTCCCATCCCACCCCTTATCCATCGTACCCTGACTTTAATAGGTCCTTTACCTTGCACCACCACAAAATCCCACATCATACACATCACGCGTTACACTGCCCCCCACTTTAATCATGACGACCTTCTCGGCTCGTCGCTAGATGTGACCTTTCTTTCTTGTTGTTGGTTGCTCCGAACCAAGAAACTGCAGAGCAAAGCAAAACCGAAGGAAGCGGGCGAGCGACCTGTGCGCCGCGCAAGTGAGCGGCGCGGCATAACAACAAGTACGGACCGGTCGGTGCCCGAATGCTTTGCATGTCTGCTTCCTGACGAGCTCATTCTCCCATGCAGAACACCCCACCGTGAATCTTATCTAAGTAGATGACGTACACATACATATACACTTATATACATGAATACACACTGGCATACAACCATATACCTAACCAAACCATCAAAGCAATCCACCCCCAAGCACCCTTCAAATCCCCCTCATAAATCCTTCTTTGAACCCTTCTTAACAAAAACGTAGGTCTACAATACAACGCATATCCGCTGGACCACACATAACCCCGAGGGCCTATCAGCCAAGGACGTCGAATTAGTAAGACTTTGCGACGCCCTGGCGCGAGATTTCGGCGAAGTCGTCAGCGAGGAGGGGGGAAACACAGCTCAGAGCGTCAGCTGCAGTCTCAAACAGGTGACTGATCGCGCCGTGGCCGTGGCTGGCGATTGCTGCACGCCGAAGCAGAAGTCATGATTCATCCATTCATCATATATGTTTCAGACCCTCATCCTAGTATGGTAGGTAATTAGTTAGATAGATGAATAATCCTGGAGTACGTGTTCTAACTGGTCTTGCCATCTGTGTATTATGAACTTCTTTCTCTGTTCCCTAACCTCTTATGACAAGGTTTTGGAATGAAGGGTTAGAGATAACCCTTAATCATGATCATAGTTTACAATGGGAGACTAAATCGTATGGCTACTTTGACGCCCTGCCGACCTCTATGTTTCTTGGAGGGCTGGGCTGTATATCAAGTTTATCGATTGATATAGATAACCTCCAAGATTCGCCATATGTCTTGTGTTAGGCAGGGCTCGTGTGACACTTACCCAATGGCCAAGAGTTCCATCTCACAGCATGTGAAGCGCATGAGTCGTTCGTACAACAATCCCTGGGTTCTATACTTGCATGTTTTACATAAACATGTGACAATGGGCCCCTTATTGATGAGCCAGGAAAGATATTCACGTTCAAAGTCTCTAGCATAGGAGGATGAGGTTTCTAATCATATGGGCAGTACGATATGGGTTTAATTGAATGATATTAATTTTAGCGGAGTTGCTCTCCAATATTAGTCTAAATAGGGTTTTCGTATCTTTATCGTCGTTACAAAGCGATACAATCCTGGCATTTTCGTATATATGTACACCGCCAGGTTATTTGTACCACATGCATCTCTGTAGACCTGGTAAGGCCCGCTTGTGATCTCGATGCACTCATTCCATGCTTTCCGCCAGTCGTGCAAGATACGACTGGCACTAAGAAGCGTGATTGTCGTCTATGGCCATGCCCTGATATAAATGGGATGGCTAATCCCATCCTGGCTTGTTCTCTTCTTGAGCGATGCCCAGCAATTTATTCGACCTTCTTGGCCTTCAGCTTCCTGTCCCGGCGGCGCTTGGCAGCCTCGGGACCGGACTCAGTGTCTAGCATGTAGTCCCACCAGCGGAAGCTCGAGGCGTAGTTGCCAATGAAACGCTCGTGATGGGTGTCGTGATGATCCGCTCCAGCCCAGAAGGGAAGGAAGTGGTGCAAGCTCCAGGGGAAGTCGTAGCCGCTGTGAGCATCGATGGCCTGGAAGAGTCGGCCAACAATCCACACGTACATGGTGAAGAGATGCAGATCGCCAGTCAGCGAGACCCAAATAATAGGAGATCCGACTGATCCAAAGGCGAGGAGCATAACTTCAATGGGCGAAGCGTATTCAGCGGCCAAGCCAAAAGGAGCAGAGTACGTATGGTGAAGCTTGTGGATCATCTTGTAAAGGGGTCCGTAGTGCAGAGCTCTGTGGAACCAGTAGTGCCAGGCGTCCTCCATGACAAAGAAAATAGCGATCTGGAAAGCCATCTTGCCGAGCGAGGGGAAGGGAACGCCGAAGCCCATGCCGAAGTAGGTGGCGATAGGGTGGAAGAGCCAGATCTGAGGAAGCTCGACGGTGAAGTGGCTGAGAAGAACAAGGCTAGCACATTCCCACTGCTCTTTCATTGTAGGGATTTTTTGCTGTATTAGGGGTTAGCTAACTGGGCTGCTCCTCGTCTTCGCTAGGGTATAGAATGTGGCGAAACGCACGCTTTGAATCTTGTATTTGTTGAAATAAGGCATTTGGTCGATTATCATCCAGGGAAGACATCTGCCGAAGTAGATGACTTCGTGCAAAACGAAGCTCATGATACCAGTCGCGAGTGTGTCGTTTTGCATCCATAGATACCAGGTCTGTCAAATTTGTTCAGCATCGGCGGATTCCAAGCAAAGAGGAGGCAAACTAACGGCCCAGAGGCGCTCGACGATGTTGAGCTGGACATTGTACTTGGAAACTTCTTCGAAGACGCTCGTTAGGGTCTCGGGTTGGCTAAAGGCGCCAATGAGGGTCGAGTTTCTAGCGAGATTCAGGGTCAGTGCCGATGCGATTGAGAGTTTTCGAGTTTCGAGGCTGCGGCTTGTGCAGGGGGTCTTACAGCGTCGCCATGATGGCTGTTCTCGTTCAATTGAGCAGGTAATCGAGGAGATACACCAGGGAGGATGGGATGATTAGTAGCTGGGCCCTACAAGAGAAGAAAGGAGAGGGAATCCCAGAGTTAAGTATTTTATGATTCTTCAAAGGGAGTTAGCTTGCAGGAGAGTGATAAGGAGGCGATTAGGAGGCGATTAGGAGATTTGCTGGGTATGCGGGTATGCAGGTCCCTGGCCGGATGGAGCTGGGTAGCCAATTAGCAGAGATGCTGCCACAATGAGGCCACTGGAGTTTGGGGATTCCGACGGCGAGAGCGTGGGGCGGTCACACAATGGCTTAATCTTATCGCGTTCGTATTCGGATTTCCATCTTAACGAGATCGAATTTGTGGGGAGCGGCACTGGGAAAAAGAATGGACCAGTCCACCAACCAGACGGGCAAGGTTCAAGCTCGGTGGCGACCGGCTGTTGACAGCTCAAGGCAGCTTGGCACAGATGGCAGATGAGAGGTGCCGCGGGAGGTGCCGCTTTGCTTCAAGGCGAGATGCCACTAGGGCTGAGTGGTCATAGCTTCTGACCCATTGATCCATGCATCTCTCATGACCTCATACTTATCCTTAGCACCTCAATTCTTCAATGCCTCTAAGTCCCAATAAAAATAAACATCGAACCACTGCCCACGCATGTTCCACTTGTGGAAACGCTTATATCGGGAAGAGCAATACCGCACAACGCCATTATAGCATTCCAACTAGGTACACCGCATCGTTCTGGTTTGCTTGATTCCCCACTGCCCGGCTGTTGGCCCGGCGTTCTGGCCACGGCCCTGTGAGTTCGGACATTAGCCGCCCCAGAAAACCCTGTTGCACTTTTCGACCTTTTTGGTTGCAGCAGTTGGGCCTCTTCCCAGAGTGGTATGATCCAATACAGGGGATGACGGCTTCGTACGCTCGCTTTTGATCATCGACTCATATGATCTTCCTTGCGTGTAATTTGCACTAAGCGAGTATCGGCCCATTGGAAACGAATATGTCGGTGTTGGCTGAGTAAGTCGGCAGATACCCCTTCACTTTATCCCTTATCCCTTACTAACAGACGTCTTCCGACAAAAGCCAAGTCCGTCGCTTAGACGCGCATTTAGATGGCATCATCTATGCAACTATAACAAGTCCCCAGGCCCATCCTACAAATGAGGCTGCTGTACAGCTGAACACGGTGCTACAGACCCCGCGTGTCAAGGATCTGTTAAAGATCATAAAGGCTTTGTCGACCACCACGGGTACCCATGCTGTGCTGCCATCTTCGCAGCTTCGGGTACTTCTTGCGCAGTCACGACTGCTGGCAGAGCGATCGCCTGAGGAGTTACAGCTAAGCCAGTATGAATCGGATCTCGAATGGCTCCTGGTCAGCAAGGCTGCTGTTCAGACCTACGGCATTATTGTAGACTTGCTCCTGGACCAAATCGTACCTTTAAGTGACCATATATGGTACTGGGAATATGTTTTGTCATCGCCCATATCTACCACCTTTTACATGGTTCAAATCTTCCCAGCTAAATTTTGGGTATGGCTCTTCGACGTCTACGAAGATAGCAAGACTCGACTACAGCGATATGCTGGTGGGGGTGGCCTGCATACCGAGTCAGAAGCTGCACTGGCGAGCGCCACTGCATCTAGCACAACACCACAATGGCGACGATTCTATGCGATCGTTCGATCAACTATACTTGAGAAATCTCTTGCTGACGTCCAACGACGAATGCTGTCTCCTGTAGCGCTGTGCCGCGCAGAGGCACGAAGAAAACAGGCGAGACTCAAGAAACTACGTGAAATGACGGCCAGCGGTCTCGGTGTTCTCATTGACGAGGGATTTGCGTTCAACGGTATTGGGGCCGATGATGGGAGAAGCGACAGCGAGCTTTCTCTACCTAACAGCCAGGAATGGAAGGGAGTAGTTGAAAGAAGCGTGGCACTCATGGATATGATGCTCCGTGAAATTCTAGACCTGGAGCTCAACACGAGCCAGATGGAAGATAAAGTGTTTGCTGCTGTGGCGGAAGATGCGCTATCAATTCAAGCTGACGAAGATGATTTGAGTCGCCCGACCGCTGTTGCTAAACGCTTACATGCATTGTTAGATGATCAACTGCCTTGGAATGCAACGGCAGCACAAAGACTGGTGGAGAAGAATGGGCGGCCGTCCCGGTTAGTCAGATATTGGCTGCCTGCGACCACTCTTTTGCTTTCTTCAACCACAATACTACGGATATTTGTCAATAGACGGCGGGAGATTCTGGACTGGGTCCAAGATTTAGGCGCCACTGTCCGCGACTTTTGGTTCAATTGGGTTATAGAGCCGGTGAGAAAAGTTGTGGGAACAATTCGTCATGATGCCAATAGTGAGATTGCCATCATGAGCCGCGATAGTCTCAGAGCGGATAGGGAAAGTTTAGAACGCATGGTGGTTGACTTTGCTCTCGACAAGTCCAATACTTCAACTGGAGCTTCGCCAATCTCGGATACCCAAATCGCTGATATTCGGGCAAAGGTCAGGGAAGGAGATGTGACCCCTATCCTTCGGGCTTACGAAAAAGACTTGAGGAGTCCTTTGATGGGCACTGTACGCGGAGACCTTGTTCGGACCTTGCTCATCCAGGTTCAAAAGACGAAGGTCGACGTTGAGGTTGCAATGAGCGGCATCGACTCTCTCTTGAGGAGTCAGGAACTCGTTTTTGGCTTCGTTGGGCTCACTCCCGGCATCCTTGTATCCGTCGGAGCAGCGCGATATCTCCTCAGCGCGTTCGGTGGGCGGAGGGGCTATGCCGAGAAGCGGAAAGCAGGTAGATGTGTGCGCGTCCTGCGAAACATCGATCGCGTCTTTTCAGAGGCAGCCCCGACGCAAACCAACGTCCTCCCGTACAAGGATCACGGCCTGCTCATATGCGAAGTCCACGTCCTACGCCGACTGGCCCACAAGCTCCTCCCAGCCGAAATCGAGAAGGATTTCCTCGAGGACCTGAACGACCTCGCCAACCTCAGAGGTGTGCAGTACCAGCAGCGAGCTCTGGACCGGATTCGGTGGGCTTATTCGAAGTGGCTTAAATAGTAACTTTGACTATCAACCCGGTTTCGCGCACAGTGTTTGAATAAAAAGGATAGCATAGCATAGCGACGGTGACGAACTTAGAATCATAAGTGTGAAAATATGTAAAAGATATGCATTATGCTAAAATGAAGAGAAACTACCTAGTCCTTAAACCTGAATGGATCACGAGTGATTTCTCACGTGTGGGTTTGACTGTTCGATGACCCTTAATGGACGGACAATACATATCATTTTATTTCGATAGTATTTAATTTATCACAATGAATACACTTTGAGCCGGTAACCAAAACCAGTTGTTCATCTTGCTCATGGCCTCATATGTCCGTACATGCGCACGCAGCTAGTTTGGCATGAACCCCTACTATACATATATGTCTTGACCTACAAGGGCTGCCAGTAGATTTGTAGCGACACAGCCTGCTGCGAAGCGAATATCACGCCCTTATCCTGCCCCGCGGGCGCGGATGCAGCGTAGAAGGTCGCAGACCCATTGTATGTGATATGCTGCCCATCATACCCGAAGTCACTCGTGGCGAGACCGGCGGCGCAGCTCAAGGACCCGTCAGAGCCCGAAACCTGACAAGGTCCTTTGCTAGTCTTCAGCGTGAAGGTCTGACCGTCACTGTTTGGTGTCGCTGTGAACGTCGCCGGCGTGCCGCTCGCGCGGTACCAGTTGCCCGTGCTAATCAAGAATCCGTCCGGCAACACTTTCGCATAACCCTTTCCAGAGAGGGCGCCAGGGGTGCCGGTAGGTGCAGAGGTGGGGGTGGTAGTCGGGGTTGACGTCTTGGTCGTGGTCGTGGTGGTCGTGGGAGGGAGATCGACGTACTTGGGCAGATACTTGATCCCCGTAGCCGGACACGTCGAGCCCGAGCCCACGGGGTCCACGGCCCGGAACGTCCCCGTCTGAATCGACCCTTTCACCTGGAAGTGGTACCACAGCTCATTGAGCGTGCTGCCACTGCACCCGATCACCACGTTGTGCCCGTGGTGCGCTGTCAGGGCGGCTTGGATCGCGGCTAGTGTGTATGTTTGTGTTGTCGAGGGCACGATGCCTGCGGCGGATAGCCAGTCGTATGATGGTAGTGTCTGGAAGAGATCTACGGCGCGCGTGAAGTAGTCGCCTACTTCGTCCGTTGCTTGGTAGTTGGGGTAGCACTCTGGGTTTAACGTGCTCATGCATGTGCCGTGCTTACCAAACTCACTGTGAGATGAGATTCGTTAGGACTTGTGTACGACTTATACGAAATTCGACTCAATTTAGGAGGTCTAGAGGTATGGAGGGACAAGAGAAAGGGTATTGTCGAAATGGAGATATTAAAGGTGCAGGGAATACGTACTGCTCCCAGAAACTCTCGTCCTTGCCCTGGTAATCTTTCCAAAGATAATTCATCGTCTTCAACGTGCACGGCGCCTTCTCTTGCAGAATGGCAGTGATGTTCGTGTACTCCCTTTTCGGGTCGCAGTACTGCTGGTACGTCCCATCGCAGTTATCCGGCCTATGGTTTATCAATGTGAGCTGAGTTCGTCCATTCATTCACTCATTCTCAATTCGTTCATATGAAACGAAATCGAAGAGTGGCTGGCGCCAAGACATATCATAATGAATAAAACGTACCAGAGGCCGTGAATCGTCCACGAATCTGAGGGGCCAGTGGAGGGGCTCACGTCCCAGAATTGAGTCTGCAGAATAGCGCCTCCGGGAGCATCGAAGCAGCAGAGGTCCTCGACAACCGTCGTGTTCGAGCAGCTGAACGGCAGGTCGGCAGGACAGGTGACGGAAGCGGCCAGGGCCGAGCCGACAGCCAAGGTGGCCTCGACAAGGACGATCTTTGAAAACATGATATCACGATCTTTCTCTCACAAGCAACGGGACCCTATCCTTCAACTACCTACGACACACAAGACTGGATCACTTCCGACCAACAACGGGAAGGGGTCCCATCTCTTTTGTATTTAAACGAGAGTTTGCCCCCCGTCTTTATCGTGACTATCAACCCCTGATGCAGAGATGCAAATAAGAAAATAATAAGAAAAACTAAGCGGAATGCCACTAGATAGTGTAGATAGATAAAAAGCCAAGCCGACGAGATGTCCAATGTGCAGGATCAATTGGCCTATTACAATGTGTAGATACGCGTCTGGGCAAGAAGGCTGGGGGGCTAGATTCCAGATGGTCTTCTAGAAATGTGATTCGAGCTTCCTCTTCGGGACGTTTTCGATGCACCTAGCGCTAACTGGCTCGTCTCTGGCGCCGTCGGCTGGAACCCTCAGCTGGTCGTCTGCGCATTTGCCTCAGACATGGCATTTGTGTAGCTGGAGTGTATGCACGTGTTCTGCCACGTGAAGGCGGAGTGTCTTGTAATTTGTTGGTCGGTCTTGTTCGGGGAAGTATTGTCCTGAGTGGCTGGTCTTATACCTACATACCTCTAAGTAGGTACTGTACCTACTATATATTAGGTAAGTTGGCGAATCCTAGGCAATCGTCCGCCCTATAAACTGTAATAGATAACCTTATGCTTAGCCTTCTAGAACAGTTCGCTACGGGTACCTACATTGAACTAGCTCACTCGGCTTCGCAGAATGTAGGATCAGAAGTCGGGTGTCGGCGGCTCCAGGATACTACGGGTAATTACTGCAAATACTTAAAGCGAAAGAGGTGCTGCCTATATCACCCTACTGTACCCAGGGGCGTATTCGCTTTCAAGTAGGTAAGTAAAGGAGTGTTTTTCCAAGAACGAGTCTTGGATGTTTACCTCTACTCTATGCCATTAATTGTTGAAGCAGCGAGTATAATAATTAACTGAGGAACGAAATCACACCTCACTACTGAGTTCAATATCGCAATGTCGAGCGCATGGCTCCTATTAATAATATCATAAGTGAGAGGAGATTTGAATGATCTCGGACTGCCCCAGGCTGACATCATGTTGAATTCACTTTCCATCTCAAGTATCCGCGATAAACAGCAGAACGGCAAGAAACGATACGAAGAATATGGCCAAACGAATGATAGACAACCTCAAGGATGACTGAGCACATGGGTACATTTTTCTTCAGTACCTCTTGGGGACACGAAGCTTCTGGAAATAAAGTCAAAAAATTAAGTTTGATGTCTTACTGGAGTGTTTTTACCATTTTCGTTGAGTAAAGTGAGTTATTCATAACTAGACCGATGAAGACTTGATATATGTACGCGGCACATTGCTCGTGTCGGAGTCTCTCCCATCTTCAGTTTTAAGGTACACATAAATAAATACTCTATTTACAGTATGATCGGGCATAAATATAATAGAGGTGAGTATCAATACACCACGCACCACTTGCACCTTAGCTATCATCCGATTGCGTTGTTGATAAGAGTTAGAAAAGACTTGTTGATGATGTGCATACCGCAAAAGGTGCTGCATAGAATTAATTTACATACAAAGCAAGGTTAATCCCGTCTGGAGCCCATTTTCTGGTGTATGTAATTCGGGCATAATAGGAATGTCGAATGCGTTTGGAAATGGAACTTTATTTATTCACAAAAAAGTGTCTTGTTTATGACTTAAACGCTAACAATACTCAGGAGACACAATAAGCAGCTAATATAATAAGAGTCTTGAATTACCGTATAAACTTAACAAAACTTGACAACGCTAAGGCGGGGATCTACCTTGGCTGCAGGACACCTTTTTTCTTTTGTTTGTGTTTTTTGTAAGCAAATACCACTTAAAATACTTAGCTATTAAAGTGTTAATGTTTTAAAAAAAAAAGTAAGGCTTTTTGCAAAGGTTAAATTGTTTAAAGTATGTTTATATTGCTTGATTTTTTTTAAATAGCTTATTATTATAATTAAATTGCTTAAAATAATTTATATTATTTATATTGTTTATATTATTTAATTTTTTTTAAATAGTTTATATTATTATTAAATAATTTTAATTTGTTTAAATTTATTTAAATTAATTTATTAATTTAATTAAAATGTTTTTAAAATTAATATTAATAGTTAAATAATTAAGCTTTAAATAAAAAAATATTATAAAAAGTTAATATAAACTTTTAAAGTTTTTAAAATAAATTTATTAATGTTATTTTATTTAAAAAAAGTTTAAATGTTAATATTTTTTAAAAACTATTATATTTTATTTAAATAAATTAATTAAAGTTTATTTAAGTTATTTTTTAATGTTAATGTTATTAAAAAAAGCTTTTAATAATTTATTTTTTAAAAAATAGCTATTTATTTTAAAATATTAAATATATAAATTATTTTAAATTAATAAATAATATAAAAAACATTTTTTAATAAAAATATAATATTTAAATATTAATTATATTAGCTAAATTTAAAGTTAATTTTTTAAAATAATATATTTTTTATTTAAGCTGGCTTTTTAATTAAGTTAGCCACCCGATTTTTTATATAAAAATATACCGAAAAAGTCCGTGCATCTCGACAAAAAGTAAGCCTAAAAACTAATAATTAATATATTTAAAATCTTTATTTAAAAAAAAATCCAATGGTATTTTTTATAAATTTGCTACTATTTTATTTATAAGTGTATTTAAAACCACGTTAAAATTTTAGCGTGGTTTTTAATATAATATTAAATAAAATAATAGTAAATTTATAAAAAATACAATTGGATTTATTTTTAAATAAAAATTTCAAATATATTAATTATTAATTTGTAGCCTTAATATCCGTTAAAATGCACGGGCTTTTTCGGTATATTTTTATATGGGAAATCGGGTAGCTAGCTTAATTAGGTGTCCGGTTTAAGTAGGAAATGCGTTAAATTTTATAATATAAAAATTAAAAAATAATTAATTATTATTAATTAATTTAAATAATAAATAATTGTTATTTTTATTAGTTTATATTTTAAATGTTATTATATTTTTATTTTTTTAAATAATTAATTTTAAAGCTTTTTAAAACGTTATTAAATTAATTATTATTAAATACTTTATGCATTAATAAAAATGCTAAAAAAAAAATACTTTATTATATTAATAAATTTTTTTAATTTATTTAAAAAACCTTATAAAATAATTTAATTAAAAAAATTAATTTTAATTAATTTTTTTATTATTAAATTATTAATTTAAATAAAACATTAATATTTTTTAAATTTTTAATAAATTATATATATAAATATAAAAATGTTAAATTAATTTAAAAAAAAATTAAAAAAAAATAAATAAAAAAAACAGCAAATAATTTTAATGTTAATTATATTAACAAATAGTTTATATATAAAAAAACTAAAATTTATAATAATTTTTTATAATAAAAACAATATTATTAAAAAAAAAAAAAAGCTTATATTATAAAACCATTAATGTAAAATTTAATAAAAAAAGTATAATAATAAAAATTTATTTTTAAAATAAATAATAAATAATTTAACTAAATATATTAAAAAATAAAAGTTTTTTTTAATTATTAATATAATTAATTTTTATAAAATTAAATAAATTAAAATAGCATTAAAAAAAATAAATGTTTTAATAGCTAAAATATTATTAAGCTTTATAATATATTTTTAGCTTTTAAATATAAGCTTTAATAATATTTTTAAAGTTTAAATGTAAAAAAAAGTTAATATTTATTTTAAACGCTTAAATAAAGCTAAAATGCTTTTAAAAAAATAAACAATTAATTAAAAACGGGTTATAATAATTTATATTATAAATAAAGCATAAAAATAAACTTTTTAGCTAAAAAGCTATTAATTAATTATAAGGTTATTTATTAAAATAAACATTTTTATTTATTTAAATAATTATAATAATAATTTAATTAACATTAAAAATATTAATTTAAAACTATTATAATTAAATAAATAATATTATATATTTAAAAAATAAATTAATATTAATATTTTAAAAGTTATTATAAATAAAAAAACTAAATTAATAATAATTATTATTAATTTTTAAATAAAACATTAAAAATAAAATATGTTTTTTATAAATTATAAATAATTAATAATAAAATAAATTTAATAAAATATTTTAAAAATAATAATAAAAATAATTAAAAAAATAAAATTAAAAGTTAATTTAATAATTTAATATTATAAAAGTAGCTATTAAATAAATTAAAATATTTATATATATTAATATAATTATATATATAAAAATTATTAATAATTTATATATATATTTTAAAAAAATATTTTATTTAATTTTATAAATTAATAATAAAAATTTTAAACAAGCTTTTTTATAGTTATTATTTTATTTTAATTTAAAATAATTATATTTATAAAAATGCTATAAAAAATGTTAAAACATTTATATATATTAATATAATTATATATATATAAATTATTATTAATTTATATAAATATTTTAAAATTATAATTTATAACATTTTATAATTTAATAATATAAAGTTTTATATTATTTTTTTTATATTTATTATTTATATTAATTTAAAATAGCTATGTTTATAAAAGTTTTTATTATTTAAATTATTATATAATTTTATTATATTAATATAAAAACATTTAAAAATTAAAATAATTATAAAATATATTTAAATATAATTTAAATAACTTTAATTATATAATGTTTATATTATTACTTAAAACTTAGCTTAATTTATTTATTTTATATTTTTTTATTTATTTTATATTTTTTAACTTTTTTATTATTATTATTTATTGCTGTTTTTTTTAATTTTATTTTTAATTTTTTTTGCTTTTATTATTATTATAAACATATTAATAGCTTTAAAAATTATTATAACAAATAAATAATTTTTAATAAAATTGCTTATAAATTAACTATTAAAATTAATATAAATAAAATTTATTAAAAACAGTTATTTTAAAATAATTAAATATTAAAGCTATAATAATAATTTTTGCTTTTTAAATTAAGCGTTTTATTTAATATTAACTGCAAACTTTTTTTTTTTAATTATTAAATATATTTTAAAATATTTTTTTATTTTTTATTATAATAAAAAGCTTTAATAAACAATTATAATGCTTTAATATTATAAGTTTTTATTTATTAATATAACTTTAATAAAAAAAATATTAATTATATTAAATAGCTTTTATTAATATTTTAATAATTTTAAATTTATAAAATATATTTATATTAAATTATTTATTTTTAATTATATATTTTAAGCTAAGTTTATTTATTTTTTTTATATTAATTATATAATTTAAATAATATTTAAAAAATTTGCAAATAATAAATAAAAAATCGCTAAAAAATATAGTTTTAAATATAAGCTAATTAATTTAAAGCTATTTTTATAAATATTTATAAGCTTTTTTACTTTTATTAATATTAAAAAAAAAGAAAAAAGTAAAAACAAAAGCTTGTTTAAAAAAATAATAACTAACTTTTTAAACCTTTTAACTTTTTTACTAAATTGATGGCTAACTTACTATTATAGGTTGGGAATAGCCTTTTGTATGGCGCCTGCAGCCAAGGAAAATCACCAACTAGCGTTGTCAAGTTTTGTTGAGTTTATACGGTAGTAGATCTATGGCCCACTGTACCTACCTATCCATTAGGCAGCCCTATTGCACTTCTAATAGCCCTGGAGCCTGGAGGTACCTAGGCTGTAGTAGAAGGTTGCAGATAAGGTGTTCATACGGGATGGTTGAACTAAATGAACCTCCAGTACTGCCTCTGCTTCTGCTACTGTAGGTACTTACAAGTAGATAGGTAGAAGCCTTGAAAGACTGGGTTTACACTGCCTGCTGCATTAAGCACCTACCTGTAGATACCTACGCAGTGCTATACATGCAACCACTAAGGTCCACGGATTAGTACCTAAGTAGTAGGTAGTAGGAGGTACCTAAACTCGAAGTAACATGCACTATTTTCTCTCTCCTGTTCCCGTCTCTCCCTTCATTGTTGATCACACGCTTTCGACATTCAGCCCAGCCAGTCGAGCCAGTCTCACTCGCCTAGACATTTGGAATACGCCACCCGTGCTTCTCCATCCCGCAACGGCTCAAAAAACGTGACGAGAACATCCAGATCCATTCCAATCTGTCAAGACAAGCCCCGGGCCCAGTAGCGCCCTAGTCAGTATCCAGTCAGTATCCAGTGTTGTCCACCCCCCAAAACCCCCCAAAGCCGCCTCGTCATAGGCCCGTGGCCGCGCACAGATGTACACGTAGTCTAGTACCGACTCAGTTAGAACGGTCCATCTGCGCCAAGTCTGCATGTATCACCGCTGCCATCGATCCCGCCGCATCTGACTGACAACCGACGACACTGCCCAGTCCCATCCCGTGTGCCGTGTGTGCTGTCTTTGAGAACAGACCAGAGACCGGAGACGAGCGACCAGCACCGACACCATCTCCATCTCGACCACTCATCAGCCAGCAATCGCTGTCGCTGTTCTTGTCAATCCACCAACAACCCAACGTCCCGACGCCGCCGTTGCCGTTGCCGTTGCCGTTTCTGTTACCGCCTCCATCCCCTGTCCGCCAAACGAGCCTCCTATCCTCTTCACCATGTCGGGAAACCGCAATTATGATTTCCTCGTAGGTTTACCACTTCTCTTGAAGAATACAACGACTCTTTACAAATAATGGACATCTGTTCTATCGACTTAACATGTTGAGGACGGGGCTGACCTGGAATCGCGGTGGATAGATCAAGCTGCTGCTAATCGGCGATTCGGGCGTGGGCAAATCATGCTGCCTGCTGCGGTTTAGCGAAGACTCATTCACGCCCTCTTTCATCACAACCATCGGTATCGATTTCAAGATCCGGACCATTGAGCTAGATGGCAAGCGTGTCAAGTTGCAGATATGGGATACCGCTGGCCAAGAACGCTTCCGAACCATCACGACGGCCTACTATCGTGGTGCCATGGGCATTCTTCTCGTATACGACGTCACCGACCAGAGGTCTTTTGAGAGTAAGCTTCTTTTTTGCATGTCCCGATTCAGAAGTCTTTCGTTAGCTATGTCGATTTATCGCGCATGAATCTATACATTTGCGATATACATAATCTATCTTGTCGACATAGTAATTTTCAAATGGATCTTTAAGAGTGGTTGCTGACATCGGTTTTCACCTAGACATCCGAACATGGTTTGCCAACGTAGAACAACACGCCACCGAAGGTGTCAACAAGATCTTAATTGGCAACAAGTGCGACTGGGAAGAGAAGCGTGTAGTATCGACAGAGCAAGGCGAGGCCCTGGCGCAAGAGTTGGGCATTCCATTTCTCGAGGTTTCTGCCAAGAGCAACATCAACATCGACAAAGCCTTTTACAACCTAGCGGCAGACATCAAGAAGCGGATTATCGATACGTCCAAGTCCGATCCCTCGTCATCGTCTAATGTCCCCGTTGGTCGCGCCGCTACAGAGTCAGGTAGCAAATGCTGCTAAAGTAATAATGCTTTTAAGGAGATCAAACGATCAGAAAGGGATGGAAACAAGAAGCAAAACTCCCCAGGCACGATGCGGTCTCATTGACCCTTGAGATCGTGGGTTCAGCTTCAAAGAGAGACAGGGGAGATCTCAGCGTTGATATTATGTGTCCCCTTGAGCGTCACCAATAGATCGAGGGTATGAGTTACGGAGAGGAAGAGCACTGAGAAGGTGCCCCCAAACTTCGGCGGCCTGTATCATCAATCAGAGAGGAGAAATTTCGTCGTTTTGGGGGGGATTTGGCCAGTAAGAGCGTGCTTCACGATAGATATTCTCAGAAGCACAAACAAGAACGCAATGCGGCCCCTCGCCTACCTTCGGGCACAAGGGGTAAAATATCGTCTATCGGAGTTTGGTTGATATGGGACTTTAATACATGTTATTCCTCAGCCTGTTTATGAAAATTCGTTGCCAAGTATTTTTACATCTACTGCATGATACCGATGTTCATATGCTAAATCAGTGGATCAAGTGCTGTGAACATGTTAAGCTAATATCTATCTCTTCCCTGGTGACTTTTCTCACGTCACCAGAGAACTGTAGCATTGATTATCCTAGACTCCTCCCACGACGGATCGTTCTTCCCCCCTCCTCCACCCATCCGCAGCTTCAGTTCGCGACGGTGCCAGTTCTGCACGAAGCGATGGGCTTCCTCCTGGTCCATGAAGGGGATGATGAACCGGGGATACTGTCTGTAGCGCTCATTATTGCTCTCATCTGCCTCGTGTACGGCCATGACCGTACTCTGTCCGGTTGCCCCGCTAGAAGAGAAAGGAGTAGCACTATCTTCGTTCTCGAAGTCCTGCGCAGACAATCCCTCGGGTCTATTCTTCATGCCATCATCAACATCATCTTCCCCCCTCGCAGTGTCCTGAGCCCTATCTCTGGCTTTCACGATGCTCTTGCCAAAGGGCAGTATCCCCTTCTCGAGATCCGTCACGCGCCACGCCAGATGGCGGGCTTCGCCGTCGTCTTCGATGGCGCGCCGCAGCGTGTCGAGCGTCAGCCGGCCGCCGTCGAGGCGGACGAGCACGAGGAACTGGGACCCCGTGCGCGCGGCCAGCCGGTCCACGAAGCCGCCCTCGGCGTACAGCTCGGCGATCCTCGCGGGGCTCGTGCGCGACTGCGCCAGGCGCAGCGCCTGGCTCGGCGGCACGAGCGTGAACGAGGCGATGAGCTGCGCCACGTCCTCGCCGTGCACCGTCCGGCGCAGGCCGCGCGGTAGCGGCTGCTGCCGCATGTGGGCGCGGCCGTGGTGCGCGCCGGGGACGTGCGCTTTTCCTAGCTGCCAGAGGTGCTCGGCGCGGTCCTTGTACGCGGCGGCTGCCTCGTCTGTGTCGAAGAGGATGAAGTAGTGGCCTTGCGGCTCTAGCGTGTCCGGGTCGCGGGCTTGGATCACTTTGAGGATCCCGCCTACCCAGCCTTCGACGTGTTTCCCTTTTACTCCTAGGCGCAGGAAGTCGCTTTCTTGCAGGTTCTTGCTTGCGGCTGAGAGGATTAACATGCTTTTTGCGCTGATCGCTTGCGTGTAGAAGCCTGGGGCGTCGTTGACGATCACTTCTTTTTCCTTTTCTGCTGCCGCATCTTGCAATTCCTCGGGCAGGGCTAGACGGGGGGGTTCGTGATCGGCATTGTCGTTGAAGAGATGCGATGCCCAGCTCTTCTTTTCGTTATTGGACACGTCTGTTTCTGAGGCCGACCTGGCGTATGATCGCTTCGCTTCGTCTGGGAATAGTTGCTCGAAGAGCGAGGGTTTTTGTTGCGTTGGGGCTTGAGATGGGATCTCGGGCTGGTGACTATCGTCTTCCTGCTGCTGCGCGTTGCTAATGCTGCCGCTGGTGCTGCGGCTGTCACCGTGGTGAAAAGACGCTGAGGTGGTGGTTGCGGGCCGCCATGCTGCAGTTACCGATCGCAAGAGAGGCCGATGGAGCTGTCTTGGGAGCATGAGGCGGCGTGCTGAGGTGCCCTGCACATTGTAGAGCTTTGGATGCTGGGTTGAGATTGGTTGAAGTGAAGTATAAATTGCTTTTGGGGGAACTGGACTTTATGCGTAAGAGTTTTCTTGTTATAGCGATACTATTTAACACTAAGACCCTAGTTAGACCTAATATAGTTGACAACCATATAATCACAACCTAATAGGATTCTACCTATGTATAAAAATTCTTTTTTTTTTTCAAATACTGGTAGTTCGGGAGAAATAGAATAGGGTCGATTACAAGAGTTCTCGAGAGGAGTTCTCTCTATCTGCTGCTCAGATAGTTGAGATCTTCAGAATATAAAGCTAAAAGCTTTATTTGATCCACTAGGTATTATGCCTCTAAAGATAATATGCTACACTTTCGACCTAATATTTTCGTAGCAATGCTGCTGATGGCTCTGTGAAATCGAAGGGTAGGTTTGAAGAGAGAGAAAATTAAATTAAATTAAATATTTCGATTTATAAAAATAAAAGTAATAATTAGTGAAAACTTAGAAAGCATTGGCATTTCTGGTTTATGTGTTGAGAAATGCCTACTCAGTCTAACCCATTCATCAATAACAGCTTGCGGCAGAATCCAACGCACGAGGACCCCTAGCGGTGCTGCTCATACCAATCAACCTTGGTCTCCATCACTCTTACACAAACAACCTCGCCGGGGAGAGTCAAATTCCCAATATGAGGGACGAATATAAGACACGCATTCAACCGACGGATGTAGTCGGGCAGAAAAACCCAACCCACAAAAACGCCGCTAAAATATTCATTCATCCCTCGACTTTTGCACAGGCCGGCTTTGCGACAGGGAGCTCATGTCTCGTAGAAATTAACGGAGCGCAACGCGAGGCCGTTGCATGGCCCGGCGATTCCAAGGTCGCTAATAACATCGCGTCTGTAAGCCGTGTTTTTCAGAATGTCGCAAGTCTCGAGCTTGGCCAGATTATTCGGATAGTTCCTGGTGGTCCGGTCCCTAGTGCTCAGATTGTGGTTATAAGAGAAACAACACCGGATATTCCTCCCCTCCCGGACTCGGGGCCCGAGCATACGCATTGGAAATGTCACCTCGAGTATAAGCTTGGTGAGTGAGATCGGCTAACTCCTTTATCTTAAAATACGAAGCTAATTATGATTATAGAGCTCGCAGATTATATCCTGCCCGGCACCCCCTTTGAAGAGGTTTTCTTGAAGGGAACTCAGAGGTCCTTTATTGTTGAGTTCGTCAATGGAAGCACAAATGGGGTTGCGAAATACGATCCCAAGACCACGGTTGTCGAAATCACTAATGATGAAGCCACCGGTGTTGTGGGCAAACTAAGGCTTGAGCCTCTCCCAAATATGGCCCGCCAAATTGAACAGTTAAACGATTTCTTCGACGGGTATGATATTGAGTTAGACAAGAATGAGCGACCTCCATTTGCATGTGGCATCGTCATTGATGGCACTCATGGTACTGGGAAGACTATGCTTCTTGACCACATCGCCGCAACAGGCTGGGGTCGAGTAACACAAATCACAGAAGATGATAAGCCTTCGACGATACAGACGATATTTAAGACTGCGGTAGAACAGCGCGGAGCAATGATCATTTCATTCGACGATATTAGCACGCTAATAGGGAAAAACAATGCAAACCGACCAGGTTACATCAAAGCCATTAAAACCGGACTCGATGCCTTGTCTAAGAAGGCACACACGGACAATAGGCGACCTAATGTTCTGGTGGTGGCCACTTGCCTTGACTATCTAGATGATATCCCATACGATCTTCAGCGCCGTGGTCGATTCTGGCAACACATCAGTCTTCCCACTCCAGATGCTCCTGGACGAGCAGAAATCCTGCGCTCAATGAAGCCGCCATTCCCTGCCGAATGTTTCGAAAAATGTATATCAGATCTTGTAGATCGGACACATGCGTATACTGGGGGCGATCTAGATAGCCTCCTTGCAATGGCCATGCTAGCACGAAGGAACCGAGCGGCAACACAACCAAACGCGTTTCTGGAATGGGAAGATATCGCAAAAGTATTCAAAGACGTTCGACCGTCTGCTATGCGAGATATCAATCTCAAGCCGCCGACAATACACTGGAGCGATATTGGTGGCTATGAGGATGTCAAATTAACTCTCCAGGACGTGCTACGAAACCCAGACGTATGTTCATCTCTTAAAGCCGCAACGACTAAATCTAACAATGAGAATCATAGGATCGCGAGAAGAATCGCTGGATCCCGCCTAAGGGTGTCCTCCTGTACGGCCCACCCGGCTGCTCCAAGACCATGACAGCCCAAGCAATGGCGACAGAAACAGGCTTCAACTTCTTCGCCGTCAAAGGCGGCGAGCTCCTCAACATGTACGTCGGTGAGACAGAGCGCTCGATCCGCAACATCTTCAAACGCGCCGCCGAGGCCAGCCCGAGCATCATCTTCTTCGACGAGATCGACTCCTTAGCAGGCACCCGATCGAGCGGCTCGAGCGGCGGCGGCGGCGGCGGCGGCGGCGTTCAGGCTGTTACCACGCTGCTGACGGAGATGGCCGGTTTCGAGGAGCGCGGCAACGTCTTCGTGCTCGCCGCCACTAATCGGCCAGACTCGCTCGATCCAGCACTCCTCCGCCCCGGCCGGTTCGACGAGCTCATCTACGTGCCTCTGCCGGATGTGAAGGCGCGCGAGGCCATCATCGTCAGGATGGCGGAGAAGCTCATGTTCGAGGATATAGACGTAGAGGGGCTGGCGCGGTTGACGGATGGGTATTCCGGAGCCGAGGTGTCGAATATATGCGGCAGCGCGTTTAAGAGTAGTAAGGAGGCCGAGAATAATTCTACTACCATGGATGTGTTACGAGCGAAGATTAGGAGTACGCCCAAGGGTGTCACGCAGGAACATTTGAGCCATTTCAATGATTGGCATAATCAGAGGAAAGGAATATTTTAGAATAGACGCACAGTAGTAACAGATCAAAAGAGTAAAATATCAAAATAGTAAAAAAATAAGTTTACAGTCGTAGCTGCTCATATAAATACATGAAGCACTGACCTCTCCTTGAACGGCCTCGTGTTTCTATTCCTTTTTTCTCGGATAAGGATTTATTTATATTAACCCGTGTTCGCTTGCAGTCCTTCTCAGTTCTGACAGTCCGTATATGTCAATGCCTCCTTAACCTAGGACAACCTAAGCGTCTTCATAAACAGCATTACTTGCCCATTTATCCAAATCCTTTACCTCGACAGCAATTGCTGTAAGAAAGCAAGCAGGCGAGCATGATCAGATCAGACCAGGCACGGTAGAAGACGCGCCAAATGCAGAGACCCATTCAGGAATACGGTATGTACGTGGGTAGGTAGATAAGTAAGGACGAATAGTAATGATGTGCAACAACACATCTTAGAGAGCAGTCAGCTACGATAGTATACGAAGATAAACGCTGCGCGCCGCATCTCTTTATGTTAAAATGGAGTGGCGCTTGGTTCACGGCCGTATAGTGACGATGACGGTGGTATGGAGTGCGCTCAGACCAGACTCTTCGGGCTATACTCACATGAGAATCAAATGTTGACTTTTCTATATGCGCCAACTGAGAGGAAAGGGGGGGTAGCATGGTAAAATAATTTGGACTCTACTATATCATTTGCCTCGGTGGATGCGGAGGAACACACATAACAAACTGGCACGAATACCAGTATACGGCATTTTAGAGAGTATTCTCGAGGCTTCAAGTAGTAGCGTTGGCCCCTATATACACCATGTACATCTACTTGTACCTGAGCGTATTTCTGCGTTGGCACGGAGAAACCGTCTAATCGCCCTCAGCCGTCACAGGGGTGCCTTAATTCTCGAACCGATATCCCATATAACTCATGTAGGGTAACAAGCTCATCACCATGAGGAAATTGTCATATTGTTACATGTCGAATAATTCATCGTCTGAAGTAGGTATGATTCCGAGACAAAGAACACACACCGGACGATCCTTGATTACTCCTAACCTTATACCGACCTAAACCTATACCTATACCCATGCCAGCCAGTTCAGAATATCACTTCCATGCTCCAAGAACGCCTCGCCACCCCTTGCCATGCTATGCAATGCCACGCCCTATCATGAGAAACGAAACAGCAGTTACAGATATTCGGCCTCTCTCAGGAAACCACAATGCCAGAGGTCCCGTTATTATCCCTCTGGCTTGTACTAAGCCTTGAAAGTGAAGATTGAAAAGAAGAAAAAGTAAAAAGGAGGGCAATTATGCACGCCTCCATGCCGATCAAGATTGTCTCGTCAACCCCGCAGGCGCAAAACAGCAATGTCTCAGCCGGGCCGCTCTCACACATGCCGCAAGACGGTCAGGACAAAGAACACCAATTAATCAATCAAATCAGCAACACCTTCTCGTCCTCTTGTCCCCATCAACCGCGTCCCGGCTCTGCTGATTCGCACCACTATTCCCCGCATTCTCAATAGTGACAGCAGGCGAGAAACCAGGAGAGAAGAGCCAGCTCCTACGATCCCTGCCAACGCGAAAGCTGCCGCCCCGCGGATTGACGCCGTCGAAGTATCCACCTCCCCCCTCGACGCCGCCCTCGATGTTGTTGCCCGGTGTGCTGAACCCGCCGGGCGTCGACGACGTGGCGGCGAGGATAGCCTGCTGCATCTTGCGGTTCTGCTCGACGAGCTTGCGCGTCACGACGCGGAAGACCTCCTCGACGCCCTCGCCGCTCTCGGCGCTGATCTCGTGGCACGCGTCCCACCCGACCTCTTGCCCCCAGAACCCGCTGCTCCGCTTGCTACTCGGGCTGCGGGGTTCGGGCGCGCTCGACGGCGCCGGCCCCAGCGGCGTCGTCGTCATCGAGCCCGAGGTCCCCGGCGACGTCATGTGCGACTGCGTGTTGCCGCTGGGCGGCAGCGTGAGGCTCGTCAGACCCCCCGGCGTGGCGGTGGGCGGCGGCGTCGAGCCCAGGCCGGGCGCGAGGTTCTCTGCGACGTATGCTATGCAGCGCTCGAAGGGGACCTCGCGGCGGGTCGGGTCGCGGGCGACGATGTCTGCCTTGGTGCCGACGACGTGCAGGATGATGTCGGGCGGCAGGTTCCGGCGCAGCTCGGTCAGCCATATGCCCATCTCGGCGAAGGAGTTGGCGTCTGTGATGCTGTAGCAGAGGATGCAGGCGTTGGCGCCGCGGTAGTAGAGTCGCGATATCGAGCGGAATCGTTCCTGGCCGGCTATTTACACGGAGGGGGATTATTAGCATCGGCCATGAACATCAATATCATCAGCGCCGACAGAGAGAGGGAGGCAGTATGTACCTGTATCCCATATCTGTAAGCGCACAACTGTGTCCGTGTCGCTGTCGACGACGCGCTTCGTCATGAAGCTGGCGCCTACTGTGGAAATCGTCTCGGCTGGGTTGAATGCGCCTTTGCAGTAACGCGTTACGAGCGACGTCTTCCCGACGCCCTGGGAGCCGAGCACGACTATCTTGGCCTCGAGCGAGGACATGTCGAGGGGCGGGCGTTGGTGTCTATATATGTCAAATATATATATGTATCGGACACAGGAACCTGGTATTCGACGGAGATGGCTCGTTCTCGTGATCCCCGGGGAACGACGAATTCGAAGTTTCGAGTGCGACAGAGAGTTCAAACTTCAAATTAGAGGCGGTAGTATATAGAAGGAAAAGAGAGAAGAGAGAGGAGAATAGAGAATAGTAGCAGCCGTGTTCAGTCACCGCGTATTTTGTCTCGAGGATGAAATACAATGCGGGTCCGGCTCGCCGACGATCGTTATGTCATGTTGCTCTGTCTTGCTGTTCTGTTTTACAGAGAATGATATCGGCCGCTCTCCTCTCGGTAAAGGGATGCCGGTTGCACCAAGATAATGTGTTATGCCGTGCAGGTGTGCATATGTGTATCATGTAGTATCATGTATGTCTCCCGAATATTGATTATTTCGCATCGGCTGCAGTCTCCGGCCGTTACAGTAGAGACACCATGCGGGTAGATAAGGCAAGTAATATAGATATGAGTAGGTAGTGATGCAATTCATTCATGCAGCCGGCGCCTGTCCTCGAAGCTGACTGCCTGGATAGCCCCCCGATGGAACATGATTGGCCCATATTACTGCACTAAGTTAAGATAGGTAAGTAGTAAATATCAACTTGGGTAAATTAATTGAAATAGGTGCCTGTGGGATAGCACGGACAATACCGGTAACACGGAATTGTTATCTTATCTTTATTCTTCTTCTTTTCTTCTCTAAGATTTAAAGATCGCCAAAAATAAGTTCCATGATCAATTTTTCAGTCACCCTAAAGAAGTAGTAGATACGGCGGTGGTGTCGTCCGCCTCAATCCAAATTCATTAACCTCGAGGAGGATGGCATGGCACCCCAGATGGACATGTGAGCACGCTAGGTAGGCGGGTTCAAAGATGCGGGGTGTCTCCGCCAACCAATACCAAAAATACTTCCCTACGTTCCTTTAGTATATTGAGTTCATGCATTCGAGGTTCGAATAATGTGTCAAAAAATGGATCGTCGGTATCACGTGCAGCTATACACCTCGTTTACTCGGATATCTGGTTCCTTGAAATGATGTTCTCCTCAAAGTAGCCTCTGGGGAGCAGGTGTACATTCATACATAATCTGTATGAACAAACATTTACCTGCATCTAGTCAAGTATAACACACTGCATTGTGAAATAGAATAGGATATTGCGTATTGATAACCTCAAAAGGTCTGGCTTCAAGTATCAAGATTCAGTTTTAAAGTTGAGTATAGCACAAATAGTAAAAGTTTAGCTATAGCTCACTCTCACCATAATCTGTCCTTAACTAACAAAAAAAAAGGAAGATAAAAGAAGAGAAGATAAAAGAAGAGAAGATAAAAGAAGAGAAGATAAAAGAAGAGAAGACGGCCCATGTGTGTATATGTGTGTGCGTGTATGTGTTGAGTAGCGATAGTGGTGGATAAACGACAGTGATTTGTTTCATAGGATTCAGATGTGGTCAAATTCGTTTCGTTTCCCAGACTCCAGCCAAATACTAGCCTCTTATCGAAATAAATTCCAGCCTCATAGATAAATCTCTATCCTAGCTTGTAGCATCAGACTAAACCTCACTAGACTCACCCTCTTTTCGACGGCTCAGGAGACGAGCCGCCCTTCTTCGAAAGCTAGTATGCCCCTCATTTAGCTTAGATTTAGCTGCAGCAGCTCTGTTTGCTCCTGTAGTGTTCTCCTCTGAGTTGTTCCGTAAGCTGGGCTGGTGCTGTTTTTCCGCTCGCTCAGCCTTCCCTTGAAGCGCAGCGAAACTCTCGGTGCCGCGGACAAGCCATAAGCCGAGCACGACAAAGAACATCGTGATGACCAGCGACACGATCTCGGCCACGGCTATCATGTGTGAGTTGATACAGTCACATCATATCAGAGAAAGAGGGCGATAACCCACCAAACCAAGTTCCGATGTATTTCGTGGTATAGACATTTGTAGACTGCGTGCCATCTTCGGCTTGCGAGCTACTACCCGCTCCGTTGAACCTGACCTGATTCCGAACAAGAGAATCGATAGGAAGGGCGAACAGCGCCGTGACGAACGCAAGGGGCGCAAATATAATAGTAATGACGGTAAAGCCAATGACAGCCGTGCTCAGTATCAAACCAGCGATGCCAAGTCTTATACTAGAGCGGGTGTCTTCGATGCTAGCGTATGTCCGCTTCAGATTCAACTGATCTTGAATCATTTTCTCGACCCTTTCAGCATCTCTGTTGATTTTCTCCGCTCGTTTCTGGTAATTTTCGATTGTCTTCTTAGAGCTTTTCACTTCTTCCCAGGACCTCGTATTTCGCTCATCAGACGGGAGGCGTGGCGGAGATTTGAGAAAGCTAAGGGAGTCTGGATTATTGTGCTCGAAGTCTTCAATATAATTCCGCAAAATTTCGAGTTGCTGCGCCAGTATTTCTTGTACCATCGCCAATTCTTCCCTGATATCGGCGATTCTGAACATGAAAGCCTTCTCTTTCCTTATATCGGGCAGTGATGATACGCTTGGGTCCATGTACCTGTCAACATCCTCTAGAACGTGTGCTGCGCTGGCCTCAAAAATATCAAGCGGCGACGGAAACTTTCCCCTCATCTGGGGTTTGCCGAATACTGATATCTGATAAGCAATGAAAAGTCCCGTCTGCACACCAGGGGATACATAATAATCCCATGTGCCGAGACCCATATCCATAGGGTGGTAAATATCTTTGGAATTTGGATACTCGATCAAAATTTCTGAAAAAGCGGTTAAGAGATACCGATCACATCTCCAAAGCCACAGTTGCGAGACCATTAAGATCGGCTTCGTATCTTCGTCAGTTGGTCCTCCATCCACGGTCTTCGTACACTCTCTAGAGACAACCTGGGACTCGTTTCGAATATCCAGTGAACCAGTTGAGAGGCTTGGGAAATATGCTTCGTCCAATGTACGATCGGATTGTATCATAGATTGGACGAGCTTCCGAGTCATCTTCGCCCTTATATTGTGGATTCTACGCCTCGTCTTTTTCTGTACTCCTCGACTTCGAAGTACGAGACATGGAAACTGGAGATCTTAGCTTCGTCCCATACAGAGACTCGTGACATACTACAATAAAACTCCGCGCCTGTCCAGTGACCCCCCGAGGTAAGTTAAAATTGGACTCGTACAAAGGGTCAGTATATGGAAGAGCGAGATTGCTCGCGACCTTGACCCTCTCTCTCAATAAGGACGGGAGCCAGTCCGTTTTGCGGGTCTGAAACCCCATTTGTCGTCCATAGTGCATAAGAGCGAACTGAAGTAAATCAGTCGCGAAACCTGATAAGCGATATTATTCGAAAACATACAGAGAACAAGATTCCCTGTTACCAGTTAGATCATGCTGCGACGGGCGATATGCTGGGGTTATACATTTGCCCAGGGAATGTGCACCCAAACCGCGTGGCTATCTTCGTTCATCTTGCCAAATGTCGCTTCACTTAGCTGGGCACTAGATAATCGGGGCATTCTACCCCGTCCGACCTTACAGATACTGACACTGGGCATTGGTATCACCCCCATTAATTCCTTAAATCCGAAAAGTGAAACTACATCCCAAGTGAAGGCCCAACAATTGTCTATAGTTTCCGCATCCAGGTCTAACCCCAGAATAAACTCGACAGCGCCTAAAAGTCTACGGCGAACTGCCAGTTCTAACGGATTGTGCCTAGTTAGCCTGTCTTTGTGATTCATGATTATTGGCTCGAGTTGGATCGTAGACACAATATATTCGAGCATCTCGGTGGTAGGGTGATCCCACAGAGCGTAGAAGATGGCCGATCTACCATAAATGTCCTGGCAACTGAGATCAGCTTTTCCTTCCTCAACCAGGTATTTGAGAACCACCAGCGCGTTCCTGCAAACAGCAAATCGTGCTAATCGGTTGAGTTCAACCTTCAGCTTGAGCGAGTGACACTCCTGAATCCATGACAGAATGTCGGCTACGGATGATTCTTCAGATAGACGATTCAACTTCGAAACTTTTGCTCATATTAGGCACAATTCATTCCCCTTTACTCTCTATAAAAAGAGTTTTACTCGCCAATATTCTCCTTGTCACTACTCGATTGCTGGTTCTCATTTTTACTCTGATCACGTACTCCAAGTACCGTGTCCGAATATTGCTTCACTTCCGATGGTGGAAAATCCTCTATCTTGAGAACGGAATATTGGTATTCCTCATTTGAGCGGCTGCCTTGAAAAAGAGGATCATTCTTTGGGTAGCCTGGTACAAAAGGCTCATCATTGTCGTTATCATAAGATGGAAATTCGATGTATGGTTTGGGGTCTGATTCCGTCTCTGAATCCATAACTTTTTCGATTTTGTATGTTAATTCATTTGATCATCTCGTTGCGTAAACTGTGCAAACATAAGAGTTCGTCCTCAATTGAGAGACATGGGGGTTGCGGAGATAGAAAAGCAAAAAAACCCCAGTGTAGTCCTAGCTGAGGTATTGAGCGAGTACTCTAAAATCTATTAACTGCCACATTACGCGGTCGTCCTCTGACTGGTTGTCTTTTCGCCAATGAAATAACAGTTGCGGAGACGTGGCAACACAGAGCCGCATGGTGTCAGCTGAAGCATTGCAGAAGCAATGGAGGGGGCTGACATGTGTTCTACTGTGAGGGGGTATGATATTGTACTCGTAGTCGAATCAAACAAATTTTCGCGTAAGGTGGCCTCTGCCATATTTATTTATACCTTACAATTCGACAAAATCCCTTGAGATTAGATAAATGATTGGACCAATTCGTCTCGAGATCGACTCATCGCGATTGGTTTTGGCTGCATCGATATTCCGATCTACCTACATTTCTCAGCCACATAATGCGCTCTTTTAAGGGTTATGAATCGAGCAGTCGTCGTACATACAGGAGAACAAGACAGTTGAGATAAATTCCACATAAAAAAGTGTGATCTTTGTTTCTGGATTTTATACTCTGTCTATTATAGGTAGTATTTAGAGAATGCGAATCCACAGAAGACGTAGAACGCGTATTGGGACAAGATCTTACTGGGGTGATAACTCAAGCTGGATTCGACGCTCATGATATATAAGTATGCATAGAGATGCCGAGTGCTCCATATAAAAACAACAGCAAAAATACATTCTCTCCCCCTTCTGCTCTTACTTACATTAATATCTCTAGAAACCTACCGAATCCCCTACAACTTCGAAGGTTTCGGCACCTTCCACGCCGGCGTAGCAAGGGGATCGTAGACCTTGTGCCCAAGACTATCAACAGGCACACCCGTGACATGGCTATTTAGATTCCGCGTGTCGACGAGCGAGGGGTTGAGCTGGTCGACGCTCGTGCACCCGATGAGGCGCATGCCCATCTCTAGCTCGTCGCGCAGGAGCTGCATGGCGCGGTCGACGCCGTCGAAGCCGTACGCGGACATGGCGTACAGGAACGGGCGGCCGATGCCGACGCCCTTGGCGCCGAGGCACAGCGCCTTGAGGATATCGGTGGCGCGGCGCACGCCGCCGTCGATGAAGACCTCGATCTTGTTCTCGAGGCCCATGGACCGCAGCACCGGCATCGTCTCGGCGAGCACCTCGACGCCCGACGGCGCGAAGTCGAGCTGGCGCCCGCCGTGGTTCGAGAGCACCACGCCCTGGACGCCGCACTCGACCGCGCGGACGACGTCGTCGACGCGCTGCACGCCCTTCAGCACGATGGGCATCTTGGTGATGGACCGGAACCAGGGGATGTCGGCCCAGGAGAGCGACGGGTCGATGAACGAGGAGATGGCGCGCGCGGCGCCCTGCGACGTGTCCGTCTCCTGGCCGTTCTGCACGTTGGACCCGTTGTCGATGAACTTAGAGCGCATGTCCTTCTCGCGGCGGCCGAGCTGGGGGGCGTCAACGGTGATGAAGAGACCCTTGCAGCCACGCGCCTCGGCGTGGCGCACGATGCGCTCCGTGATGGCCCGGTCCGCGTTCACGTACAGCTGCAGCCACTGCACCTGATCGCCCTGCCGTGCGTCGACGATCTCGTCGAACGAGCACGAGGCCAACGTCGGGATCATCTGTACCACACTGTGCTTATGCGCCGCCCGCGTCAGAACCACCTCGCCCTCCGGGTGGCCGAGCTTGCCGAGCGCCGTTGCTGTCACGTAGAAGGGCATCGACACCTTCGTGCCAAGCATCGTCGTGCTAAAATCCACGTTCTTGACGTCCACGAGGATCCTAGGCCGGAACCATATCCGGTGGAAGGCTTCGTGGTTTTCTCGTAATGTCTATTGTGTAACCCTGTGTTAGTACTACATTAATCTCTGCATACACCAGGGTTGACGTAAAGCCAAAGACCCTAGCAAGCATGCAAAAGGGGGGGGGGGCAAAAGAGAAATGCGTACTATTTCATCATCGGCCGCGCTGGAGTAGTAACCCCAGGCGGTCTTTTTCATGACATTCTTGGCAACAGACTCAAAGTCCATCAAGTTGTAACATTGCGAGAGTAGGGGCTTGTCCTTAATTCGCTGCTGCCGGGCGGCCTCATCCGGATCCTCGACCTCCTCTACCGTGGCGACGGTCTTTATGTCGACGGGACCGAGGTGTTTAGACTTGTCCAGATACTTGTCCAGGGTATCTGGGGGGTGAATTGGTTCGAATTCTGCAGTTGCATCTTTGCCCTTTTCAGGGGGATCTTTTGTCAACACACGCACATGCAGGATACTTTCACTTCCTCGTATTCAGGAGGAGAAGGAGAGTAAAATGATAGAAGGGCCATCACATGTACTCACGGCATATTTTAATATGATTTTCATCCCACCAGGATGTTCTACGTTATGCAGGTCAGCAATCTTCAGCCTGATTCGCAGTAGCTCACGTGAGAAATAAAGATTAAAAAAAGATCTTACCAGGTAGGAATTCTGTCACATCGTATGCTTTTCCCTATCAGAATACCCCAAATCAGCCCGAGCCCAGCGAAGCGAACAGGTGCAGGTGCAGTTTCAACGAAAGATCCGTACGTGTATCACGACCCAGCAGGAGTCCTTGTTGTGGTGTTTAGCGACCTCGGCTCCAGAAAGTGGCGTCGCCATGGCGGAGAACTAAACAAGGGTCACAGCCGCCGTGTGTCTCAAATCGTGTGCAGGCAGATTTTGCTTTTCCTCAACCCCTCAAGTCGTTGAGTGATGTTGAAGATAAGTATGGCCGACTGTGAGATCCGATCTAGATGGATAGATAAACGAATGAGAGTCGCGGTGATGATGTCACACCGTAGCCGAGGTACCGAGCCGTCGGGGAACTCAATTGAGGAGGGAATTGAGCGGCACAAAGAGGATGAGCCTTGGGCGACGACAGGAAATAGTTACAAGCACAGGATACAATGCGCAATGCAAATATATAGTCTCAGGTATGCAATGGACCTTGCACGTTCCAGGAGAGAGAAAAAGAGAAGGTTGAGATAGGCGGTGTTTTTTCAAATCAGCAGATGGTAATTGGAGAAAAAGCTGGGGTACCGTGCTGGGGAAAGGCGATGGATAGCTCCACGCCGCTAAATAAGTGTGTCAAACCCAAAAGAGGATCCCGGTGCACCGACCTGGCAGCAAATAGTACCTAGCCTAGCCTTTTTATCACTAACGTAGCTCGGGGTTTCGCACAAAAGGATAGCGATCGATATGTTGTTGGATTTTAGGTTTTGGGTTTTGGGTTTTGGGTCTGGGGTCGCAAGTTGTCTGTGTAATCGCGGTTCAACCTACCTGGTAGTTATAGGGAATTTCAACTTATGTAGGTACACGTGGATATTGTTTTTCTCAGTAAGCATCGGAAGTGCCCATCACCATCACGAGATCCGGTGCAAGTCAGTCGACGGTGAGCCGACGATTTGCCTGTTTTGGTTTTCGTTTCGCCTCAGTTTATCGTCCTATAACGTGGCCCTAACAGTAACAATTATCTTCCAGCCTAGCTTTAACAATATAATGGTACCTTTAAATAGCTTTGATTCCCAGAAGCGTTTCGGTGCTGAGCTATCTGGAGAATTTAAAATTCAGAGTCAGGATAGGCGCGTCAGGGATAGGCCGTAAATATTTGGTGTGGCCTCGAGCTGTCAGGGATTCAGAGAATCTTCAACCATTGTAATCAAGTCTGTAGATCATGAGTATAACCGGATCACTAACTTGAGTGCTCAAGTAACTGGTCACGCCAACTTATGATGTTTTCACGAGGCTCTGGTAATGGTTCGGGTTATAGAAGGTATGATATCTATCCTGGTCGAAATTCGCTATGTAGCTATTCTACTCTCCGCACAGCATAGAGCAAGGGCGCATAGTATAAAAAGACCCAAGATATTGAAGAAAAAATTATGTGTACAGTCTAGAAAGAACCAGGGTATAGCAAAGACACGATTACGAGGCCTGACAAGCCGTCCCAGAGACCGTTTAGATTAAGTCCAGACTAACCTCGTCTTATATAGTAGAGAAAACATGTTGAAGCGAATGGGGTGTATCTTGACCTTCGGGTCTTGTAACACCTGTCCCATTAAGGGTATAAGTGAACTACAGAGATTCCGGTCGCTTGTCCTGGCTTCCGCCGGCGCTACCACTGCTCTCGCGGTGAGAAGCTCCCAGGTACTGGTCTTCGCCGCTCAGCTCTTCCAGGGTCTTGCGCTTGGTTTCAGGGACGAAAAGGGTGGTGAAGACGCCGATCAACATGAAGAGAGCGTAAATCTCCAGCACGTGGTCCAACCAGGTACCGTTGTCCCGGTAGCGTAGCGTGGCGATGGCGCCCTGGCCGATGATGGAGCCGATCTTACCAGAGGCGGCCGAGATACCGTGCGAAGTGGAACGGTAGCGAGTAGGGAATACTTCACCAGGGATGATGAATGTTGTCATATTAGGTCCGAAGTTGAAGAAGAACTGCGCCAAAACGAAGATGGCAAGCTTGGCGTGACCCGAGATGTGGTTGTAGGCAAATCCCCACACGATGAACAGAATGGTCAGGATGATGAAACCACCCATTTGAATGGGCTTTCGGCCCAACGTGTCGAGGGTAGCAACGGAAACCCAGTAACCTGGCACAGCTCCAGCAAGGACGACGATGAGATTACCAATGGCAGTCTTGTAGAGGTAGTCGTATGTGGTAACGGAGCCGGATGTTGAGAATCCAATGGTCTCGATAATGTTCGCGTTGTTAAGAGAAACTCCGTAGACTAGTATCGTTTAGTGTATGATTTACGTATTTTATTTTCAGATAGTACTCACAAGCAACATCCAAAGCGAACCACGAGCCAGCAGTACCAAACAGGAGGAGAGCGTTCCTGCGCATGGAGTAATGTCGAACGAAATCGCTCCAGCTAGCCTTGGGCACTTGCATCTGCTCCTGGGCAGTAGCACGAGTTTGCACACGGGCGATGTCGTCGGGGTGGCCTTCGCGCTTTCCCGACATGTATGCCTTGACGTCTTCATTGGCCTTTTCAACGTCACGGGCGACATCGAATGTGTAACGCTTCACCTTGTTAGCTTGAATTGCCGTCTTGTCTAGAAGGAGAGGGAGCTTACAGGAGTCTCGGGGATCGTCAAACGGTAGTAGAGAGCAATCGCTGCTGGAACCGCGCCGAATCCAACTAGAGCTCTCCACATCTTGTCGACAGCTACAGCGCACCATCCATCGCAGTGGCCGATTCCAGGAGACGCTGACAGAGCCTCCTTGAAGCCGAGCGTCAGGAATAGCATGACGAAAGCGCCAGTGAGCTGACCGATACCCTGTTGGGCGAAAACGGCACCCATCATGGCACCACGCCATTTCGTCGTAGCGAACTCAGAGGTGATGATACTGGAAAGCGGGTAGTCTCCTCCGATGCCTACACCGAGAAGGACTCGCCAAAAGATAATGAGACCGATGATGTTGACTGAAGGTGAGCCGGAAGCGAGGGCTTGGCCGAGGGTGGCAAAGATGATGACAATCAGCTCCAGACCATACATCTTCTTTCGACCGACGTGATCAGCAAGGTAACCGAAACCAAGCTGGCCAACGACAGTACCGGCCGAGGTCGCTAGTTTGATTGCATTGTCGGAAGACTGAGGAAGTTTGCCCTTGGAATCCTGGAAATACACAATTCCCAGCATAATATTGAGCAGACTGACGACGAAGATATCATATGAATCGGTGAAGAAACCGACACCGGCAACGACACATGCCCTGTAACCCAAGACGTCAGAATGTCAAAGTGATATATAGTAGACTCAGGGGATTAGGTGATGCATACCTCACATGGTACCAACCGAAGGGGGCCTTGTCGATCTCAGCGAGAGCGAGACGTCGACGCTCGTTAGGATCTTGAATATGAGCGAAGTCGTTATGAAAATTGTGGTAGGCATTGTTACCGCCGGCCGTCTTGTGGACGGGAGCCGACGGCGCCGGGGTGTCTTGAGGTGCCTCTTCAGACATGGCTTCGCAAGGGAGCGCGAGTAAGCCGCGCCAAACGACTGAGAGCAAAGACCAGGTTAATAAAAAGAAGGTAGACGGTAGAGTTGGATGACTGCTTGTCTGCGTCTAGCGACGAAGAGAAGATCGACTTGGACGTGCTGACCTTGGTCCTACCCAGGAACAGAGTGAAAGCAGATGCGTGCGAGCCGGGGAGGGTGCAGAAGCTGGGTATTATATCCCTGGATGGGATGGGTGGTGACTGGACGCCTGGATCTGCCTCTGCCTCTGCTGCTAGTGTAAGGTTAAGGTAAAAGTAAAAGGACAAGGATGCCAGGGTGAGTACGTACCTAGACTACTTGCAGACTACTGTTGGTAGTACACGTAAAAGTTTATAAGTAAGTACATCAAAAGGTACAGTGATGTTAGCTGCAAACCTACTCAGTCGGGGACCCATACAGACGCACATGCAACATCTAGAATGGAGGCCCGGGAACCGAGAAAGTTAGCTTGTCGGTGTCGGTACCCAACGAGGAAACGTCCACCGGTTCTGATATGACACCGCTAGCTTGGCTTGATGGCACGTCTAGTCCTGCCTGGTATACGATCTCCCGTCTTCTTCGACCAGATCGACTCACAAATATATAGTTCCCACCGTAGTAAAGGCTGGCGAGATAGACCAGTGAGATCACAGCGCAGATGATAACAGGCTTGGACGCAGTGTACTGATCGATGTTGTGGGTTTCGATGATCCCCAATTCAGCTCGATAAGTCGAAATAGTGTGGTGGAGTGTCAATGTGATGGGGACTGGAATTGCACACTACTGTAGTGGTGGAAAGCATAATGTGCCCCAACTCCTACCTGCGGTCCCTCCGACCTACCCTGAATTATAGATTGACTACGTCCTGCTATTGGCGAGGCGCATTCCACTAAGCCCCGGTCTGGCTGAAGGTCGAAACAATACGATCCTTAGGGCAGGGTGGTGTATGTAGGTATATTGTACCTACAACCACCAAGTGGCGAGACGGCATATGTTGTAGTATTCCAATTTAGAGACCGAGAAGCCCACCGAGTCGACATACCTATATCTGGCCAGGTCAGAGGCTATGGGTGTCCCAAGCCAGTCTGCACTGCCCAGACGCATCTGTTCCGAAGGTCTACAGCACGATTACATCGAGGAGCACGCGGGCACCATGGCAGCACACTTGCGCATCAAGCCATCTCGTCTAAATTGAGAACCAAGGCAGGGATGACCAGTCTTACTACTGGGTAGTGTAGTGTACTTGACGCGAAGTATGCACGCACAAGAGCGGAAGTCCCAGTCGAGCAGTGAGAATGGACGGTGGCTCGGGTGGGTTGTTTGTTCCACAGGCAGAGACACGGGCAGTGACGGGTGCAGAAACCCACGCGTGGGCTGGAGCATGCAATGCGGCTAGTCCGATTTAGCAGAGTATCACTCACGGACCGGGATGGCCTTTGCAGGATCTGCAATGGAAGCCAGATGGAAGCACGGGCGGATCGGTTGATGATGGTTTGGTCGAGAGATGCTGTGTTGGACAACGGTTCGAGGCTGACAGGAAGTCAATGGGTCGTTGTAGCTGGAGTCCACTGCACCAACTTGGCGCGAGCTAACTACCTGGTCTAGTGCCTGGAACCCCGGATACGCCTTTCTTCATCGGGTGTAGTGCCAGGCGGGAGACTAAGGGTCCTGCATGTCACTGGCGAATGAGAGTCGCAGAATCGCACACGTTTCTCCCTTTCCGGCATGTCATTGGCTAAGAGCCGCACGCATCTCTTCAAACACGTGTGGTTGTCATGGAATCTATTCGCCGCGGCAAGACACACAACAACCCCAGCATCAACTCTAGAATGCTTCAGCTGGAGAGGCATTCCACAAGGAAACCACCGATGACGTTGCGCAAACCAACAAAACAAGACTCAGCCAAGCCGGCAGGCTGCTTTGACAGCATCGCCAGTACTACCCACTTGGTGACGGCAAACAATCGGCCAAGAGCATTTAATAAACTTTCCGGAGGCTTGGTATCTCGCTTGGCTCTTGGGTTTGTGGCTGTTTAATCAGTACTACCGGTACTAAGTAAGTAGCTAGGTTAGGTGTGTAAGTCTGTCAATAGAAGCGTAGGAAACTGCATGAGGGGCCCTACGAACACTACAGTAAAGCATTACACATAACAACCGACTGGCCCCTTTAGTCCGCCTCGTAGCAAAGCGAAGGCAATTATAAAATACAGAGAGCCCGAGTCCGGCCGAGCAGCCCGTGGCCAATGAGCTTTCCGCATTGATACACGCCCTTCTAGTGTATGCCCATGAATTAGGCAGGACGACGATTTTTCTTGATGTGATTCGATGCACATCCCAGAGCTGAATCTTTCTTTCAGGAGACAGAGCCTCGGCACCGCCCTGGGTTTAGCTAGTTTAGTGACCGACTACTACACGAAGCTTTTACTTATGAGACTTTGCTCATGAAAGTGGCAGCTAGTCGACATTGGTTGTTAGCCTGACTGAAACTCATTACCCAATAAAGTATCTGTCTCACCCATACTGTTATGCTACTACCTACCTAATACAACGTCGTGTTGGATGAAGCAAAGTAACACACATTGGTGTTGCATCCCTTTTTTTGTGTAATGCTTTAGGCAGGCTGGAATAAAAACTAGAAGAAGCAAGATATGAGCGCCTTCAACGAGGCATTTACTTAAAAATGCTTTTTGAATCGGTCAACTTGATTGGTTAGTCTTTAGAGATGTAAAGGGCAGTCTATAAAGGACGTATTAAGTTAGTTGGACTAGAGGCTTGGACTAGAGATCAAGCTCTTCTGCGTCATGGGATCAGTTGACTAACAAGAACTAATAGGTGCTGCTGGTACTACGGATCAAACTCGACCCAATAGACAGAGCACTTAATTATTAGTTTAGTCGATTCGACTGTGGAATGGAACTCAGGGTTTCCGCGGCAGACCTTTTAGCATCAGAACTGGTATAGTGGCAAGTGGCACGACCACACTGAGCAGATCATCTGCCTATACCTACATAACCTTCTAGTCGAGTATCGCACGACGGTGGATACCTAGGTTGGAAAATCAAGTCCACGTGCGTAAAAGTGTAGGCGCTGCGTTAAGGTTGACTATAGAGTTGGTGGGAAAAAAAAATCTAATTTTGGCTTTCGACCAATATGTGTCATGCCAAGAAGTTCGTACATCTTGAGTACAACTGAAAGTTTTACAAGCCCCTGGAATGTGTCCACACACGATGCTTAAAGCAGCCGTACATACACTGGCCAGATTCACTTTTATGGATACCACGCCCCCTTTAAGCTGTTTCTGTAACTGCAAAATTTATATCTCACTGGCAAAAAAGCTTTCTCTTTTGGGGGACCACGCCACATTCATGCTCTTTCGCCCAGTAGTCATGGCTGGCCAAGGTGAATTTCTTTTGCCATGAAGCTATGTTTCGTAGTAGAGTTCGGAAAAGGCTGCCCAGTTGATTCATCACCAATCGAACAGGCGTAACTCAACAAGGGCGAAGGGCAGTGTAGAGTGTTTTCTACACCTCAACTACCTCGTCATCATCATCATCATCATCGTCGATCTCCTGGATTTCGTGTTTCCCGTTCTGGACCTCACCGAGCTCCTCCACACGTGACTCGGCAGCCTCATCCGCTTCATCCCGCACAAGCACCTGGACCAGCCGCTCACAAGCGTCCTGAACCCCCTCGTTCTGTACTCGCGCATGCGTCTCTCTAATAATCGGATACACCTTGATTTCACGCATACGCTCCCGAGCTTCGCGTGTTGTCGATAATAGCAGCAGAGTCTCGACATGTGTTTGGATAATGTTGGGATCTGAATCTCGCTGTTTGTCTGGGGGGAGCAGCTGTAGGTCTGGCAGCATGGCCATTGATTCTTCCAAGTCATACTCCTCGTTGCCTGTAATGGGCAACAAGATGTAGGGTAAGATATCGACTTCGTTTTCTGAAACGAAGAGCGGATGTGACGGTACGTCAAAGGCTACATTTTTTATAGTTGAGGCGACCCCTTTTCGTCGAATGTCTGACTTGTGTTCGGTGAAAACTTTGAGCTTCGTGATAGGAACGACGCCGTCGTAATCCTGCCGGCGCACAAAGTGATGGCGTACTTCGGCATGTTTAGTGAGATCGGCGAACAGGTATGATAAGTGATCGAAATCAGCATGCTTATTATACGATGCTTCTTTTACGAAGAGATCTAGTAGCTGGTTTATGACCAGATCATCGGATTTGAGTTCTTTTGGCGGGGGTTGCTTTTTGTCCACAACAGATTTGAACGAATCTGACTTGGCAAGATTGGCAAGTAACATGGAAAGAAGGTTAGCATTTGGTTCGACTGGGACCTATCCTCGCATGCATTAGTGATTCCAAAATTCCCAGTCAGGGTTGCACCACTGCCTGTCGTAGGTATCTATACTCACAATAATTTGTCTCAAAACCTCGGTGACAAACTTGTCGTCCGATACTAGATTTTCGAGTATCTCATGATCGGCAGAGAGATTGATGAGAATTGTAATAATGTGTTCGGCGATATTCTGTCGAAGAGATGGTTAATTGACTTATTTTCACCCATGATAATGGGGCCAAGACGAGATTTCATCACATACAGGGAGATCTTTGATTAAAAGCTTTAAATTGTGAATTGGCTTGAGATTTTCGCTCTTGAAAATATTGGGTTGTGATATCGAATATGGGATGAGGTGTTCTGCCGCGATCTCTCGGACCTGAGGCTTCGGATCGGCTACAAGGCCGACTAACTGCAAAATAATATGAGATTCAGCTCGCACGAAGTTTTATTTGTGATGATTTTACCTCTTCTAATTCGGTAGGCATACTGGCCAGCTTCAGGAAATGATCTGCAGCCTGTAACAAGATTCAACCTCTCGCTTATTAATTCGATGAGATAGATGGATTCAAGCCAAGTGCTGTTGAAGAGCTCATATGCTGCTGTTGACATGTGCTGGTGATGGAGGGGCTCGCTCTTTTTTGACTGGGAGCCGATAATGATAGCGGAGGGGTATGTGGGTACACAGCTAGAAACAGTGTCCTATTGGCTATATGGGCAGGTTTAAGCACCTCACCCCACTTTATTTTTTTGAATTTTGTGAATTATCACCTACGATAAGACTTCTTGGTCGCAAAAAGAATCCGGGGACCCTGCTGAGAACCGTCTCTGCCTTCGACATTCCTTCGACGTTAATTCGAGAAATTCCACCGCGACAATTCTTGGAACGATTCCAAACCTCACAGAGTATTTGCATCACGATGCCGAAGGCAACAACCCCCACTTCGGGGCGTCGACGGGGTCTGGAAGAGGAGTATTTAGTCGGATCTGGGCTGCTTAAGAATCGACCTAGCAAATCCAAGTCCAAGTCGCAGCAGGACGAGGATGAGGAACGGGATAACGGCTTCATCGATGCTCGTGCGAGTCGGAAGATCTTGGATATTGGCCGTCAGCTAGCTGAGGAGGACGCCCCAGCACGCCGATCCGAGCCTGATACCACTGCCGCTGCCGCTGCCGCCTTCGGGTTCGATTCGAGATACGAGAGCGAGGGGCAAGACGGGCCATTCGAGGAAGAGGAGACTTGGGCAGACGATGACGACGACATAATCGAGAATGTAGACATCGACCCAAACGATCTCCAAACATTTCAACAGTTCCTCCCCCCCAGTCTAGACGACGATCCACTGCTCACTGAAGGGCCATGGGCGACAACGACGCAAGAGCCGGGCGAGGAACGGGGCACCAGTACCAATCTCGCGGATTTGGTAAGCAGAAGCCATTTATACATGTGGTCTTTCTGGTATAACTGACAATACTCTCCTAGATTGTATGTAGGATTCTTTTATCCATTGGCCCTACACGGTTCTGCGTCTAATACACACTTCATATCTCTAAAACTCTAGAGAGCGGGCCGACTTTTGACCGTCAGGCACCATTTCTAACTATCAACTTTGCGTAGCTGGCCCGAATCGCGGCTCACGAAGCCGGAGAAGATCGGCCAGAGGCAATTGAAGATGAAGGCTTTGAATTATCGCCAAAGGTTGTTGAGGTGTACAGTAAAATTGGTGCGTACAGGATTTCCACGTTTGGTCCATTAGTCTCTATTTCTTGGGCAATCTGTGAACTCTAACGCTAACTCTTCCGCAGTGAGTTTGTCTCTAGTCGGATTGTGCGAAGTGGAAACGGCGCCACTTCTGCATGCTTGAGAAAACAGAACTTGTGGCCTAACACATATTTCTGTTATAGGGACTATTTATGTCTCGTTATAAGTCGGGGAAATTGCCTAAAGCGTTCAAGATTTTACCAACCGTACCACACGTAAGTTTAGTTTCAACTTGTTGCTCTGACTGTTCTACTCACTCGCATCTATTTCACGCTCTACTGTTTCATCGGCGCTGGACGGTGATAAGGCCTCAGTGGTCTTTGTACCATTCAACATCCAACTTTTTGCCTAAGTCGCACTGTTCATAGGGGGCGTTGGGTTTCTATCAGGGCTATTCGCGTATATGAGCTGGGGTGAAACATTTTGAGCGTATAACGCGATTGACCAAAACTCGTTGTATTTGCGAGGCTGTTTCTTTCTGTTCAGCTTCTATCCACCCCGAAGAAAATCCCCCATGGCCATGTTACAGTGCGATGACTATAAACCAGCAGTTGCACCTACTTTTTTCCTTATATCTATCTTATGGACTTCAAAGCCAGCTCCTGAGCAATTTCCGGCCTATTGGTTCAAATCCTCTTGACAACAAATAATATTATCATTTTAACTCCGTGGATATTTGACTGACCGGGTTCTCCGATAGTGGGAAGATATAATACAGTTAACGAAACCGGAAGAGTAAGTTGCCTTGTTATTTTTTCTTATGCATTTCTATCTACGGGCACGAACATTGGTTTTCACCCGAGAAGCTTGAGATTTTTCATTGGTATGGACTCTTCTGTGATTAATAGCTCACATGCCATAAAATAGATGGACACCGAACGCGGTTTTCGCGAGTACGAAACTATTCGTGAGCGCTAAGCCTGGCGTTGTCAGGACGTTCTTGAACATGGTTCTATTGGAACATGTGCGCGACGACATAGCAGAGGTTGGTGCCTTGTTTTCTATTTGACTGATAACAATAACTAATATATCGTTTTCTTAGACAAAAAAGCTAAATGTCCATTTGTTCGATGCTCTGCGAAAAGCGCTATATAAGCCTGCCGCTTTCTTCAGTCAGTAGCTCCCCATTTCGCTTTCTTTAAGACCCTTTCCCAAGTCTAAAATTATATGTGAAAAACTCGTTGTACTTTCGAGATACTTGCAAATCACCTTAAAATGGCGATCGCTAACTCTGAGTTTCGCAGAGGGCATTCTTTTCCCGTGAGTAACACCGAGCGCTTCTCTTTTGTTTTAGCTCAATCCGTGTCAAGAGTCCTACGAGCTCTTAGAACTCTTCGCTCAGCATGGGTATTATTAACGCCTTAGAACAGTCTAGTAGAAAACAACCCAACTCTTAGGGAAGCACACATTTTGAGCGCTGTTCTCAGGTGAGTAAACTTATGACATATAGGTTTTCTCGCGAGATATTTTCTAGAATAAATGCTAACTTTACTGTTTAAAGTCGGGTGTCTATACCAGGTGAGTAAGCTACATGCTACATTCAATAGGAGACGGTAAATAGACGCGACTTGAACGTTTTCATTGATACATGTCTTGCTATAGTGTTGCACAGTGGTGCTGCTTTAAAGGGCTTGTGCGAGGTAAGGAGTTTACTCATATTCAGGAGAAAAGATACTGAACTTCATACAGATTGCTGCACGTGAGGCGTCAGCTGGCACCGAGTATGTGCTTATGAGTCTTCGAAATCCTTTCGTCGATTTTCCTTCTAGCTGCCTGGCCATTACTGACGCGAAACAGAGGAGGTGGAGCTACAAATGTCTTCATAAAAACCCTATTGGACAAGCGCTACGCTCTGCCGTATGTTCTCTCTTAGTCTATAACCTTTGTACTCATCGCGTATACAGCCCGTCGCTAACCATTGTGAAACAAACAGGTGGCAAGTGGTTGATTCATTAGTCTTCCACTTCTTACGGTTTCGCAACACCGACCCCGCCTCTGTTACCGAGGCTGATGTGATGAATACTGGGGAGCGTGCTGCCACACAAGCAAAATTGCCAGTAATATGGCATCAAACTTGTAAGTCATTTACCCTAATGATCTACCCTACTCATGAGTAGTCGGTGATGGCTAGCTAACTCGTGATACAGTACTGTCATTTGCGATACGGTACAAGAATGAGATAACCGAAGACCAGGTCAGTCATCATATCCCATTTCCTTTAAACCGCCTCCGGGGATTAGGTCTTTTTCATCCCAGCCCGTATGAACTCATAGGGAAACGGCAAACACTGACTACTGAGTCTGAATAGCGTGAACTCCTACTGGATCTGCTCTTATCCCATGGCCATCACAAGATTGGGCCAGAAATTAGAAGAGAGCTATTAGCAGGACGTGGGCGCGGCGTTGTTGCAGAGCCTCAGGGCCCTGCGCTGGATGGAGATGACACCATGATGATGGATTGAGTGATTGACGAAAAGAGGTGGACGAAGGCTCACTAAGCCGTGGCGCCACAATGGGTAATTTCGGTCGGCATGTGGGATCAATTCTATGAAGGAAGGCTCGAAGAAAGGGCGGAATAGCTCTGACGTCAATGTGTAATGAATCTTGAGGGTATACTGATATGAAATGGGATTACTGGGCGTTCAGGTAGATTCTCATGTCGGCAGTATCAAATCATAATTGATGCCTTGTTAGTAGACACCTATCGAAGTGACGACCTAATAGTCCTGTATTCATGCTCGATAAATGCAGACTCTGGGCAACAGGATATAGCTTATTGGCTTCACTGAACTATGTGTGAATCAGGATCTGGATGTTGTCTGCTTTTCATTTTTTATTTTTATTACACTCAGAATGTTGGTGTCAAGAATTGAATTTCACAAATTAAACTACAGAAGAGCAAGCCTTCTTCCTTTTCCAACCCCTAACTCTCACTGATCCACATGCTCAGGCTAATATCTCGTTGATTTGATATCAACAGGTCCCGAGCAAGATAGAGTACACAAGTCCATTCTAACACAACACAAATCTGTGATGCTTCGGTCAATCAAATAAAAAGTTCCGAGATCCGGAACTATCACTCCTCGTCCCGCGCCTTGATCTTGCGCTTCTTCTTGTGCTGCTCGCCATCGACAGGTTCGTCGGGAGCAATGAAGTCCTTCTCGCGGTCGCGCTTCTTCTCCTCCTTCTTGAGCTTCTGCTTCTCTAGGCGCTCCTCCTGCGCCATGCGCTTCTTAGCGTCGCGGCCGATGTGGTACTCGCCGGCCTCGAGCTGGATGTCCACCTTGCTGGGCTCCGCAGCCGGCGGGAAGGGCGTGTACGCCTTCTTTTCGCTGACCTTGTGCGGCTTGAGACGCTTGCTTAGGCTGCGTTTCTTGTAATTGGGGAGGAAGCGGTCCCAGGACTCGTTCTTCAATAACGGATCCCTAAAGAAATGGAAGTCAGTATCTACTTTGTCAGATTTGCCATTCGGCAACCTAAATGGTTCGTGTTGCACAGGGCTAGGGCTATTATTGCGCAATGCCTGAGAATGGCAGAGCAAAGCCAATCGATTGGCAGGCTAATTCCAACGTATATTGGCGGCTAGGCATGAATGAACCATATCATTTCATGAAAAATGGCACCGTCACGCAAGCGAGGGGCAATATATAAAAAGATATCTCCTCGAAGGCCAATGATGATGATGACAGACGATCCTAGAACAAGTTCTTTGCTATGCGGGTAGAGGGGAAAATAATATGACGTTGAATAAGGGAACTTACTTGGCGAGTTCTCGTTTTACCATGAGCTCTTTAATTTGGTAGATGGGATCTGCTGCGTGTTAATTTGAGCTACAACATCGGTGTATGATATCCATGACGTAGTCAAGGATCTCGAAAAAGAGATATATACTCACTATAAATTATGTTAGCTTGAACCGCGGAACACAGACATGAGAATAAGAAAGCACTGTGTACGTACCGAACGTTATGCATAGTATCTTCAACTACTCTCCTCACCTAGATTCCTATCAACATCAAGACCACTGGCGTGGGTAACAGCGTCCGTCCGACAAGAAAAATTGAAAACAAATGAAGAGGAATAGCTTTTCTGAAAATGTCTCAAAGCTATGCAGCGACCTAGGGGCGCGTTTGGCTTCGCCTGGAATATCGCGGGGAGGTCTTACTTCTTTCAAGCCCTTGGTCATGGTCAGTGATGTCCTGGTATCTAGATCACTCAGTAAAATGGGACATACCTTGTATCCACCTATTGCGCTGACAGTGTTACCTTGGACCTACGTTAGATATTAGCAACGGCTTTCATAGAGTACACCCGTGTAAAACCCGGAGGGCGCAGGAGTAGAGAAGACGCAAAAGACACAATTGTGGTCGCTGTCTGAGTGTGTGCAAAGCTAAACTGAAATATTGAACCAGGGTAATCTAACCTGGATGTACGTGTTTGTGAGTAGTTGAAGGGCTTTCAATGTCGCCGCATTTGGGCCCTGTGATGGATAGGTCAGTCTCCTTCTCGGATAGAGTATGGCTGAACTAGTACCAGTAATCTTTGCCGGCGCTTTACGAATTTCTCCTTATTATTCACGCTGCAAGGATTAGTCGGATGCTTCGTAGAATGGATGAAGAGCTTTTCGACGAAGGTCAGGTTACTTACAGATTTCGGATCTTTATCACATCTGAGGCCACATCATCTTGAAGTACACGCAACGCTTCTGGTGCCGGGACACTGCGTGCTAATAGCTTTATGAGATCACGTGCCTTCACTAAGAATAGGTCAGTATGAGCATCGTATAGGGGAGGGTAGCTATTTACGTATCGCTGCTGGATCCCATGTTTTCTTAGTCTGGTATCGTTAGCATCTCGGATTCAATGGTGCAATGTCTGGAAATCCGAATAGCACTGTTCTTCCGGACAAACGAGGAACAACTCACTAAAACGGTGTTAGCTAATTATTTCATGAATGGTCCACGGGTGAGGCAAGAGCGTTCAAGGAAGGGAAAATTGATACGTACCTGTTTTAACCTCCACTATTCACACTGGCCATTAGTAAAGGGTACAATATAAACAAGGCATACAAATTGCGTACTGCTGCCGTTTACTAAATCAAGTGTGCAAGCACTTCAAGATTGCGAGTCAGCACCTTCTCAACTAATTAATCTCGAGTTCTGGAGGATATGGGAGTCTGGGGACAGGAAAGTAGTCTGAAGCCGCGGGCTAGTTTTGGGGTTTGATGTTACTGACACGCCAAGGTTTTTAAGCGCTTTTGTCACGCCGGGCCAGGCCTCTCGTAGATAGACCTAAGAAGTCAGTGCGGAACTACTAGAGTAAGATGGAGAGTCGTACTTCGCGATACTTTGGAAAGAGCACTATGAAAGAGCTTTCCTCGGCGAGATTACCACCGGCATTATCCCTTTGGCATTCGTCAGTATTGCTGGTCGCGGCGATATATTGACGGGATACGGAATAGATTGAATTATGAATTATGAGGAAATGTTGCTGGTCTAAGCAGGCCAGCATCGTCTGTGGCAGTGATAGAAACACGATAGATATGATTGGTGTTACTCACGCAGGCAGGAAAGGATCAATCCTATCAAATAAGCGGTTAGCATGCCATAGATGAACCTCAGAGGCAGCGACAGCGAGGGCCGAGTTCCTCTCTTCATAGAGCATGAAGCGAATAGGGAGAACGTACTTCCACTTGTCGATGTCGTCGGTCTTTGCTAGATTAGCTATAAACATCCGTTTTTTATCATGCATCAATACTCACATCCCACTGAGAGGCAGTTAGCATATAGATTCTTCCGACGCTAAAGCTTATAAGAACTTACAGGCTTGGGAGCATTATTCGTTGAGGGCATGTTGCGCGTTCTCTGTCAGTTCACAAGGTGAGAATAATGAGCGGTAGGCGCCGAGGCTATTGATTCAAAGCAAGAGACAAAGTGAACGAGGTCCTCTGACTTCTAAATGCGTTGGGTGTAGTCGATTGCAGCCGTAGCTTTGAAATTTCGGAGTCGAAGATGTAAAATATCAAGCTTGACGCTAAGAATCTAATCTGCACCTTGTTTTCATTGGCCACCAATGTCCTATCTCTTTTTGGCTTGAGCATCTGTCAGCATACGATTGCCAGCTGACACGGATGTAGGTGTGGACACCGCGCCGCAAAACCCATATAATTAAAACCGATAACTCCGTTGCCTTTTAGCCAATCAGATGAATAGTGCGCCTTGGCAAATCTAGGTAGGTACCTACGTACCTCTAAGTACCGGTAGTTTAGGTACATGTAGGTAATCGTAATACCTGTTAGGAAGCGGCCTGCGGCTCTAAGAGGTTGTATGTCTGTCTATTCGATAACATGAGGCGTGGTGCGCTTTCGGGCAAAAGTTCTTTTGTTAATTTTATTATTATTTTTTATTACAGGCCTTGATTAAGTCTCCTGCGGCGAAATCCAGGCAAAGGGTTATTTAATATAAGCTTCTCCAACCCGTCTAATGTCCTCCTATTCATCATGCTAATAATTAACTACATAGGCGCATGTCTTAGATGACTAAAGATGGGCTATAATAGACAGGTTAGTCCATGCTATCGGTATGCTTCAGGTCTCCCGAGGAGTGATGTCTCTGATGATTCCGTCTAAAAACGGTCACACTGCGTCAAAAGTCAGCATGCTAGATACCTACTAATATAAGATGGAATCTCCTTTTTAATTGCTTGTCATTCTGGCCATACATGTCAGCCCGAGCGCCGAGCTGTGCTGCAATTAAAATCAAGGTGAGAAGGCCGCTGGCTGAGAATCGGAGATTCCATTCATGAGTTCTGGATATATCAAATCCTTGCCGATGATGTCTGTCAGCTAGGCAGCGATCTCTCCTTGTTGTTCTTCTCTTGTGTGCCTAGTAATTACTTGTCTTGGCCCAGCTGTATGCGTGCCTTAGAGGCACCGTCAACTACCGAAAGGCAAGTAGCAAAAAAAGTTCTTTCAGGTACTTAAATTAACCAAAACGCCCAATTTTGCCTGCCACATATGCTGAGTAGAAGTTGGAAGCAGAGGGTAGGTTGCTTGTCGTTAAGGTATCCAAGATATTCGTGTAGAAGCTAATGATAGCCAGGAACTCCGACTAAAAGCTTGAAGCTAAACTCGCATGCTAACCTTCATTAGCTGCTTCTATGTATTCTCATGAAAGCGTTTTAAATGTGTTTTCTACCTTTGGGATTCAGGACAATGGTCTGTTGGTGCAGCCTCCATACGATATCTGCCCATTGAAAAAAGGAAATGCTAAATCTGGATGGTTTGAAGACGACAAGTGTCACCTCTCCTAAATAAGTCTAAATTTGAATCTTCAAGTCAAGTTTAGCCTGGAGTACATACGTCTACATACTGCATACATAAATCTAACCGTAGTAGGGGAGCCGAGCCTAAATAAAAAGGCGGCGAGTAGGTACACTAAGCCCAAGAGTGGTAAAGCCAATTACCGGTATCTCCTATCATCTTAGTATCCCTTTGAGTCCCAACATCCCTCCGTGACTTTAAAAGTGGAAAAGTGGAATATGCACGTCCTAAATCTAACAAGATACGGCCAATTAGATATCTATCTACCTAACAGGTAGAGTCTCTATTGGATTATGTACATTGCCCCGTTATTCCACTTTTCCACTTTTAAAGTCACGGAGGGATGTTGGGGCTCAAAGGGATACCTCTTAGGTACTTGAGTAGTACCATGTAGGTACAGACACAGCCTGCATGAGAGCTAACTGCCTCTCACAGCTGGAGCATTGAAGCCATTAGGTAATCCGACCCCTTGAAAACTCTGTGCTGTACAAGCCGAGTCTGATTCTCGGGCTGGGTGGTCGCGGTCTTTGACTCCTTCTACCTGTAACTTCTGCGCGCCAAATACCCACAATAAGAAAAGGTTGGAGGCTCAAACCGATCACCTGTCTGCATATCCATTTACTACGTACTTGTCGACCCTTCTTTTAGTGCTCGCGACATTCACGCGCTCACCACCTGCCTCCCATCTTCAAAAAGTCTATTTTCCTATTGGACAATTCCTGGGGCGTTGGGGAATTACCGAAGCTCGCGTCCGTGTCAATTGAGACTCCACCTACAGTTATCCCACCGGCAGCCACGATATCCAGTGATCCCTATTAGAAGTGCGACTTCTGTAATCGGCCATGGAGGAAGAGAGGGCAACAACGCCTTTACCGGCGACCATCGAGGCCGTATCGCAACCAGGCTCAGCGTCGCCAACTACAGCATCTGCGGCAATCGCCCTACTCCCCGACAATACAACAACAGGCGCCACAGAGTCACCAGAGTTACAGTAAGTACAAGCAATCCTTGGAACTCGAGCATATCCAGCAAAGCAAGCGCGCAGAGACGGGCAAGTAAAGAGAGAGGTGCAGCGAGGCCAATGCGCTCAATAATGGTTTTCCGAGAACATTGCTGGCATGGGTTCATGCGCGATCACCGTGAGCGTAGGGCTGCAGGCTGTGTTGCTTCGAGATGTGCACAATGGCGGCGGCAGCCATAACAGAATACCGCGCTATGTCCACTACCTGCCGCATTGCATCCATTCTGCCATCCATTCTGCCATCCACCTCCGCCGTCAATGCTACCAATTCTAGTCATTGTGCAGTGCGTAGTGTGTAGTGTGCAGTGTGCAGTGTTTGGGGCAGACAATTGGATTCCACCCCATTTGCGCTTGACCGAGCAAGCAACAATAAATAACCCTGCCTCTTTCTTTTATGTATTTGGATGCCGACTGTCTCTCTTCGGGCGCTGAACATTCTCCTGAACAGGTCCACAAGCACCCCGGCACATGTGAGCACGTCGACGCCTCCAACTGTACAGACACAATCACAGCTGCCGACCGAAGAGCCTCCATCACAAGAGCCTCTACAACAAGAACCTCCGTTATTGGAGCCTCCGTCACACCAACAGGCTTTCGCTCCAGCTCCAGATCAGCCGCAGGCGCAATTACAGAACCAGGAACAAGAAGAACAGGTTCAAGCGCTAGCACAAGAGCCAGCATCAGCGCCAGCATCAGCGCCAGCACCTCCGATCACCGATACAGCTATAACACCTACGCATGCCTTGACGCCAACACCCGCGACAATGCAGTATAATACTTATACACATGCCGCGCCTACTGCTCCCCCGACCACAGCCCCTACCTCAACTATGCCCACCACTGCGGCTCCTCCAGCTCCAATGCAAGCACCTATGCAGATGCCCATCGTACCACCCATACCGGTTACTATGAACAACCATATTGCTTCGTCGCCAGCAGCACATGCTCCAACCCCATCTGGTAATCTGGTACGTACCCAAAAACGTTACGAACTTCTTTCTCTTGTTGTTGTGTTATCTTGCCCAATTCACCGCGCCTTATCCGGACCCTTGCACACTCTTCATCACACTAGACATTTGCCCATTATCTTTTATCAGCTTCGCCTTTTCTAATTCGCCCAATTCTTTATCATTCACTGGCTGGTCACAGTATCCATGTATTTGCATGGAACCGGGCAAGTGCCTGCCCAATCCGCTAAGTTGGGGCATATCTATCTTCTCTATCTCCGTACCGTCGTAGTTTATCTTTTTCTACTCCTTTCATATGCCGCATGGACCTTGGTTCAGAGGTGCACGGTGCCAATTCCGGCATGGTGCGGTGGTCCTGGCCAATGACAGAGAGCGTAATTTTTGGCTCTTATCAGCAGGACCCACCCGGCTTTGAGTGGGCTAGACATGCTCCTCTTGCTCTCGGAGTTCCCACCTCCCAAATTTTTATCATATCTAATCGTCCCTATCAATCGATCATCCCATCCAAATCCTACTGATAATCAATCGACCTATCTCCCTTATCCATATCGCGCGCGATCAGCTACCCGCCGTCAAGATGATGGCCTCACATCCCACTGCTTCTGCTGTGCCTACCAATGCTAACCCCAATGCGCCCGCAACACAGCCAACGTGCCAGAACTGCAGCACCTCCACGACGCCACTATGGCGTCGCGACGAGATGGGCTCTGTCCTTTGCAACGCCTGCGGCTTGTTCCTCAAGCTGCATGGTCGTCCGCGACCGATATCCTTGAAGACGGACGTCATTAAGAGCCGCAATCGCGTTAAGACAATGCGGCCAGATATGCAAAAGAAGAAAGTCAGTTATTCCGTCGCCTAATTCCTCTGTCGCTCTGCTCTGACATCCGTTTAGCAAAGCCTGCCAGCCGCCGCCAGTTCCAACGGGAATAACTTCCAGAGCCATGATGCTGCAAATGCCGCCGCTACGGCTGCAGCGCTCGCCGCTGTACGAGCTACTCAGCAGAAAGCCGCCAATGGTCATGGCACCACCGACTCGCCGGTTTCTCGCACTGCCACTCCCAATGTCTACGACCCGAATCTCACGGCTTTCCAGACCATCGAACACTTTCAACACGATGGCCTTCATTATCCTCTGCCCGGCGCTTCTCCCGGCCGCGCCCCTTCTCCAACCAATGGCGAGCAACAGCCACTGGACGCTCCGCAGACCCACGAACAGCTCATGGCCGCAAACTCGAGCCTGAAGACACGCGTGAGCGAGCTTGATCTTATCAACGAGCTATACCGGGGACGGCTACAACAGCTTGAGCAAGACAATCAGACCGCCGACAATTATCGCCATTCCGCCGAAATGTCAGCCAAGGATGCCGCCACTGAGCGTGCACATCGTGAGGAGATCCAACGCCAGCTTGATGATAGCCATAGACGGGAGAATAGTCTCAAGCGCCGACTGGATGACATGGAGCAGGAGCTTCAAGAGCTCAAAAACCATCTTAAAGACATGGAGACTGATGAACCTGCAGCCAAAAGGCTAAAGCTCGAAGACCATGACCACGACGAAGCACAACAGCTTGTTGCCGCCTTGCAGTCCGAGTCATAATCTTAATGGACTAGCTGCGCACTTGACCATTATGGCTTATGCTTCTTGATATTGCTCGTCCACCCGGCTTAATTGCCCCAGTCTTTCTAGTAACCAGCGAATAACCCTTGTACTACTACCACGCTTACGATTTCTACGTTGCTTTCATCTTCTGTCGTCACCGGGCACTTAGATCTGGCGGATACGATGGACACTTTCACGACCAGGAATGGTTTCTTAATAGTAAAAGAACAACGGGGTGGTGGGTGTTCCGCTGACGACAGCCCAACAGTCCAGTATCTAGCACGCAATCCTGGACTTGTTGGGTGTCTTTTTCTTTTATGATGATGTTCAGATGATTTTGCATGCCACCACGTTGGCCAGGAGGAACGCGGAAAAAAGTGATTGGGAGTTGGTGGAATCAGAAGGTGCAGGCATCGCACTTATAGTATAGGAGAGGAGAGCAAAAAAGTTGTGGTTTAATTGTCTCACGAACTTAACTTTTGAGAGGATTCATTACTTCGCAGTCTATGCAGGTGTGATAAACCGACAAATAGAAGAATCACTTCCTTCCATTGTGACATTGTTTTAGTTTCTGTTATACTGAGATCAGAGGAGTGCCTCGCGCTCGTTTGTGTACTTCATGATACATCGTGCACTAGCAACACATGTGCTGTATACATGTTCGCACAATGATGTCTACATTTCTTTTCTGGGGCCGGCGTTCTATGCTTCCAATGCTACCTGTCGTTGTTTGGTGGTATTTTCTCGACTTTGTCTTCTGCCTCTGACGTATTTGCATTCCTAGATCCATCCTTGCGGCCTATCAACTGGCTAAGAACGCCTGGCTTGGGGACTGGGCATTCTCTCTTGGTCCTGGGTGCCGTACTACTTATTGTTGACATCTCTGCTCCTTCGCTCCTGCTTTCGCTCGCGCCGTCAAACTGGGCTATCCCGTCCTTGACTTCGGTGGCCTGCTGTGATCTGCGCCGGCTGCGTCGTCGACTGCCGTCTGGGGAGGCGGCGTCTGCATATGCCACCCGGGGCGCGGGACAGGGGAGAAGGTGGGGGAGACCGACGACGAGGAAGCTTGCTGCGACAGTGGTTGCGAAGAGCGAGGACGTCATGCGCGAGCGGGGGTGTAGATGTGGCGGCATCGTGGTCTCTGTGTTTTCTCGTCCTCGTCCTCGTCCCGGCGCAACGGGCGCGCCGGATTCGAGGCCAGGTAAGGGAGGGCGGACGGGCGGATGGAGGGAAGAAGCTGTTGCATGGAGTTAGCTGGACAGGCCAATTGAAGCGATAATTGCGTGTATATAGGCAAACATAATCGTACTTTAGAGTCAAGTCCTCTGCATCCGGGTCATGGCTGTGGTGGCTGTCTCTGTGGCCTGAGGTACTTTTGAGGCGTGGGCTGCTATTATTGTAGGAATGATTGAAGCTCCAGCTTCGATTTGGCGGTCCTCAAACCCATCAGACCTGATTTGACCGAGAAATATCCGGCCTTCTGTCGGAACCATTCGGCGTCATGGTTTAGTGAGCCGCATGCGCTAGGATAGACACTAAGTGGACATCTGACAGGGGCATGGCCTGCCCAGCTAAGATCTTAAACATCCCACTTATAGGCGGGTATAGGCAGACTACTACGTACTGTATTTACTACTAACGTCTCGGCTCTCTGTTCAATCATACATGCATGCGATCTCTTTCGACTGCGTTACGCGACAATCCACGCGTCACTCTCCCGCCGCGATCAAGTGTGTCGAATTCTATCCAGCATAGCAGATGTGTTTCCCCGCCACTTCGACTTGACGCGATCTAGAAGCATGGTATAGAACCGACTGTTACCACCACAGGACATCGTAGGCTCCGCGGCCGTCCTCCCGATCCTTGTGCGCCGACGCAGGCCTCGAACCTAGCTACTGTCGCAAAGATGAGCGACCTAGATAAGTGCGCTCCCTACCCTGTCCTTAGCCAGAGTGCAGCTCTCACGTTTCTTTTCTTAGGGCTATTGCTCAGTTAAGAGCTTGCCGACCGATCCCAGAAGCACAAGTCCGAGAAGTTTGCCACAAAGCTCGCGAGCTGCTGATAGAGGAAGCAAACGTAGTAACAGTTACTGCGCCTGTAACAGTTAGCCTCTCTCTCCCTGCGCATCTATACTTTGTTCCGCCCACGATGCTCATGGTACTCTAGATATGTGGCGACATACACGGCCAGTTCCACGACTTGATGGAACTGTTCCGTGTCGGCGGTGATCCTCCCGATACCAACTATCTCTTCATGGGTATGCAATCTGCGCGACGCGGGTCATCGGACCTGACTGGCTAATGCAGTGTTTATGCACAGGCGACTTTGTTGATCGGGGCTTTTATTCCCTGGAATCATTTCTCCTCCTCCTCTGCCTCAAAGTCCGCTATCCCGACCGTATGACACTGATCCGCGGCAACCACGAATCGCGACAGATCACCACCGTCTATGGTTTCTACGACGAATGCTTACGAAAATACGGAAGTGCTAATGTCTGGCGATATTGCTGCGATGTGTTCGACTACCTAGCCCTCGGTGCCATAGTACTTGGCGCATCAAATGCGTTGGAGCCTGCAAGTGAAACAACAACTCGCGAAGACGTTGAAATCGAGGTTTGCAACGCTGACGGAGACGTCATAAGTCAATTCTCTAGGCGCGGAAAGACTGGTGGAAGTGCTCAGGGAAGCCCTAACGGCAAAACAGAACTCACCGGCCCTCCTGGCTCTGGTGCGTCCGGCTCAAGTAGGGGCACAGTTGGCAGGCCAACGGGTGCGGTGCTTTGTGTCCATGGTGGTCTCTCGCCCCTGATCGACACGGTAGATAAGATCCGCCTGTTGGATCGCAAGCAAGAGGTTCCTCACGAGGGTGCCATGTGCGATCTTTTGTGGTCGGATCCAGATGAGATCGACGGCTGGGGGTTGTCTCCGCGGGGTGCAGGGTTTTTGTTTGGGGCTGATATTGTCAAAGTCTTCAACCATAGGAATGACCTATCGCTCATCGCAAGAGCGCACCAACTCGTCATGGAAGGCTTTAAAGAAATGTTCGATGCCAGCATCGTCACTGTCTGGTCAGCGCCCAACTACTGCTACCGCTGTGGCAATGTGGCTGCTGTGCTCGAGCTGTCCGAGGATTCCAGTGGTCAGGGCTTCTTTGCGCGCAGTAATGGTGATGTTGGACGGAGCGACGGAGGTATCCCCAGAGAGGCTTTTACCGATAACGACGATAATTCCAAAAGGGGCCCCGCGCGACGGTATCGTGTCTTTCAAGCCGCTCCGCAGGATTCTAGGGGAATGCCTGCGAAGAAGCCCGTTGCCGACTATTTTCTGTAGCATGACTAGTTTGGCGAGTAGAGGAATGTGTATGGGTTTAACTATTAGTAGGCGTGCGTTGCTTGGTGCGAGACGAAACCATTGCGTGGCGAATAGCTTACGACTGAAGGACTACCAAGGGTTGGAGTCTGGTTTTTTTGGCCTAGTACCGTTATTCATATCCCATCAGGTTTTGGAGTTTCGGACTATGGAAGTTTTTTTTTTTTTTTTTTTCTGCATTGGAACAACGTATACCTGGGCTTCGTTACAGCAAACAGCATGCATGTCACATCAACCCTTCAGAGCTAGAAACCGGTACCAATACCTCGCGCTTGGTTAGGCGCGTTACTTTAAAGTCATGAATAGCATAGCTTGGCTGTGCTCACAAAAGGTCCAATGCGTAACTAGGTATATTCGGACAACAAAGCAAATTATGCTGCTTTAGGAGACTGTGATAACTGAATGTGTAGAAAATGCCTGCCTAGCTGCGTCCTTACTGAATGGACAAAACACTAGGCACCCAACCCAACTCTTCACTTGCTATCTATCTGTACAAGGCATCAGCCGGGTCTTCCCCTCTATTGCTTCATCTCTTTCCCCCTTTTCCCGGCTGTGTCTATCTGTCGCTATACTCGCCTCCTACTCGTGAGCAGTCGTAGCCTCAAGACAACCTCTCCCCCACCACGTGTCACACCTTCAGGCTACGTCAAAATACCCCTTATATACCAAGTGTCAAATTCAACCTTCTGCTCTTAGTGCCGCGCATTCAAAGTAACGAAAAGCACCCCTTTAAAAATATCACAACAACAGGAGGAATGTTCTCGATAAGCACGCAACCAAGCCGGCCCTGTTCACCTCATAGGGCCCAGTAACCCTCGTTTCGTCGGATGGGCTTCGGCCATCCTTCGCGTTCGGCCTCCGCGCCGTTATTGCCCTGCTGCCGCAGCGCGTCGCGTGCTATCTTGGAGTTCCACGTGGCTTGTATGATGTCCTTCAGGTCCGGCCAGGCATCGTGCTGCCCGCGGGCCTCGACAGCGTTCTTCGGCGTCTTCGACGACGTGCCCCCGCTCATCTGGATATCACCATCGGCGTCAGTACGGACGCCACCGGATGGGGTATTTTTTGCAGATGGTCCGCCCAGCGTCGTCGATGGGTCTTTGGGAGCCCTTGGCGGGGTCACGCGGGAAGAAATGCCGGCCGGCATGGGAAGGTTCACTGGCGGCAGCCATGACCCGCCTGTTCTCAGATTCAGAGCCTGCGGTATTATCGGGGTTGATGGAATCGCCCCCTGTGCCGGTGCTGATGTCCCTGCCCTGGGTGTCCTGGATGTCCTGGGCGTCCTCAGCTGCCCCTGACTGCTCCTGGCATCGGCACTTCTCCGGAGTTTGGCATTCTTCCTGGCAGTTAGTATTCTTGCCTCGACCGCCGCTATCCTGGCGGCTTTGTCCGCCTCCAGCCTATTCTTAGCATCTACTCTGGCCGCCTCCTGTCGCTGCCGCTTCGTCTTGACTGCTTCCGACTCCTCCTCCCGTCGCTGCCGCTTCGTCTTGACTGCTTCCGACTCCTCCTCCCGCTGCCGCTTTGTGGCTGATCTGGTGGCTGCCGCCTCCTCCTTTTCCTGCTGCCGCTTCGCGGCCGCTCTCTCGGCCGCTTTCTCATTCTCCTGCTGCTGCTTCTTCTTCTTAGTAGACGCCAATACTGCATCGCGGGAAGCTGTCCGTGGGGTCTCTGGCGCCTTACCCTGCTGCGATTTGTTATTATTGGGCTGTAGCCCTAAGCCGAATGCCGCCGGCGGTTTCGATGACGGTCCTCGCCTATCTATGTTTTTTCTCCCCTTCACTGTCACTTCGGCTGTCTTGCCCGTCCACTTGTTGCTTGCAGTTATGAAGTCCAGCAACTCGTTGTTTTCTTCCACGGCGCCGGGCTCGTCGCCTCCTGCTGCCGGGTCTGCATCCTGAGCGGAGCCGATCAGTTGCTGCCTGGAAAGGGTGACGTCGTACCAGTCCAGTGGCGGCTGCTCCGGCGTCTCGACGAAGGCCTTGAAGTCAGAGTCTAGCTCGGCGATTGTGTTGTTCAAATTAGCCACCAGCGAGTGCAGCCAGGTCGCGCGCTTCCTGGCCAGGGAGTTGCCTGCCGCGGCCCAGAAGCTGTCGTACATCTCGGTCCAGTATGCCGGTCCCACGTTGATGCCGATGGCCTTGAAGGACTCGTGAATGAACTTGGCCATCGCTAAGATCCACTCGTTGTATTGATACGGAAGAGATGAGGGCCATCTATCCCAGTCGTACGTGGCTATGAACTCGTCCCAGTCCTGCGTCAGATCCGCATAGCGCTGCTGCAGCTCCTCGGCCGTCTCGGCCGGGGCGTCCCAGGCCTTCTGGGCGTCCCGGGCAAGCCCGCTCAACCGGTGCCTGGCGCTCGCAGCCAGCACCTCGTCCTCTGCTTCTCGCGTATTCGTCCGCGCGTAGTGGACGACCTCCTTAAAGTAGGGGTCGCGGGCGAGTTTCGCAGCGTCTGATACCGAATCGAAATCTCGCAGAGCACGAGAGTGTGCCAGTTCCGCCTTGTTGAATGCCACAGAAGCCTTGTGAATGAGTATCTCGGCTAGCTCCACCTGAGAAGTGTATGGGGGTCCTGTCGTCGACGCATCATCCTCTGCTGCGGCATCAGGCTCCTCCTTCACCGGGTCCGCCACCTCTTCCACTTTCTCTGGGGTCCCTTTAAACACACCCTTCCATTTAGCGTCGTGCTCAGCCAGCAGGGCATCGTGTTTCTTTGCCTGCTGCTCTAAGAACTCCTCTTCCGCTTTGACAGTTGTCTTGAATCTCTCTCTCTCTTCTTGCTCCATGAGCTCCGCCTCTGCCCGTGTCGTCGCATCCACCTGCATCTTCGCTTTCTTGTACAGCGCCTCGTATTCCTCACCCGCCTTCTTCGCTTCGTCCAGCGCCATCTGCAACACCCTGCCAATCTTGATGTATTGCTGCATCTTGGTGATTTTCTTGACCCGGAGTTTGGATTCGTTCGCCTTCTTCACGTAGCCCCGGAGCTTAGCTAGCTGGGTTCCGGCGCCGGTGCCCGTGCTTGCCGCGTCTGATGGAGCCATGGGCCAGGCTCCGACTGCTTCGAAAGACGGCGACTGCCCCTTTGCCGTCAAGGCTGCGTTGACTTCGCGGGCGAAGGTGTCGAGAAGGTACCGTCGCGTCACCTCTCGGATGCGCCATCTCAAGGCATCGTGGTCACTCCTTGATCCGAAACGCTTGGTGTACGCCTCCTGGACATGGAGGAAGAGGAAATAGCCACCGAGCTTGTAGGGGCTGCCGTCGAGGAAGTATTCCTTCAGATTCCGTGTGCTACTGTCCAAGGCCCTGGACACCGCCTCTATCCAGCGGTCCCAATCCAGCTCCGCAGTGCCGGAGGGCTCCTCCTTGCCCCAAGAAACCCGGAACAGCCCGAGGAACCCGGGCCAGTCCTTGGGAATCCGTGGATTGAACTCCACCTTTGCTCCTATCGAGCCGGGCCCGTCAAGCGTGTTACTCCCAAAGGGCTCAATGGAACCATCGTCTACCTCTGCATCTTCGCCGAAATTTTCTGCACAGCCTATGAGAACACGGGGGTGGTCAGGGACCGGGTATTCGCCTGGCATCGGTCCGAGCCCGAGGCTTGTGACTCCGAGAGGCAGCGGCTTCTTCTTTGGAAGCGGAGTGGTGTGCCGCCCGGCGTATACCGCATTGGGCACTTCGTGTTTGTGCTTGGCTCCTCGGCCGAAACTCTTCTTGTCGAAGGGGTCCAGGGAGCGCTTCAGGTTGAGGATCTCGGTGTCGAAAGACCAGATGATCTGCTGCTTTGCCATGATGTCGATGTTGTTGCGCTGAATGATGCCGGCGTTGCCTGGATCGGTATTGTCGAGCTGATCGTTCTTGTTGATTACGTTGGACATCTCCTTCTTATACTCCTGGACTGTGATCTCGAGGAACTGGATCGCTTTCTCGACGTTGGCGTCTTCTCTCGCCTTCTTGGTTATTTCTTGTATGTCGTTAGCCCCGAAAGTCGACTTCACCCCACCATTGTCACCATTGTCACCATCATCACCATCATCACCATCATCACCATCATCACCATCATCGCCATCGTCGCCATCGTCACCATCGTCATTTGGGCCGGGATTTGGTGGCATGCTATCGGGTTTCTTGTTAGGGGTTTTGGGCGTTAATGAATTTCCCGATGGATCAGCTGGAGTTGGTTTTGGAGCAGTGGTCCCGGGGCGGGGTTTGACCGGAGATTTAGATGTAGGCGTCGCCGGCGGTCCACCACCATTTGGTTGGTAACCGGCTGCCAGGAGAGCATGAGCTGCCTCGTCGTAATACTCAGGGTCTTTTGATAGATTCTCCAGGGCTTCGTCAATTTCCCGTATCTGGTTCCCCCAACGCAGACGCAGAACTTCTCGGGTGTCGTAACGAATTTCCAGTTCAGCAATCTCGATTGGGTTTGAGAGCTCAAACCAACGGTAATTTTCCCACTCCATATACACTTCTTCGTGTTCGACCCAGATCTCTAAGAGGGCTTTCTCTTCTTCGAGGAGCTGTGCGAGCTTGCGTTTACCCTGTAGATATAGTTTCCAGGCCAGTGCCAAGCGGAAGACTTGATACATCCTGGCTCGGAAAGCATACCCTATGGGCTTCGCGAAATCCCTATCTCGAAGGTTGCCTTTGTATCGACGTTTTGGTTTGTCCTGTCCGCCAACATCGTTCAGCTTTGGCTCGTCTGTAACAATAAACTCGCTATGGAGCAGGAACTGCTGGGCCCTTTCTCTAGCATCCCTGATGGCAATGGCAAACGAGTTGAGCAGTTCTCCTATTGCGGCCGAGTCTGTTTCTTTTTGAACTTCGTCCCATTCCGCGGAATTCGGTATCTTTGCTACTATTTTCTCGTGCGCGTGACTTCCTACGCGGTCAGGATCCATCATCGGAGGCCGCTGCTGTTCGATAAAAGACTGAAACTCCCCCTTGGGATATGTCGCATCTTGCTTCAGCTGGTGCCAAAGGGTAGTTGGGTCACGGAAGCGGACTGTCGTGGCCTCTCGAGTAGCCTTGAGTAGCGTTACCTCAAGAGTTCCTGTGTCGTCCAGCCCTCCGCCACGCAACCCAACTCTACCGTCTATGCCGTGTGAATGTGCCAATGCCAACATGCCCAGTGCCCCTGGCAGGTGGTTCTTGTTCTCCTTTTCATACGCACTCAGCCCGCCGCCTAGCATTTGCTTAAAATCGTTCATGCCACGGGAAACATTTTTTTCCCCGAGCCGACTCTGCTTCTCCGACGCGCCGGCTTGGATCATGGCTGGACCCTTCACGTGTCCAAGATTTGGGTCCCGGAAATTCCACTCGCTACGTAGCATCAGGTTATCGTAGGATCTGCCCTTGGAGACTTGATCAAGGGCTCGCTTGAGGAGACCTGCCATATCCTCGCAATGCTGTTTCGAGCCGGGCTCATGGGGAGGGTTCGCGATATAGGCCCTGAAGTCACGAACTACGTTGAAGAAGGCATCGGTACAGTTGAGTTTTGAATTGGCGGGTCCCCACCACTGGCCGACTGCAACATCTTGCTTCTGTCTTTTCGAAGCTGGGCTGTCATCATCTTTGTCGGGTGAATCTCTCTTGGCACCCGAGAGTATGGGTCCTTTCTTCGTGGTGGGTTTTGGCAGGTTAATATTTAGGAGATTGAGCTTTGGCAGGGTCAAGTCGAGTTTGGGGGTCTTGATTGTGATGGTAGTTTTTCCATCCCCCGACGTTGTTGTATTCATGGTCGATTCGAGTTCCGAGAGTGCGTCTGTCCCCTGTGTCATGCAGGATAGAACAGTCTGTATGTTGGTATTGAGTGAGCCACTCTTATGAGATGTGAGAAGAGCCACGCAGGTCATTTTCTTCTGCGTTAGCCATTTCCTGAGCTCTCCTATCTTCTCAAGACTGCTGTGCTTGTTCCATCGAACACGCGACACACAATCTTGTAGGGTGTGGGCTATATCCGCCAACAAACTCTCGTGCTTTTTCCTAGCTGAGGCGGCCACCTCGCTCGCCTGGTACAGCTTGGCTTGCTTTACATCATCGCCTTCTTCGCTTCCGAGAGCCCCGTACACCTCCCAGACAGTGTCCAGCTCCTTATTTAGATATTCGATAATTTCGTAGGCTTTGTAAAAGTGGTCATCATATATCTGTTCAAAGGTTTTGGGCGATATCGTTTTGCCCCCGCTTATCTCAGCGTGGCTGCGCACAAATCTCTCCCAAGTTTTTTTCCTAGTAATGAAGTCATTGTCGTCGAGAGCTTTAAATGTCGCGAGGGTTTTGTCCTCGTCCTCAGTTTGGTTAGCTGCCATGTTGGGCGCTGCGGCCGGTACGGCCGGGTTCGGTAGTCACAGTTATAGTAGTCGCCGAATAGCTTCGTCCCAGATTTTTAGAATTTCAGGTACACAGACAACTCGAAGCTAGTCGTGTGGATGACCATCCAGATTGACTACTGACGTAAGAATGCGAAAGGTGACAAGGTAATTTGGTCACGAAAAGAGTCCCCTTGCAATGGAGGTAGCAAAGGTGCATGAGGAGAAAAAGAAGTCGAAGACTGGGACTACACAAGAAGCTAAGGGCTGATTGTCATTATTACCATGGTGTATAAAACGGAAGTCACGACAAAGGTGTGGCCGGAGTCCTTTGTCCGACGTGGTGAATTATCATATTCTTGGCCGAAAACAGTAATATTGATGCGGCTTCAGAATCGCTTGCAGCATCCGTCGCGGGGGTTTGAAACAAAGCCCTAATGTCGCAGTTTACACCCTACCAGAAACGGCCGCTCTTGTAGATGCGGTGCTAAGAAAAGGTTGGAATTCAAGCTAATAGGATCCCAGCGTGAAACGACTGAGGAATGCAATATCGCTTTAGCCCTTTGCATTGTCTCGCTTCTTCTCATAGTACGGATATTTTGCATGGGAATAGCGCAGTCGGTATCTTAGGTTCCTTCCTTAACTGCAACGTTGTAATCCGAGTTTTGTAGAATATGTTTTTCTTAGAGTTATACTCCAGCTCTGATAGCTTCACAATTGTCATGCATCACGGGGTTAGTATAATCCATTGTAGGCGGGTATATAGTGCACAGTTCATTGAGTTACACTGCCCCCACCCCCTTCTTCCAGTTTTTATTTCAAGTGAAATGATTAGAGAAACCGTATTTCGTTATGTGACAATTGTATCGAAATTTCTTGCACTTGTATAAAATTTAGGTGTATTACTATCAAGAGTATATGTAATTAGCATAAGAAGTGCGAACAATGTTAAGAGGTTATGTTAAGAGCTGATGCACTTGCCGCTTGTCGATAATTTAGATAATGGCACCTAACAAGCTCTCTCTGCCGTGCACGTCTCATGTTCAGAAGTTTGAGGGCATTCAGGAAATTGAGGGGCCTAGTTGGTCATTTATCACATTTGAAATACACTGAGAGTAGCGCCAATACTATGATGAAGTTCACTGAAAAGTCGATGTTTGAAGGACTTTCGGGTTGGAAGAGCTGACTAACGGTCATATTGTTACTCGAAAGCTATATACAAATGCTCTTGATTAATGTCTGCCACATCTGTCTCAAGAAACGTTTGTCTACCTTAAGAGATCAGTAACAGTCCCATAATATGTAGCGAAATGAAGATAAATAACACACGGATATTCCCGAAAAGAAAAGCCGTCTCGTTTCTGGCATTGCTTCATATATCACAACCTAAAAACGCAAATTCTTGTAGTATGTAGAAAATGTCACGACTTACAGTAAGGGGCATGTAGAATATTATTATCTACAGTGTTCCTAAGAGCTAGAGCCGGTTCTTCTTTCTGCCCCGTGGAGCTCGTCGCCCTAACATCCTACTACAAAACACAGTCACATCTCGTTCTATGCTCGTTCTCATGGCCTAGGCAACAGACATGGCTTCTTCGAAGAATTGGGCAAAGGGGGGGCTGTAGATCACGGGGTCAGGTCAGGGTGTTTGGAGAGAATGATAAGCGGGAATATGACTAGAAATAATGTATTTCACTACAGCAGGCCACAAGGGAAAGAATCCTCGATAGGTTTTCCCGGCCCACAACGAGGTCTGCATACAACTCCTGTTATAGATGCGACTCAATCCCTACGAGCACTGCCACGACCCTTTGAGGCCGCGACCATATTACCCCGTCGGCTTAGTCGCTACATATTTGAGGGTGTTGGAGCTCACATGAAAGGAAGGTTAAATGCATCTCACAAGTGCTAAAAGTGGGACAACATTAGTTCATTATGTTCAGGACTCAACTCTGTTAGTCGGAAGAATTCCTATAAATGTCGTGCCTTAATTAATGATTTGACAACTAACCCCAGACAACCACAAGTCTTCTGTCCAGGTTGGAAGCATACCGATATAGTCGGCTTTTATCCTTGGCCTTACTATTATCCTAGGCTTGGATTGTGATGGTCTCTCGCAAATTCTCGATTCCGCCGTCGGAGCCCTGGTTGTCTTCCTCTGGAAATCTAAGGCCATATGGTGATTCCTGACTAGCGTATCCTTCCTGGCGGTTAGCTAGCTAGAAGTAGACGCTGCCTAAAAGTTGCCCGCGCATAGCAAAACGACGGTTTAAATGGAATCCATTCCATTTTGCTAATTAGCAATGTAACATCGCGAAAGCCTTACCTATAAATAGATGCCCAGCTTGCTGCAGCGCTAGCTCTGCAGCGCTACTAAGGATCTGGGGTTTGATTTCCTTGGGGGCCAATACTATTTCGCTTCCTTATTGTTATATGCAGTAGCGTTGAGCTGCAGCTTGGCAGCGCTTAAACAGGCTCTTGCAGTAAGCTCAACTACAGAGGCAGAATGGTTCAAAAGCCCTCCGAGTTCTTGATGGCTCAGCTTCAAGAATTCAAGGGGTTACACGGCTTCTAATTCACATCTTGTCCAATATTACCGATAATCTTTTGTGTATCTTCATCATGTCAGAGTCGCGACGAGCCTCTGACGAAGAGGATGCCCGCCTTAACCCTATAGAGAAACTATCACTAATACCGGGTCCTCGCAGTCCGCGCCACTCCAAGTTCCATTATTTTGGGCACTTAACCGATTTAATACTTATCATAATTGCCGTTGGGTTTATTGTGTTTGCGTTGTTGGTCTATGCCAGCGATAATCGGCCAATGACAGCGCATTCGCGAGAAGAGGCGTTGCTTGTGGCTGCATCATATGGACCTACGATATTCCCAATCGTTTTTGCTGCTATCGTGGGGCGAACTTTAAAATCTATTGCGACATGGAAACTACAGAGGGGCACGACGATTGGTCAGTAAACTAGTTAGTTGCCCTGGCGTGTGAATTGGATTTGCTGACGGTTCAGATAGGTCGAGTCGAACAACTCCTTGGCAGTCACACGATTGTTGGATCTATTGTGACCCAAATTGAACTTCGGACATTTGGTCTGGTCGCCATCATCATCGTCGTTCTCTGGTCTCTGTCGCCCCTCGGAAGTCAAGCTTCCCTGCGCATTGCGCGTGTCGAGACGAAAATAATCCAATCACAACATCCCATCACAATGTTGAACCCAGATTCAATCTACACTACAGGCGAATTTACGGGCGATCTTCAAGGGTCGTTACCTATGTCTTTATTCAGCAACGCATTGGTCTCCTCCACAGTGCTCGCGGGGAAAACGCAGGATGCTTGGGGCGGCTTGCGAATTCCGATGATCGAGGTCTTTGACAATTATACGAACGGTGACTGGATCTCCCTTCCAGCGAACGGTTCTGAAACCGTGTTCTCATCTATTCTCGGCGTACCGTACAATTCAACTTTGTCTGTTGGTACGTCGACCTTCACCGTGAACACATCATATATGACACTTGATTGTCCAGTGTTTGAGACGCTACCAGTTTCAAAGTGGACCAACTTTTCCGACGTGCATAGTGCTCCTCGGCTTGAAAATAAACTCAATAGCTGGTATGCTAAGTGGGTGATGCTGAAACCTGCTACTGGAACAGCTCTGGGATCAACGGTAGCTCCCAACGGCTTCCGATTAGGAGTGACCACATGCTTGGTCGGGTGCGCACATTTATTGACATCTGAAGAGATCCAAAAGCCAAGAGAAGCCCGTAGACTTATTTGGGAATCACCCTATCTGAATGGGACAGATCACGTTGATTGCACTGTGCACACGACCTACGTCGACGTCAACTACACTTGTTCTAATCCATCCCAATGCGATGCCACTGGAGTCCGCCTCTCCCACAGCCTCCCTCAGCCATCAATCTTCAGCAGTTTCAATTTTCCAAAACTGGATAGAACGGACCCGTGGCTGAAGCCCAATTTCACGAGCTTCGATCGGGGATCCTTCACAGATGCCGTTGGTCTGATCGAGCTGCTTACTACTGCGTTCACACTACACGATAGTGGTACCATGTCTCCAGTGATGGGTTATCTGATATCTCCCAACGACCCTTTTTCCACTGAAACGCCATATGATTGGAAAGGGATGGCCAGTCTCGGCCGCAAGACTTTCGAGACCAGATTCGCACAGATAATCAATACTCAGTATATCGGGGGAATCGCGCCTCGGACTTCTATCGGCGTAGACCCTTTACTTCAAACCGACGACAATTTGTCTCCCACCTTACTGGAGACCACAGCAACGACGGGGGTAGGGGAACGTTTCTTCGTGTGCGACAAAGGATGGTTCAGTGCCGTCTTCATAATATCCGTCATCGTCCTAGTAACGGCAGCAGTTGGTGCAGTCTTGAGGAGGTTGACTTTGGTCCCTGACGTGCTTGGCACATTGTCAGTGGGGACGCTCGACAATAGGTGCGAACGTCTGCCAACAAAAGGTACGATGCTCAGTGGCCTCGAGCGGGCTCGTTACATGAAAGGTATCGGTATAAGGCTTGGGGATGTTGAGCCATCGCAGCCAGTGGGACGCATCGCGCTTGTGGCTCCTTTACAAGATGTTCCCGCTGGTATAGTCGAAAGTTGGAGGGAGTATGAATGATGGAATTTATAGTCAAGTAGACATTTTCCTTCCTACTTTCTTAAAAAAATAGGCGTTAATGCCATTCAATAAAGCGATCTTGAATAACATGATCATAGACATAGCATAATGACAAAGTGCCCGCAACTAAGCTGGTGGTCTACGCAGAACAGTAGTCTGAATTTCTAGCTGGAATGAGTGAATTGAAGAGCGGACGGCACCTTATATTGGCCCAAGAACGTTCATATACAAATGTCAGAGCTTGTAGTTCAGTTCTTAAACTTTCAGCCCTGGTGACTACCACTCAAACTCTTCAAAATTGCGTCTCGTTGCGCCTATAGCTTGTGTTCACATGTGTAACCCACGGGAAGCGACACAGCTGTAGTTTTTAAGAAGCCCCCTGTCCGCCTTCTAGACTGCTTATCAAATCAAACTATATATTTCTGCAGTCAAAATCGTTTCACAGCATCGCCCACCGCTGGAGTTGTCTGCCGATCAAAACAATGGATCCAGTATTTATTACCCCTCCTCACACTGCCTTTACCAAGCAGTCGGGCATATACCGCGTCCCACAGTCTACTCCTTACTATTGCATGACGACCGTTCCACTTACGAGTCTGACGTCAAATCTGTAATTCGATACTCGACATGCATTGCTCAAACCATACAGTAAAATGGAGATCGTCTCATACTTTCTCCTTATTTTACGGTGGATCAAAGCCGTGCCCAACACCCCGCCTCTCCAAGCCGCGGCTTCTTTTGGTCTTGCACCCAGTCTCATAAGGATCTCATTCGAACTCATTCCTATGTATAGACTATCATCAAGCCATTTATAGAAAAAATAGACTACTGTGTTTTTCTCAATTCTCGCAATGACGTCTTCAGACCAGCAGGAGCTCTCGTACTCGACACCGCAGTGGTGGAAGGAAGCTGTCATCTACCAAATCTACCCATCCTCGTTTCAATCACACCCTGGTGCAACTACTGGATGGGGTTCCATCAAGGGCATTACATCCCGACTAGACTACCTAAAAACCCTCGGTATTAACGTGGTCTGGTGTTCGCCCTTTTTCAAGTCGCCACAAGCGGACATGGGATACGACATCGCAGATTACAAGGACATCGACAGTCGTTATGGCACGCTCGAAGACGTTGACGTGCTCATTTCGGAACTTCAGAAGCGCGATATGAAACTCGTGGTCGACCTCGTCGTGAACCATACGAGTAATCAACACGACTGGTTTCAGGAGTCGCGTAGCAGCAAGGACAACCCGAAGCGGGATTGGTACATTTGGAGGAAACCAAAGCATAACACCGGGAGCGATGGCAAAGTTATTCGAGAACCTCCTAACAATTGGGCGCAGATTCTGGGAGAGGCCAATTCAGCATGGACGTATGACTCGGTGACAGAAGAGTACTATCTCTGCCTTTTCACACCCGAGCAGCCGGACTTGAACTGGGAGAATCCCGAGGTCCGAGCAGCAGTCTGGGACGTCATGCACTTCTGGCTCAAGCGCGGAGCCTCTGGATTCCGACTTGATGTTATCAACATGATTTCAAAGGTACCAGAGTATCCAGACGCCGATATCTCATTGGATCCGGATCAGAAGTATCAGCCTGCCTTGAAATACGTTGTAAACGGCCCTAGACTCCATAAGTACTTGGCGGAAATGTACCGAGAAGTGCTGAGCCAATACGATTCCATAACCGTAGGAGAAATGCCAGGGGTCAGCGATGAAAATGAGATCTTGAGGAGCGTTGGTGCCAATGCAGAAGAGTTTCGAATGATCTTTATCTTTGATCTGGTTGATATCGACAAACCAGAAGTCCGCATGGCCCTTAAACCATGGGATGTCAAGGAGATGAAAGCGACTGTGACGCGGTGGCAGCGGATCATGATTGAGAAGAATGGGTGGAACTCGGTATTCATCGAAAATCACGATAATCCTAGGTCTGTCTCCCGATATACTGACGATAGTGATGAGTACCGGTATGTCGGCGCGAAGCTCTTAGCTTTGATGCAAACAACTCTCGGCGGAACTTTATTCGTCTACCAAGGTGAAGAGCTTGGCCTGCGCAATTTACCCAAGACATGGGATATCGAAGAGTACAAGGATATTGAGACGGTCAACTATTGGGAAAAGGTCAAAAGGATCTACGCTAATGATACCGAGAGACTCCAGCACGGACGGGCCGTGATCGAAATGAAAGCACGCGACCACGCCCGGTCGCCGATGCAGTGGGATGGTTCACCCAATGCGGGCTTCTGGTTAGTTCCATGGAGTCTTTCTTTACCCCCTTTTGGCATGTTTTAGACGTCGCTATTCCTGCACTCTCTCGAGACATTGTTTGAATTTTTACGTAATTACTAACCCCGACGGGCAAACAGTGATGCCAACGTGACCCCGTGGATGAGAGTTAATGATGATTACAAGACTGTCAACGCCAAAGCGCAGATGAAGGATGAAAGCGCAAACGCAGATTTGACGGTATGGCAGTTCTGGAAACAGAGTATCCAACGTCGAAAGGACCATGCTTCGGCCTTCGTATATGGTGATTTCGAGGAGCTCACCCCTGAGCACCCAAGTGTGTTCGCTTATTTGAGAACAAGTGATACAGGGGAGAAGTGGCTTGTGGTTCTGAATTACTTTGGACGCCAAGTGGAATGGCGTATTCCTGAGCAGCTGAGTGTCGAGTCTTGGGTATGTGGCAACTATGTTAAAGGGCCGGTCGGTAAGCCACAGAAGGGAATAGTGCCCTTGAAGCCGTGGGAAGGGTTACTGGGTAGATGTAGCTGATAGCTTCGTGCATACCCTGTCATATGATATAAGCATCACAATGCAGTTGACCACGCTATATAGAGGATAGAGAGATTGATAATGTAACGAAATAATGTCAACTATTGGTCGACTAAGTGAATGAACAATATACACGCTTTAACCCCGCAATACAATTGGCCTCTATTACCATAAGGGATCAATCGTTACTTTGTCACCCACTGAAATAGTTGGGTTTTGTGCCTCCTTCGTGCCAGGGGCCACCACAGGTAGGTGGCACATGTGGACTCCAAAGAACACCTTGCCATTAAACCGTCGTGTTTTCGCCAGAGTCATGAATGGTTCATCGCTCTTAGCGGCTGTCTCTTGATTAATGCATACCATGTGGCACCTTCGACATGCACCTAACATCTTGAAGTTATGTGTACCTATTCTTAGCTTATCCCAATCATCCTCCGAATATGCGGAGAGTTCATGACTGGATACGGATGTCGTTGTTGATCCAATCACAATATTGGCACGAAATGTTTCTGCACACACTGGAGTTCTTCCATTCTTTATTATATTTCGATTTAAAGCAGCGAGGCTTGACAGATTGATCGCTAGAATGGGGCTCTCGTTAGATAGAAGTATTCGGCGCCGCTCCGTTTCTGAATCCGAATCTGGAGGTGTATGGATGCCGTGCTGTGGGCTATGTGTTTTGCATTGTGAAGTGAAATGAGTCTGGTGACTCTGGAGATGAGCTTTAGCATGGCGCATACTATTCCCTGATCCACCTGGGGGAAATCTAGCCAGGGCGCATGGGGCACCAATGATATTGGAGAAGAAGGTGGTGATATCATGTGACTTATATACCATTGTTGATACCCCCTCGCCACAAACGCGGGCCTCCTTCGCTTTGGGTGTGTCGATCGGATGAAATAATTTTGGATTCATGGACAAGGGCACTGAGATTTCCCTTCGTGCACCATCTGAGAGCGCTCCATGGTATGAGATAGTAAGTCGCCCAGCAGATAGATCGATTGACGGTCGAACGAGGGCCATACGAGGATATCGCTTCTGAATGAGGGCAAGTCCGGTTCCAGGATGAACTAAACACCACTCCCTGTCCCAAGCTAACCCTTCCGATCGCACTGCCCAGGGAGTATCAACAGGAACACGGAAGCCACCACAGCTTTTAATCGGATACACCATGATAGTGTCAACGAATACATCCGAGGAGTTGTTATCGACGATGGGGTTCGTGAGAGAGACTTGGTGAGGCTGGTGATCCTCTCGATAGAATTCGTCAACAAAAGCAACGAAGTCGTCCACATCCGAAAGAGTACTCATTGCTCCGAGACTGGCCCGAATGACACCGGTCGGTTTGCCGTTTATAATGTCATGCTCATTCCCGCAACGAAATCCGGCTGAAAAGTTCTGTTTCATTTCCCAAGGCTCAAGCTCCAAAGCAGCCGCAATACCTCCAGGGTTGCAAAGGCCGCCAGTGCGTATGTGGAAATTTTTGAGAACTGCGAGCTTTTCTAATTCGGCTAAGCTAATCCAAGCTCCCATAGCAGTTCGCAGATTGAAGGCTACTACTGGGCCGTTTCCGAAACAAGTATTTGAGTCGTCTGGTGAAGTCGAGTACATCACGCAGACTGGTTCGCCGTTACTATGCTGAATCTTTTCCAAGCCTCTATACAGCCTACTAGCCACAAAGGAGGTGTGCAGAGAAACGTCTACCATGGAGCCGTACAACTTGTGATGCACCTCGAGTGCCGAGTCGAGAGCAATGATATTGTGGAAGGGTAAAGTGCCGTCCTCAAGTGCTTCGTGCAAACTCTGGGTCTTGGAGGCATGCCACTGTTCCTTCGAACACATCACCATATCGACAGTCCCGCCGCCAAAGTAGCGCCGTTGTTTGAATGCTGGTGCGGCCTCACGTTTTACAATGAGGCCACCTAAATCGGGAAAGCCAAAAATTTTGTAGAAGCTCAGCACTGTGAAGTCTGGAGCGGCTTCTGCATTGCCGAAATCTAGTGGTGACGTAGCTACATACGCTGCTGCGTCAAGCAACGTGTATATCTGACAACCCGTGTCTGAATTGATTCGGCGTAGTTTCTTACACCAGCTGAGGGGATACCTTCGCCCGTCCATGTTGGATTGAGCTGGGTATGCAAACAACGTGGCTCTGGGACGACAATTCATCTTCGCTTCAAGATGGCCATCCTCGATCCACTTATTAACGCCATCGCTGTCGAGACAGAGGCTATTCCTAGCCTCCTGTCGAACACCGACAAGACTCGTATGAGACGCTTGATGATAGAGATAGTCAAACCCTTCGGAGAGGCCCCGAAATGCGTCGCTCACCAGCTTTATCCCAGCGGTTGCGTTGGAGACAAAGACGAGGTCGAACTCAGCAGGATCGGCATTGAAGAATCGCAAGACCCGGTGTCGAATGTTCTCAATTCTGGACGTGGTACATTGCGAAGATGCCGAAGCTGAGTGGGGGTTTCCAAAAAGGTTGGCCGTCATCTCGGCAGCGAAGCTGTCGACCAGCGACTTGGGATAGAGGGTCGTCCCGGCATGGTCGAGATAGACATCATCTGTTTGCAGAGTTAACGAGATGTTTACCAAGCGCTTCATCTACGGTATGCCAATTACCACGGATCATGGGGAATTCAGCTTCCCGAAGAGCCTCGATGCGGTTGTTATATGCAATCGACCTCTCTTCCATCTTGACGTGGCGACAGCAGAGATCCAGACATCAAAGCACACAAGACTGACGTCAACGACCGTTCCGAGTTAGTGTTCACGATGAGCCGGGAGTGATCCAGGAGGCCTAATAGCGGCATGTTGTGGTCGAAGTGCTGCGACAAGGTGTATGCAGCAATGCTTGGTTCCGAGGGAGCTATGTGGCAATAATTCCCGATACGCTTGGTAGGACATGTTATCAAACCGCCTCAGCATCCGGTCACGGGAGCCGGCGGGAACAGACGGTTTGCAGGCTCGGCAAGAGACCTAGGTCTGCTCTAGGGGGATGTTTGGCCGCTTTGGGGCAAGGGGTGAGCCGGAGGTCACCGTCCCACGTAGCGCGGCATCAAGTACCTAGGTATCTACGTAGATTCATTGGCCTGGCAGAAGCCTGGCTCGTGCGCACTGTCGCCAGCAGCAAACAACTTTATGTGATTGGGCCCCACTACCATGGCCAAACCATCCAAGCTTGCCCTAGCGCCCAGTCACTGCCCATTGACGGCACGCGTCGGAAACTGGTGGACCCAGCCAGGTGGGAACCACTTTACGCGCTCTTTGTCGCGTCGTGGTCCGCGCTAAATTATCCATTAGGTAGCAGGCCACTAAATTGGCATACCTGTTGCTTGCTTCCCTTCCAATGTCTCTTTCCACCTGTGCTCATGCTTGAACACAACCAGTTACTTGTGACTTCTATTTCAAAGACTCTTGCTTTCCGAACCAAGTTTACTTTTGTCTGAAGCGTTTCTGAGGGGAAGGATCATAGAAAAAGGAAAGAAAGATGCCAGCAAGTACGCTAGGAAAGCGAACCCGACGTGCAGTCGATATTGGTAGGCACAATGCAATGTCACAGCTCCTGCTGACAGCCCTCGATGCGAAACTACAACTGACATGGAAACTAGAGCTTGTCGAGCCTCTTACCAAGCGAACAAGACGTCAAACTCGTAGCGCCCTTCTCAATGACGAGAATGCAGACCCGGAAGCAGTGACGATCCGAGACGATTCAGATGGCAGTGATGCACTTGCGACACGTACTACAGGCACTACAGACGAGATCACCGAGGAATTCTTTCCCAGAACGCCCTCAAAACGCGCAAGCCGAGTCGACGGTGGAAAGAAAGGTATGTACCCTCCCTTAACTCACTCTCTACACAGTAGACAGCCTCTTACAAGCGGCGTCCCAGACTTCAAGCCGGTTACCCCGAGCACGCCTCGTTTTCGCGATGCTCTTTCCCGAGTTCCCGTCACCCCGCGCCATCGGGTCATGTCCACGGGCAGGATCTCCAAGAGACAGACACCGCAAACCCCATTCACTCCTGCTGCTATACAGACCGTCTATCACCATGCTCGCCAATTGTTTTCTCGAAGTGCCGATCCTGGCCAACTGACGGGCCGAGACGATGAACGACGCCATCTCTCACAATTCTTACAACGATGCAAGACATCAACGCCCAGCGGCTGTATTTATGTCAGCGGTCCACCAGGGACCGGCAAGAGTGCGATGGTCAACGAAGTCACCCAGGCTCTGGTCGATTCGGCGCCTGTCAAGAAGGCCTACGTCAACTGCATGAGCATCAAGTCGTCAAAGGATCTTTACGAGACCATACTAGAGCAAGTATCAGATCCGCTAGACCTTCACGATGGAGATGCAGCCACAATTATCGAGAAGCTCTTGATGCCACGGAAGAAGTCGACAAGCGTGTATCTCGTTGTCTTAGATGAGATAGATCACATTCTCACCCTCGATTTGGAAAGCCTGTACAAAGTATTTGAGTGGTCTCTGCAGAAAACATCACGCCTGCTGCTCGTAGGCATTGCGAATGCTTTGGACCTCACAGATCGCTTCCTACCACGACTCAAGTCTCGGAATCTGAAGCCTGAGCTACTTCCCTTTTTACCGTATTCAGCAGCGCAGATCAAAGCGATTATAATTAGCCGTTTGAAGAGCCTCGTGCCCGACGGGTGCCCTCTGCCTTTCATTAACCCTGCTGCAATCGAACTGTGCTCTCGTAAAGTTTCTAGTCAGACCGGGGATTTACGAAAGGCTTTCGAAATCTGCCGAAGGGCTATCGACTTGGTGGAGATGGAGACCAAGCAGAAGCATGAGGCCGAGGTTAAAGAGAAGATACTGCTGGCCACACCTTCTCGGCGACCATTGAGCGAAAAATCAAACCTCTCATCCCCATCTAGGGATACCCCCGCGAAAGACGTGTCGTCAATGCTGGCAGAGTCGTTGAAAACGTTAACGGTAGAGAACGCACCCCGCGTGAGTATTGCACATCTCAGCAAAATCACAGCGGCGGCTTTTAGCAACGGGACAAATCAGCGACTCAAGACACTTAACCTGCAGCAGAAGGCCGCGCTATGTTCACTCATGGCCCTGGAGAAGCGGAACAGAGCATCACGATCGGCACTAGTTTTCCAATCACCCTCCAAGTCACAGACCGCCGCACCGACGATCAAGTTATTATACGAAACGTACTGCCTGCTATGCACACGTGACTCGGTACTCCACCCTCTTTCGGGGTCCGAATTTCGAGAGGTTATTGGCAGTCTGGAGACGCTGTCATTGGTTTCTGAGGTAGACGGGAAAGCTGGGTCTTTAACCATGTTACAGACACCAAGCAAGAGGTCAAAGCGGGCAGGCTATACTACTGGTGTCGGATTGGTAGATGAAAGAAAGGTAGCGAGCTGTGTCGGAGAGAAAGAGCTGGAGCAGGCTATCGAAGGACTCGGTACAGACATTTTGAAAAGCATTCTGAGTGGTGAGGCATTGGACTAGGCGCAATTGTTTGTTGGCATTGCATGATGGGCGTTATCGCATTGGCTAGCGTTTGTTGGTATATCATAATGTATGCTAAGCATGACGGCATTGTCTAAAAGCCAAGATGCTGTGAGCCGGAAGGCGCTAATCAGGGTCGCCATAAAAAATAAGATGGCATGACTCGAAAACCACTCATGCGTCTATGAACTTGACTACATATCATACATCAGTGATTGTGGAGGTACCTGCCACCACGTATGTATCTCAATCTTGTGTAAAACAGATTATCTGCTTTGGTAGATCGTTTTAATATCCAGTGCCTAGAGCATACCCTGCACTACACTACTTGATAGTGTGTTTACTATAATGCGGTAGGATAACGACTATAAAGCGGCGGAGAGCCTAGCAAGATTGGCAACCAAGTTGATTGGAGACTTGGTGAGTTAAGCTTTGGCGACAAGACCGCGGATCCTCACGTCAGGGGAACCAGCATAGCCAAGCAAAGCTTATGACAAATTGAAACGGGCTGTTGTGAGCTGGCTCCGCATTATAAAATTCAAGAACTCGATGGTGCCTTGAATTGGGCAATAAGATGTCGCCGCATCATTCAGGACGGTTTCTCAGATTCAAGAGGCATTAGCTTGCACACCACCCAGGTAGGTACATAATGGCCTCAACGTATATCAAGTGCTCTTCTGAGCACCGAGGTAACTGCAATGAGCTGGCGATGCAACGATCCCCACATCGCCGATGGATTTTGCAGTGCAGGTAGTATACCGAAGGGTCCGATTCCATGTTGTGGAAGCGGGGATTCCCTTTATCTGCATCCCGGAATCCGGAAAGCCTGCAGGTGAGATGTAGTGCAGTCTACTTATATATATGTAATACTTACCTACACAATGTCGGGTAGGTAGTGGGTAGTATACAGAACATCACAGCCTCTCCCGTGTATCATCACCGCCACCATCGCCCCCACCTTTTAGTGCCCACCACCACCAGCAACACCAACGACCCTTGAAAAACGGTGGGACTCAGCGCGTCATTAACTTTTCCAGCTGCCATAAATGTTGCTTCCAACCGTTTACCATGACATGGAAGCTTCAGCAAATTGACATTTCTAAGCAGACCGATCGAAAGAAAAGAAAAGAAGAAGACTGTCACATTTACCTGTCTAAGGAAGCGGGGCTCCGATGTCTCGGTCAATACCTCACGTGCTTATTGACGCTGCAGCAATCGTATGTTAATACGAGGTTGTGCCAACCACTCTTCCTTTCATCATGGCTTATTTCTGGTGGGTTTGTGTTTGGCTTTCACCGCTTGGCCCTATGATAATTGCCGGTCGTACTACGTTGCGATTCCACGGTGGTTATTGGAGGAGATACAACGCGGCCGGCATCTCATCCGATCTAGATGTGTGATTCGACCAAAGAGAAGATGCCGTTATCCCCTCATTCATCACGCACTCCCATTTGCAACTCGGAGCAAATCACGGAGCAAACCAAGGCTCCGACGTTGGCCATGGCGCACATGTTATCGGCCATGTGCCACAGGTAGTGTGCCGGTTAATTGTTAGTCAGCCACGGGATGTTGTATGTTGTCCAATGGATGAGCGAGATGACGGCTCTCTCTGGTGGCCTGCTGTTTCGCACGACAGTAGGTGGTATTACAGCATTACGCTACTGCACACTACCACTGCCATCTTTGTCTACTTGGCTGCTCGGTAGCCTACAGCAAGTAGGTAAGTACCGGTAGCATCTATAATCGGCATGTCTTGGTCTGCAAGGAATCATCCCCGTTCCGCTGATGACGGTAGGTGGCCTGGTTATATCTGGCCACACTCCAATGGAATTCCACATCTAGGTGAGATGGGTGCAGGGGAGTATCGGAAGGTGTACCGAGCAAGTATGTAATACCACTGCTGATACTGGTGATGTGATATTAGTAGAGATAAATAGATACCTCCATGTAGCCTGGATTGTATCGTCTTGCTGCCCAACCAACTGGGTGCATGAATGGAGAACGAGGCTTGACGGCGCAAAAAGTGGCTTGCGTTGGACTGGGGTCTGGACTTGGTCTCATCTGATCAATTTGAGCCGCGCGGTATATGGATGAATCACTCACTACGTGTGCATATGAAACCCTTTCTTCTTGTCTTACGTACGTACTTGGCCCTGGCAACAACAATGCCATTGAACAGCGAGGTAGAACAAATGCGATAGTGTAACATGTTGGTATATTGGTATATAACAGAGTTAAACACCCCCCATTACCAATACCAAAACATCTACGATGCGTTACGTACTGAGGCACTGCCACAACACCCCAAAAAACAATCATCAACAATATCATCGATTTCTAGGTGCGGAGTTGTGTGTTATCCCAGGAGATCCATGCGCAAGAAAAACCACTCGACCGACGGATATTTATGTACACTACCTGCGTGTAAGCTGAGTAGGTACATGTAGATACCGCTTCACGCTATTCCCCCCGCCCAGTACCTTCCTAGGTACTGCTTGCCCTGAGCCGCGGCCGTCCAAGGTACCTACCTAAGTAAGCTCAGGGGTTTTCAGCCCCGCACATCAGAACGGAAAACGGGTTCGGAGGGCCCTCTAGAGTCTAGTCTCTCTCCTACTGATAGGTAGCGCATTTTTCACCAGGGTACCTCTGTATTCCCTGGCATATATAATAAGGACGGAATCTCTTGGCGCCCGCCTCCAAGATCTCCAAGAATTCTTAACCAAGACCTCCCTGCTTGGCATGCAACACTCGCGAGCGCTGCCAGAAACCGTCCACTGCTTCCCGCTCTGTTCCCCTCGTCACGGCGCCCGACCGTCCCGCTGGCGCCGGAATCTTGGGATTATCCCTCGATACTATTTGTCGCCAGTTGCCAGTGCCTGGCTGAGTCCTGATCCCCGGCTTTTCCGACCGTTCTCGAGCCCGGCTGGTCCGCGTCATCTCACGTCTCGATACGACTCGACGATCCCCTCGTTCTGTGCCGCTCCCGTCTTAGTCCGGCAGCTGTCGCGCACGTGCGCTGCTTTGAATCTCCCGAGTCTGAGCTCACGTCGAGTCACGTCGAGTCCTTAACCGCCGTCGGTGCCCTGTGCCATGCGAGGCACGCACACGCTACCCGCCCTTGACTCGTCTCTATGGTGCTGATTAAATGGGTTCCAACCTCGACAATGTCGCCAACCTGTCACCCGACGACCCGCCCCCCAAGTCCTCTTTTTTCTCTCGGCTCGCCGCGCCTCTACGCTCCCGCTCCCGCAATCTCGCCGACTTCCACATCCGCCTGAAGGAGCCACATCGTCAATACTCGGCTGGAGACCACGTGCAGGGCTCCGTCATCCTGTCCGTTGTGAAACCTATCCGCGTCACACACCTCACTGTTACGTTACATGGTTATGTCCGTGCCTTCAAGAGTGCCAGCGCTGCTGCCCAGGTCGCCACCGTCAATCCCGCCGTCATATCGCACGGTGGCGCGAACGGCCGCTACCACGGAAACGGACATGCGTCTCTCTTCCAGGATGAGATCGTCTTGTGCGGCGAAGGCAGACTGCAGGCCTCCAGATGGGAGTTCGAGTTTGATCTTCAATTCCCGGATCTGGAATTGCCGAGTAGCATCGATGTATGGGCCTCCTATTGCCTTTCATTCAGTACACTGGGCTCGCTAACTAATCGCTTTGCTAGTTCGAGAGGGGCACGATAGCGTATGCGATAACGGCGACATTGACTCGCCCAACAACAATAGCTCCCACTTCTAGCTGTGAGGCCAGAGTCTCTCTGGTAGAGAAGGTGGATGTAGGGCTACTTGCTCCGCCCAGGGAACGCAGAGTCGTCCTACAGACCGTGAGAAGGCGGCCTAAAAAGGGGAAGGCTGTAATCTCAGCAGCAGCAACGGCGTCCAGATGCCACTCGACTTCGACAGAGAAGACAGATCCGTTATCAGATCGAGACTCGAGAGCTACGGAGAGCCCGAATAACAGCGCCATGAATTTAGGTAGCTTGACGCTAGGAACCCCTGAAGTCGAGAATCCTGCGCCCAACCGGGTTGTTCCAGCCGATGTACAAAGCGAGATTAGTGGCGAGAGTGTTCCTAGTAACAATAGCGCGTCATATAGCGTACGCGCTGTAGATGCCAGTGGTGAATCTACTAGCACAGGGAGCAAGCATTCGGGATACGACGACAGGGAAATCACCGCCACTGTAGAGCTGCTCAAAGGCGGTTGCCTGCCAGGAGACTTAATACCAGTGAGGATCAGGGTCGAGCACAACCGTTACATGAAAAGTCTACATGGCATAATCGTAACGCTCTATAGGCAAGGCCGTGTGGATTGTGCGCCCCCTGCCTCTTCATTCACAGGGCTTTCCGAAGAGGATGCTAAAAGGCTAGAGCGAGATGAGTACTACCCCAAATCCAAGACTGGACTTGGGGGGCTGTCGTTATCTTCCGCGGGTTCATGTAGTGTCTTCCGGAAAGACCTCTCCCAGGCAGTAGCTCCTCTGATCATTGACCCATCCACTCTCACTGCCAATATAACTACTGCTGTAAGGGTCCCAGAGGATGCCTTCCCTAGCATCAGGAATGTGCCGGGAGGCTTGATCACTTTCAAGTACCATGTTGAAGTCATTGTTGATCTAGGTGGCAAGCTGGCTGGTCCTTCGAGCAGCTCTTCACAACCTCAACATCCCAATCGAATGATGTCCTCTGCTTCGGTCCGGGGTACATACGGAATCGACCTGAACCTTCTGGCAAGTTGGAATACCACTATTGTGGACACCGATCATATCAGACGCGAGAAAGGAGTTATTTCTGTATCCTTTGAGGTTGTCGTCGGGACAACAGATACTTCCAGAGCGCGAGGGAAAGCTGTTGCCAGACCCTCTCCGATGGTGCAAACTCCCACTCATGATGAACCACCTAGTGAGGAAGATGCGTACGACTATGCCTGGCAAGACACCCAGAATGGCGATACCGAGTATCAGGAAGACAACTTAGGCAGTATGCAAGACTCGCAGTCTCGTTATTATCCTGTGACATCGCCTCAGACTGCGCATTACGATTTCCAACCCCATGAAGCGCAAGTCCCCGTTTATGTGCCACCCCCGGAAATCACTGACGAGGGAGGTCTTACTGATAAGGAGCGTGCACGCCGGGCTGAGCAACGGTTACTCCCGAGCCAGCCTTCCCCACAGCGCTCGGAGACAACTGTCGGTCCATCACAGCCTTCCGACCCACATCTAGTACCAGATGTAGAGGCCCACAACTCCCCTAACATTAACCAAGGCCTAGAGCACGGTTTAGGTACTGACGTAGAAGGAGAACCATCCGCACCTACGTTGGAGGACTTGGGGGCCAACTCTTCTCAGAACCGCACTGATGACAAGCAAGAGTTGGAGCGTCAAAGGCTATTAGCAGAAGCAAGCGCTCCTCCAGACATACCTGAAGACTATGATGGTGCAGGACCCTCTGCTCCCGTTCATAATCGGAATAGATTGTCGCACCAATGGTCTCATGAGCCATCGGCACCAACGCTAGACGAAAACAACGGCGGGAGAAGTGGTGACGATTATCACAACCTAGTAGAGACGTCTAACGCAGCGAGCACCTTAGAGCCCTTGCCCCGGTATGAGCGATAGTGTTATAAAAGCCTTGTTAGAATTTTTACCAGTGGGACAATACCAGCTGCTAATAGATCAGCCACCTCAAGGGAGGGAGGCTTCAAGCATGTATATACTTGTGTCATTTTGCATTTACTGGTCTGGGCGGTCACTGGATTGACATTTTCGAGTTGTATACTAGCCATGACTCATATTGTCATATTATAGCATAAGATGAACGTGAAATGAACTGAATGAACAGATCTTAAAAACATCAAAATAAAAAGTAAAAATCAAAACTTGGAATGTTGATCGTTATCTTTATCTTGTGAAATATTTCTTACAATGCTCGCTTTGTTTATGTGTACTGGGCGTTTCTGAAAGGCTGCAGGATACTTGTTCTAAATGGACAACTCCCTCTATTGGCCGAACGAGCTGGGATTAATACCTATTGTTAAAGGCTGTTATACATTCTAAACTATCGGTAAATGCTTAGGTATACCACTCACTATCGGAAAAGATTCAAGTCTTGAAAATTCTAAATGGTGGCCTTTACTACTCGGGGGCCAACAACCCTCAAGGATTTATCTCTATTAGGTAAAGATTTGTCTCGCACTTAGGTAGGCCTAAGCCTACCTATGCGCATAAGCGATCTGTTGTAAATAAAATGTAAAGCTTTATTGGTTTAAGTTTTAACCTATAATATATGCGCAAAAAGTTTTTTTTATATAGTAGATTTAATAAAATTAAGTTGTTTTGCTTTTAAATTTACTTTAATATAATATACTTTTTAGCCTTGTTATTTATAATAATTGCAAAGCTAATTATTATAATAATAATAAAGGAAAAAACTTTTAATTAAAAATTAAGCAATAATATTTAGCAAATGTATACGTTTTAAACGTTTGTTATAATAAATAAATAAAAATATATAAATATATATTTATTAGCTTTTAATTATAAATAATAGCAATAATATATATTTAATTATATTATTAAAAAAGTTAATAATTATTATAATTATATTTATATAACGTGTTTTATTATTAAATAACAAATATTATTAGATAACAAAAGTTTTAAGCATTATTTAAATTGCAATATAAAAAAAACAATTATAACGCAATTAAATTATTTTAAATTAATCGAAATTTTTTTTATTAAATATATTTATATTTATTGTATAAATGTATATATTATAACCGGTATTGCTATATATATTACAATAGCGCGCATATATAAATACTTTTATTTAATAACTATTTTTTTTATTATTTTTTTAATTTATTTAATTATTATTTTTTTTAAAAACTTAAAAATTTATTTTTTTAAATTAAATAAATACTTTTTTAATTTATAATTGCTTATTTTTTATTTTTTAATATTTATTAAAAATATAGTTAATTTTTTAAAGCTTAACTATTTTATTTAGTATTAACATTTGCTTATGCAGTAAATAATATATAGCTTTTAATAATAAGTTTATAATATTAATAATTTTGCTAAATAAGCTATTTTAATGCTTAATAATTTAAGTTTTTAAATAAATAATTTATAAAATAGCTTTTTTAATAATAATAAAAGTTTTTAAAACTTAAATAATAAAAAATAATTTAAATTTTAATAACGGTATAAAAAAAATTAATATAATATTAAGCTTTAAAATAACAAATTTTAAATTAAATAAAATAAAGCTAATAATTTTAAACTTAAATATAATGTTTATAAATATTATTGCTTAAATATAAACTTTAAAAAACGCAAGTAAAAAGTTTTCTTTTAAAATATATATTATATTTATTTATATAACATTGTTAATTTTAATATTATATGCTTTTTTTAATAAATTAAAACATATTATATTTAAAAGCTAAAATTTATAAAAAAAATATATAAGCATTATTTTGGTAAAAATACTATTTTTTTAACAATGATTCTTAAATTTTTTTAAATAATAACTTTTATAATTATTAAAAATAAAAAAAAATTTTATGCTTATTAAATATAATTAAATATATTTATTAAAATATTTAATTTATTTTAAATTAAAATTATTATTAATTTAACTATTATATAAAACTGCAATTTGCTATTTAAATAATAAAAAGCTATTGCAATATTAAAAAATAAAATAGGTTTTTTTTTTAAAATAATAAAAAATAGCATTAATTAACTTTATAAATTAATTAAACAAATAGCTATAAATTAATTTTAATTGTTTTGCTAAGCTTATTTAAGCTTATTTTATTTTTTAACACTTGTTATAACTATATTAATTATAATTATACCTATTATAAACCTTATTTTATTAAAATTATATATATTTTTTTTTGCAATACTTTTATATTTAATAATTTTTTTTATGCATTTATACTATATGTTATATTTAATAAAATTTTTGCAAAAAATTTAGCTATAATTAATTTAATAGTTTAAATGCATTTAAAAAGCTAATATATAATTTATAAAGCATGTTATTTAACACTTTTTAATAAATTAACTATTTTACTTAGCTAATAATTAATTAGCTATATTTTAAATATAACATACCTAAAAAAAAAACGCTTTTAAATTTAAATAAATTATAAACTATATAATTGTTTGCTTTTTAAAGTTAGTTAATTTTAACTTTATATTTTTGCTGCTACGCCGGGGCGTAACACCGGCAGTTTTGCAGCAAAAAGTTTTATTAAAAATGCTATACATTTTTACAAGCTTATAAATAAAAATATAAAAGTTACGTTTAAAAGCGCTAATAACAGTTAATAACCTAGCTTTTTTTAACGTATAGTTTATTGTTATAAATAAAAAAAATAAAGTTTAAATAATAAAAGGTAAAAAAACCTAAAACTTTTATTACTTAATAATATTTATCACTTAATAATAAAACATGTTATACTTAATAATAAATAATTAAATAATTAAAAGTTATATGTTTTATTTTAAATAAATTTTAAATAAGTTATATATATTTGCTTTATAATATAAAATGTTTTTTTTTTTTTTTTTTTTTTGCTTTTTATATAACGTTATAAATAATTAAAAGCTTTTATTATTATGTTTTAAAAAAATCTTTAGCTAATATATAACTTTTTAAAAATATTAAATTATAAACTTTTTTTTAATAAATTATTTTTAGTTTTTTACTTAATTATATAATATATATAAATAAAAATAAATTATATTAAGCTTTAATTAATATAAAATTAATATATTTAAATTTATTATTATTATTAATTTTGCTGTTTTTATTATTATTATATTTAATTTATAAATTAATAATTTATAATTTAATTAGCAATTATATTAATATAAATTAAACTAAGCGTTAATTAACTTAATAATTATAACATTTATATTTATATTATTATTAATATTGTTATTACTGTTATTATAGCTATTATTATTGCTTTTAATTTTAATAATAATTTATTTAATGTTTTTTTAAGCATTTTTTAGCAGTAATAGCTTTAACTTTAGCAGCTATTATTATTGCTGCATATTTTTTACATATGCTTTACTACTAGTGTTATATATATTATGCTTTACTTAGCTTATATATATGCTATTTTATTTAATAGCTAAAATTTTATTTGTTAAAATATTACTATTAATATATAATATTATAAATATGCTTTTAAGCATATTTATTTGCTATTATAAATATTTTTTGCTAAACTTTAACTTTTATAAATTTATATTAATATAATTTTTTAATTTTAAATTATAATATATTATTTTAATAAATATTTAACTTTTAATTATTATATAAAAAGTTAAAGTATTACTTAGCTTTATAAATAAATTATATTAGCTTTATTTATATAGCTTATATAATAATTAATAATTGTTTAAAAAATGCGCTACTTTTGTGCTATAGTATATATGCTGTTAAAAATCCCTTTTAAAAAGTTTAAAGCTTTAGCTTTTATTATTGCTGCTGTTTTTATGCTTATTATTGCTATTGCGTTTATTTTTGCTATTGTTATTATTGCTATTATTAATGCTATTATTATTACGCATATATATATTAATTTATTTGCTGCTTTTAATAACTTTAATTAAAAGCATTTGGTATTTTTTTTAAAAATTTGCTTTATAATTTTTAAAATTATAAAACATTAAGTTAAAAAAATTAATGTATTTAAAATTAATTTTTTTAAATAAGTTTTTTAACTTAAATAAACATTTAAATTTAATTATATATTTTATTTATTATTATATAACTTATATTTTATACATTTAAAAATGTTTTAAAATATTTAAACTATATTTTTTATAAATTTTTTATAAGCTTATTAGCTAATATATTATATATTGCAAAATATTTTACTTTAAAATTTTTTTTATAATATTTTTACTTAATTTATATATTTTATATATTAATATAATATAAATAAATGCTAATTTTTTTATTTTTTTTAATTATTAAATAAATTGCTTAAATATTATTAAAATAAATTTTTTATTTTTAATTAAGCTTTAATTAAACGTTTTTAAATAATTTATATAAAATTATAATTTTTATTTTAATTATGCTAAATATATTAATTTTAATTTTAATAATAAATATAAATATTATATTTTAATAAATAATTTTTTAATTAATTAAATTATTAAATAAAAATATAATAAACTTATATAATAAACGTTTAATTTTTTTATTATTTATAAATAAAGCATTATTTATAATAATTAATATTTATATATTTTAATTAAAATAATTATAAATAATTTTTAAGTATTTAATATAATATAAATAGCATATAATTTAATTTGCTATTATTATATACTTTAAACTTAAATTTATAAAAAATTTTAATAATAAAGCTGTTATAAATATTATATTAAGCTTTAATATAATTACTTTATAAAAAATTAAGCTTATGCATTTTTAAAAAGCTTTTATTTAAGCTTTAATAGCTAGTTTAATATAAATAAAAAACTTTTTAAATAAAAGCAATATAATTAATATTTAGCTATTATTAGTTAAGTTATATTTATACGTAATTTTTTTAATATATTAATTATATAGCAATGTTATTTTATAAGCTTTTTTATTTTTTAACATTTTAATTTTTAAAAACTATTTAATTTTTTTTTATTTTTTAAATAATCTTTTTAGCTTTAATTTTATGCTTTTTATTAAAAAAAACTAAAAAATTATTTATATAAAACATTATATATATATTATAATTAGCTATATAAAATAAGCATAGCTTTTTAAATAAAAAAATTATCTTAAGTTTTTTTAACGTAAGCGCAAACTTTTTATATTATAAAAAAAATAAATTTTAAAAATTATATAAAGCTTTTTTAAGCAATATTACTTTATTTTTTTGCTTAAAACCTTTAAATAATTTATATGCTATAAACATTTTATTATTTTTTTTTACATTAAAAAAAATGCTTATAATATTAAATTATAAAATCTTTTAGTTTTATTAAATTATTAAAGCTATTATTAATATAATAGCATAAATTAATTAAAGCGTTTTTTTATATTAAAAATTACTTTAAATTATAATATATACTTTATATATTTATAAATAGCTTTTTTTATTAAATTTATAAGTAAATATTTATTTTAATAAAAATAGCTTATATTTTGCTTTATAAAGAAAAATAACTTATAATACCTTATATTTAATTAAATTAATAATTTTTTATTAAATGTTTTTTTTAAATTGTTTACTTAAAAAATATTTTTTTAGCTTTTTTTAGCTTTTAAGTAATAATTTTAAAAATTTATTTTTATAAACTTTTTTTAATAATAAAGCTATACTAAATTTATTTTGCTTATATTAATTTATAGCAGCTATAAATATAATATAAAACATTTTATATTTTTAATTATTTTTATAAACTGTTTTTTATTAATTAAACAAATAAATATTTAAAAAAATAATTAATTATAATTATATAAAAAGCTTATTTTTTATTTTTTATATATAAATGTTATAAATATAATAAACGCTTTAATATATTTGCTATTTTAATTAGCTTAAATTTTTAAAAATACCTTTTAAATTTTTTAGCTAGCTTTTATTATTTATAAATAATTTTTATAAATTTATTAATTAAATTGCTGTTAATTTTGCTATTTTATTTAAATTATTTTATTTATATTTAAATAATTTAAAATTATTTATTTATTATTATAAAACTTTTAATTAAATGTTATAATTTAAGTAAATAAGCTAGGTATATTTGCGAAAAAAGGTTAAATTAAATACGATATAAAATAAAAAAGTTAATAACTTAGGCAGCTTATAATAACTAGGATAGCTTTTTATATATATATTAACGTATAACTTAACTTAGCTAATATTTTTAATTTATTTTTAAAAGTAAAAGCTTTGAAAATATAACAATTATTTTTTTTTTCTTTATAAAATTAACCTTAATTTAAATAGGTTAAAAATAAACGAAGGCTTTTTAAAGCTTATTTAATTGCTTTTATAAATTAAAGTTAAATATTTTTATACGTACAAAGTAGTTTTTAAAGTTTTTTTTAAAAGCTTTAACTAATTTTATATAAACTTTAGGTTAAATTTGCTATTAATTATTAATTAATTAATTAAACCAATAAAGCTAAAGTTAAGGCATAAAACACTTAATTAAGCTTTAATATAATAACTTTTAGCTTTTACAAAAAATACTAAATAACTATAAGCTTAATATTAATATAAATAACTTATATAACAATATATACTTATAAAACAAAGCTTAAATAATATAAAAAACCAATTATTATATAATAATTATAATAGTTTTAAATTTTTTATAAAAACAAACCAAAATAATAACAACATAAACTATATATAAGCTTATAATAAAACAAAAAACAATAATAAATATAATAAAAATAATATAAATATATAATTTTATAAAAACCAAACAAACAATAAAGCATTTAGCGTATATTTACTAAAGTTTTAACTGTTTTGTTTAAAAAAAACCTTAGATTTTTTACAAAAAAAAAACCTTTGAAATACTTTTGCAATAAAACTAAATAATATACAAAATAAAACAAAACTTTAAATGCTATGCTTTTTAAAATACTTTGTGCTTTAATATATTTAACTTTTATAACGCTTATATATTATAATTTTGCTTTAATAGTTGCGTTAGGTATTATTTTTTAAAAGTGTAAATAAGTTAAAGTTTTTAATAATAAAAGCTATTAAAATTAAAAAAATTAAAAAAACTAAAAAGTTAAAAGTTGAAATTATATTTAATTTAATTATGTTTTTTAAACAATTTACCGAAAAATTTATAATTAGCAAAAAATTAATAAAATTTATTAGCTTATAATAATAAATAGCTAATTAAACTATGCTTTTATAAGTTTTTAGCAAAAATATTATTTAAGTTTTAAATATAGTATATAAAAAATTTATTAATTTTACATAATAAAATTATATGCTTATTATAAGTATTTTTTATATGTTTTGATTTTTTGAAAATTAAAAATAATTATTAAAATTTTTAAAATATTAACTTTTTTTTTGTTTTGCAAACTTTAGCTATTTTATAATGTAAGCGTTTTAGTAGCTAGCGTTTTTAATAATAATAAAAGTTTATAAAACAAATAAAAGCTAATTTTTATAAATTTAAATGGCTTTTTTAAAAGTTTTAACTTTAAATTGTTAAATTTTGCAATTTTAAAAAAGTTTGCACTAATTATTTATTTTTAAAATTACAAAATTAATTTAACAAAAACTTTTGCAATATTTTTTTAGTGCACTTTTAAAAACTTGTTAAAAGTTAAATAACTACTTATTTTATTGCTAAAAATTAAATTACAAGGAAAAAAATTTAATAAATCTTTTTAAATTAATATTATAGTTTAAACTTAAGTTAAAATTATAGCGTTTTTATTGCTATTTTATTAGCGTTTTGTTTTTTTAAAGCTTTTATTTATTTAGCTAATTTAATTTATTATTAAAAAAATTAAACATTTGCTTTTGTAAAGTTTAAAAAAATGTTAATATTAAATAAAGTTATAATAAATAAATAAGCTAATAATATAAATAACTTAAAAAAAATTATTAAAGTTATTATAATTTAAGTAAATAAATTAAATATATTTGCAAAAAAAAGTTAAATTAAATATAATATAAAATAAAAAAGTTAATAACTTAAAGAAAAAAATAACTTAAATAGCTTATAATAATTAAAACAGCTTTTTATATATATATTAACGTATAACCTAACTTAGCTAATATTTTTAACTTATTTTTAAAGGTAAAAGCCTTAAAAATATAACATTAAATTATTATTTAATAATTTTTTAATTATTTTATATTAATTAATTAAATGCATTTTTTAATAAAATTAAAGTATTTTATTTTATTATTTAATTAATTTTAACTTTTTGCTTAATTATTTAATTAATTTAAACTATTTTTTAAATGTTTTTATTAATTATTAAACTAGTTTTAGCGTTTTTTTTAAAGTTATAAATTTATATAATTAATTATTATAATTTTTTAAGCTATTTTTTTTAAAACCTATAATTATTTTTATTTTTAATTTAAAATCCTTTAATTAATATTTAATTAATTTATTAATAAATATAAAAACATTTTTAAATTTATTAATTTAATTTATAGCTAATTTAATTTATAAAAAAAGTGCTTTTTTTTATATTTTTATATTATTTTAAAATTATTTTAAAAGTTTTTTAATCATAAATATTTTATTTAATAAATTAATTAAAAATTTTTTAAGCATTTCTTTTTATGTTTTATTATAAAAAAAGCTTTTATTAAATTATATATTTTAAGTAATAATTATTTAATTTAATTTAAAAATTTATATATAATATAAGTTAAATGCTTTATATTTAATTAAATAATTAATATAAACACGTGGTTTTATTTTATAATTATATTTATAATAACTTGCAAATATATTTTCCTTTATTAAATATATTTTATATTTATAAACATATATGCTTTTAAAATTAAAGCGTAAATTAAATGTTATTTTGTTAATTATAACAAATAAATATTATTTAAAATATTATATAAATTATATTAAAAACACTTTAAAAAAAATAAAAATTATAAACATAGCTTAAGTTTATATTATATAATTTATAAACCGTTAATATAATTTTTGCTTAAAGTTTATTAAGTAAATTAACTTTTATTAACATTTTTTAAGCTTTTGCTATTATTTTTTAGCTAGCTTTTTTTCTTTTATTTATTAGCTTTTTTATATATAAAAGTAAACGCTTTACTTTTATGCTTTTATTACACGCTTAAAGCATAAAAGCAGTGTTTTTAATTTTAAAAATTATTGTTTTTTTATTATTGCTATATATTTTGCATATTAAAAGCTAGTATTGCTTTATTACTTAGCGCTTAAAACATTAAAAAGTTTTAAATATTTATGCTTTTATTTATTAAATTAAATTATAGCAATAAATTATTTTATTATATTTGTTTTTAATTGCAAACATTTATTTAAATTTATTATAACTTTTAAAATAATTAAAAAAATTTTAGCTTATTTTTTAAAAAAGCTTTAGTAAGCTTTTTTTTAAAATATAGCGCAAAATATATTTTTTAAAATAAGCTTTAGCGCATACTTTACACTTAATAATTTTAGTTTTTTTAATTTTTATTTTTTTAACGTTATAAATTAAAGCTTTTAAAACTTTTAATTTTAAATGCTTTAACTTTTTATGCTAAAGCTTTTTAATATTTTTTTTTTAAATAACTTTATTAAAATGCGTTTTGCATGCATATTATATATTATTATAATTATTTTTGCTAAGCTTAATAAAATTTTTTAACTTTTATTAATATTATTTATTAAATTTTTGCTTAAATAATTAATAATAAGCTTATATTTAAAAAAAACTAAGTTTATTTTTTTAATAAAATATTTTAATACAATGCTTAACTTTAAGTTTTTATAACATAAAAAGCAATTAAAGCTAAAATATTAAATTTTAGCATTTTTTAAACAAGCTTTTAAAACAATATTTATATAAAAGCTTTTTATATATGTTATATTTATTAAAGTAAAATGATTTATATTTATGCTTTAAATGTTAATTAAAATATTTTTAATTATTTTAATGTTTTTACTTATAATAACAAAGCTTGTAATACTTAAGTTTATATACTTTTTATTTTTAAAGAAAATATATAAGCTTAATTTAAATAAAGCCAAGTTATTAACTAAATATAAAGCATTATAATTATTAAAAATAATAAAATAATAAAACAAATAAATTAATATTTTAAACGTTATATACACCGTTAAGTTAATTAAAAATTTTTCAATTAAAAATAAGTTAATTATAATAGTAATAATGTTTTTATTAGGTTATTTATTATTTGATTTTTTAAAGCCGGAGTTAAAAAAAAGTACGCTTTATTTTTTCCGAGGCGGCTTAAAAAAAACATGAAACATTTTACACCGTAATAATAATATAGCTATGGTATAAAGGTGTTTTATATATTTTTTAAACCGCTTTATTTTTTTATTGATTTTTTTATATAAGCTTTGCTAGTTTTTAAATTTATAACAAGTTTTAATATTTTAATTTTATTTATAAAACATTAGTTTAATTTTATAATTAATTAATTTAAACATTGTTTTTTATAACTATATATACTTTTTAAACAATTAGCAGTATTTTTACTTAAAATTAATAATATAAAAGCATTAAAAACTATTTTAATTTAATTTGCTTTAGCTGCTTTTTTTGCTTTATTTAAACAATAATAAAGCTTAATAATTTTTTACTTTGCTTTTTTATATAATAAAAATCTTAGCACTTTTTTATTTACTTTATATAATTTTTTTGTTAAATAAAATATAAAACATATAATTATATTATTTTAAAGTTATAAAAGTTTTATTTAGCTATTTATTTAAAATTAATTAAATAAATTGTTAATAAATTTAATTTAATATTATATATATATAAATAACATTTAAGAAATTTTTTATAGCAAGCATATTATAAACATTTAAAAATTTAAAAGCTTTTGCTTGTAAATAAGCTATATATTAGTTTTTATATTATATTTTTAACTTAATTTTATTAAAATAAGCTTATTAAAGCACTTTTTAATACTTTTACTAAACTATGCTTTTTATAATTAATTAAATAAATAAAATATAGCTTTAAATAATTTATATTAAAGCTTATAAATTAATTTTCTTTATTATTATAAGCTTAATAATTATAGCTAATATAATTTTTAAGTTAATAATATTATTAATTTAATTAAATATTGCTATATAATATTTTGCTTTATTAGCTTTAATAGTTTTTTTAACAATAAAAGCTTAAAATATATTGTTTTATTATATAATAATTTTTATATTATTTATTAATTAAAACGCATGTTTTACATTTTTTTTAATTAAAGCTTTTATAATTTTTATAAATAAATATATAAAAAATTTTTTATTTAAATTAATTATTTTTTATATATTTTTTAAGCTTGCATAAAATTTAAAGCAATTAATTTAAAAAAGCTAATTTTATTAGCTGCAAAGCTTAGCATGTTTAATTATAAGCTTATTAAAATTAAATTAAAATATTAAAAAAACAATTTAATAATAAATATAAAAGCTTATAAAAAATATATTATATAAAAAAAAAGCTTTTAACTTTTTAATTAAAATTTTTTAAAAGTTTATATATATATAATTTATAACAAACTAAGCTTATAATTTTTACATTTAAATAAGCTTAAGCTTATTTATATATATAAGCAATTTATTATAAATAAAATATAAAGCTTTATTAGTTTAAGTTTTAACCTATAATATATGCGCAAAAAGTTCTCCTTATATAGCAAATCTAACAGAGTTAAGTCGTCCCGCTCCCGGATCCACTCTAGTGTGACAATTTGAGAAGCGCGCGGTCATACCAAATAAAGAGTATAACCTCGAGGACACACCAATGACACGCGGGGAGCTACGGTGGGAATGCTGATGCTTTGCCCCTATTCAGCTCGGCGAGGAAATGCTGGTGTTGTTTTAGCCCTATCTTAATGTTGAAGAACAATGTGTCTGGACTTTCACAAAACAGGGTCTTTGATCGTAGCATTGGCTTTCATCCCTAAACAACCTATGTTCATTGTGTTTGAGAACCAAGGCATTGTTGCGGATATCATCGTAACATAAAATACCTAAAGCTCCGCACAAAGGTTCAGGACCAGCTTTCATTTCATTCTCAAGTTATCTTAAAGCATTAACGCCGTCTTAAGCTCGCTGCCACGTCTGAGATTAGAGGAAGAGTATCAGGCTACTTTTCTTCCTTTTATTTCTCCCCGCGGAAGACTCCTCCTTTCGCCCATCGAAACTTGAGTCATGGCGACGTACGAAACTTACGCCGACGGAGTGATCAAAGCGGTTAACTTTGTAGAGAGTCAATTCTCAAACACAAGTGCTCCCTTGCTCAATCATGACAATTTAGAACAGCAGTTACCTCCGGGGATTCCAAAAAACGATGGGTACCATAAAAGCCTCATCGAGGGCGCGCCCCCTGGCCTCGTACGTGTTTGCCCCCCAAGGTTGGCGCAAACACGCCTCTTTGACAATAGTAACACAACACTCTTCAGCGATTTTGAAGCATATTTAGACGGAGGGCTCGACGAAGACGGCAATCATGTTTTGGTTGATCTCACTTGTATGATCTGCTGTGAGAATAAGCTGCAAGTCCCACATCGTGTCATGCCTGCTAGCAGCGGCTCCGACGATGCAGATGGCAAAACTGAGAGTATATCAGTATTACCATGCGGACATTTCTTCGGAACCAAGTGTCTCCAGAAATGGCTCGTGGTAGCAGAAAGGCAAGATGAGAATGGTGTAGCTCATTGTCCAGTGTGTAGATTCTCTATGATCTATCAGTGCGGGCACATTCTCTTTCCTCAGAGATATGACCCCGATTACCGCCGGAGAGCGCGGGTAGCGTTAACCATTCCTGAAGATGGCTTAGTTCCCGAGATGTGCCGCTCGTGTCACGAAGGGGAAATCGATGATGCGCTTGACCGATTACAGCGCCTTCTTTTCCCACTCGCTCGAGAATATGGTGATTTGAGGTTCGAAGATTCCGAGCAGGGGCTACTGGAATCATCAATGCTACTGGACGAGCAAGCGTGGCATTGTTGGGGAATGAACATTCATTATAATCGGTGGTAAGTTACGAAACTATCAAACTCCGATTAATCTTCAAACATTTACGGTAGGTGGCATTGATGTTTTATTCATAAATCAGGAGTGGAATGGCGTCCTTCCCATATTAGTTCATCTGTTTATGTTTTGTGTTTATGTAGCTGTGTTTATTCGGGCAAAACTTAATAGAAATCACATGTTCGTAACATTTATACATTGTGCGTTTTCCTCTCGTAATACATCTTGTACATTTGTACCAAAATAGCGCAAATGAGATAGGAGACTAGAATATTCTTTGTGGCCATTGAGTCGCTAAGGTCTCCCTTTAGTACCACAGTCTTCACAAAAAAATCATGCATAATTGCCATTAAGCTTTTTAGTTGCCATGATTACCCAGGTAACTTTCTACCTACCGAGCCAATGCAGAGTCTGGGGACACGGTAATGCGACAATTTCATTATAATAGTCAAGAACTGAATGAGCACCGCTACATTAACTTTATTTAAAGCCCATTGAATGATGAGATTGGCTAATAGTACCATACCAAACGTGCATTGACCTAAAACCCTCGTGGTCATGATTAAGCTACTAATGTATCTTCTACATCTTTATAAAGACTTCTCGGATAGACTAACTCCTGAACAAACCTTTCCATCTTTCAAACTCCACTTCATCCTCAAATCTCACCTCTCTTTCTACTCGAGGTCTCTTGTCATCCCTCATTTGACTCAATCCCTTCCTGGAATCTATCTAAACAGACAAATAATTCACTCTACTCGGAACACGGCGTCTATATCTCAGGATGGAGCGCAAGGTTGACGAAGCGTATGATAGCCAAGCCCCTTTATTCTCTCGAATGTTGACTGACCTACTGACTGTTGGTTTTGAACAGCTTCACACCCAGTTGGGATGAGTGCTTCGACTGCGATGGCAATATCCTCCCGGGCTTCAACTTCTGCGTCGACTGTGGCATCTGCCGCAGAGAGCTCGCGATCACTAAATCAGCTGATGAAGACCACGAAGTCTTCACCATGCTACCATGCGGCCACGTCTTTGGCTTTGAATGTCTCTCAATATGGTTCTCTACTCACGCAACATGCCCAACTTGTCGGGAGAAATGGCAGCACAGCCGCTGTGGCCACATCCTCAAACCCGAAAAGATCCAGGGCGGCAAAGACTTCAACATCCGTTCTTTGTCAAAAGTGATCAAAGCATCCGAGCTACCTGGAGCCTGTGGGAATTGTCATTCTTATCTGGCAGAGAATGGTCACGTTGATAACTTCATTGATTTCGACCTCTTCAACGAAATTATGCGGAATAGGCAGGAAGCTATGGAGCATATCACGATGGAAGCCCAATATCGAAACGGGACACAAGTTCATGTGCCCAGTCGCCGTAATGGCTTTCAATACAATCCTTTCGATTCACCTTTCAGAAATCGAAATCACCCCCCAGCTTGGCAGCCGGGTGAACAGAACAATACGGCGCTGAGGACGGCTATCCTAGACAGTACCCGTAGGGTTGAGGCAGCTCAACAAGCACATCGAGAGGCACTTCGTCAATCTCGTGGTGAATTTCGCCCACCTCGCCCACGACACCGCCCAATCTCAATAGTTCGTCGAGAACCACGCCAGCCCGATGAAGTGCCGAGTCAGTCGATAGGGGAAAACGGCCGTGAAAACGAACCGGTTCGTCAAAATCCGACTGCAGCGCTTCCCCAGCCAGCCGAAATCTCTCCGCGAAACGTGGTTGATACAGCCATGGAGGGATTGACACAGCTACACCATCGTTTACAAGGATTGGCTCCCTCGGATCGCCCAGCAGATGAAGCCCAACAAGCTGAATCTGCACGAGCTCGAGCCCAGCAGACCTTTTCTGCGATAATGGCTGAAATCCATAGTGCCAACAGGGCGCCTCGGCCAACTCAAGATGTATCTCCGCTTCAAGCTCCCCCGCCAGCCGAAGCCCAGCGACCTGCCCGCTGGCAATCCCGCTCGGGATCCGCGTTTAGCGAGGCCCTGGATGACGTATTCGGTGAAGAAACCCTTGGGGACCCTCGGCGGGGACGATGTCTTCGGTGTGACCAGCGGTCGAGGATTAGCCCCTCCTATTCTCGCCGGGGTTCTTATGGCTGGCCCCAGACACCTGCGGACCCTAGACGCGGGATTCTACCGGTAAAGTTCTCATTTCCTAATTACTATCTTCCACTGTAGTTGGGAACTAAAAACTTTTCCTTCTCTTTCTCTTCCGGTCTCCCCAACATGGTGTCGAGTTTCTAGGAGGCGATTGCTAACTTTGAAAGTACTTCTAGACATCACCACCGCCCGCACCACGAGCAAACTTCATTGCCTCCACCTGGGCTACAACACATCTCAACCGTTATTGAGAGTATGGTGGTGCTTTATAACTGGGCGGTGCATTCGACTTGTGCCGGAATGGCGTCCTCTCGAGTATTACACAAATAATCGCTTAATGGACTTTACCACGAGTAGTCATAGATGGCGATACTAGGCGCGCGACGAAGATAGACTCGGAAGCCGGGTGTATATTTCTGGGAGTATAGAGGAGAAACGAAAAACCAACATCAAACGGAAAAAGGAATATACCAGGGAATGGGAGAGAGAGACATAGAAAGGAGGAACCTGAAATCTGAGCGAGCTTATGATTATAGAGCTGGTACATGCGCATTGCATTCGGCATGGCGAAGGGCGTTCCGGAGTTATAGACCTTTGTGGATATAGAATTGGTTCTCTGTACCCGTGCTAGCGAAGCGTTCTCGAGCGAAAGAAAGAGGAATCTAGCGTTTATATACCAGGATCTTTGAGAGGGCTTTGCTTATGGTGACTTATAATTATGCGTGCTGTTACTCGAAAAATTCCGAGTTATTTATTGTAGAAAGACTTTGCTGTCGATACGCGAACTGCCGTGCTTGGTATCTAGAGTGGTGATATGATAATATACTATTGCGAATCTGCGACTGACTGTGTGTGTATTGGAGAAAATGAAATGGCCGGGTTAGGGGGTGTCACAGAGTACAAAGAGACATTTGTATAAATTAAATACAACTCTAAAGTAAAGTGGTAGCTTATGTACTTAGATGGACTTTGAATGCTTTAATATGTGGCCACTCAACGCCCTCAACACGTTTCGGGATGGAAGAGGAAGGAGTTTGAAAGGGGGCTCTCAGGGGGTCGCCCCTAGTAACATTAAACTTCTGTCTCTAAATCTGCAAGTAATTAATAGTTTATGTGTCGGGTAGATTTAATTGAAATGCTTTCGTGCTTCGAGTCACAAATTATTTCAAATGGACGTGAGCTTCGCTGGCAAGGCTTCCCATTTTAGGGGTATATTTGACTCTACACTGCATTTTACCCGCTATTCTATAGCATCATATAAATATAAAAGTCACTGTTCTAATCCTTATTATGACGTCGTGTAGGTATATGCTTAAGTGTGGCCGCTAGATTGCAGCTCACGATACTCGAGATAGCCGCTAAAGCCAGTATCACTCTCCCTAGTGGTAGCAATGAGATGCCAAGCATACATAAGTATCTTGGCCGGAAACCCCCGGATGGAAATAAGATTATATGAAAATGCGAGCCTTTATATGTCTGAAAAATAAAACTGATTGAGAATAAAATGGTCTTCTCAAGTTCAAACACCGGCATTAAAGACCTGTCTGTTTAAAGTGTGAAAAGGGGGGAAGGCCAAGACCCAGGTAGCTTGATAGGGCCAGCTGGCACAGCGTGGCTGCACCCGACCACAGTTTCCCCAGATTTAGGTACTTAGGTACCGCCTAGAACGATGCCGGGCAGGTACAAAGCTTGAGGTGATCCAAGTGCCCAAAGCTCCTCCCAAGTTTTCGATTAGCGTCTCAAGAGAGCTTCATAGGCACACGACGTCAAGCTTTCGACAAACAGCCCGCCCGCGACAAGCAGAAACTCTCCACTCCACCACGACTTCTCGCCAACCGTCATTAAAACACCGATATTAGATGCGCAAAACATACAATTGACACGAGACATTGGACGACAATATGTTGACCCCAACGACCGCTGCCCGCTTCGTCGCCCTAGGCACCCGAGGACTCCCCAGCGCTTTCGTACGAGGGGCAAGCTGCCCCTACGCCGCACAGTCTTTTTCGTCGCTCGCCCGCCAGCCCTGTGCCACCACCGCCGCCACCCGCGTACCATCGCGACAGGTTTCAACCAAGATCCCCTCCTTCCGGCCCACCGCCCGAAAGCCGAGCTCAGTGCAATGCCAATTCGCAGCGCGGCGACACGCCAGCACGGTGTCTGCACCTAGCGGCGCAGCCTCAACAAGCTCCTCTTCTCAACCCTCCCCACCCGCGCCGAAGCTGGACTGGAACGGCTTCTTCCAGCTGCGGAAGACGCGGCGACGGTTCCAGCTCGCCAGCAGCATAGTGACGATGACCATAGGCGGCACGGCGGGCGCGGTGCTGCTCGTCAACATGAACATGGACTGGCTGCTCAGCAAGGTCCCCATGGACCCCATCTTCGCGCTCGGCATCGTCACGCTGAGCTTTGCCGGTCTCGGCTGGCTGGCTGGTCCCAGTCTCGGGTCCGCCATCTTCTACTCGGTTAAACGCGGCGTGAAGCAGCCCATGGCTGTGAAGGAGTCAGAGTTCTTCAACCGGATCAAGAAGAACCGTGTCGATCCTTCTAATAGCTCTCTGAGTGGGAATGCCGGTAAGCCCTTTTCCTGTTTTCGTAATGTGAATCCCTCGTGGGATAGGGTGCAAGTTGAGATTGCAGCCACTGTTTCTTGAGATTTGCGCTAACATGAAATCTCCTCGTCTGCAGTGCCCGACTTCTACGGTGAGAAGATCTCGAGTGTGGCGGGGTATAGGCAGTGGTTGAAAGACCAGAGGGCATTTAACAAGAAGCGGACGAGCTTTGTCTAAAGGTTATGGGATTTTGGCAAAATGTCAAGGAGCACAGTGTCGAAAAAGCTGGCTGGGATGATGCGTGTTCATTCCAAACCGCGGTAGCAGGATTTTGATATGTCTATACGCATGGGATCGATTTGGAACGGCGTTTTGGGTGCCTCTCCCTCCAAAGTTGTATCACTATTAGTCAGAACCGCCGAAGAGTCAATCATTGAAACAGTACTCTTCTCCAACTATGCCTGATTATTGGTGTATGTAATTTTTTTATTCAGTCAAAATGCACCGCTATGTGAAGGGCATCGTCTGATCTATTTCACGTTTCCAAGCCTTCATGCCACCTTCTATATCCCCTATAAATCGTTCCCCATCCCTGTCTAGACCCAGGTCTTTAAGCTTCTTTGTCACCACTTGCGAGTCATTCCCAACTCGACAAACGACGTAAATGGGCGTATCTGAGCTTACGTCCTCCGGGAGCCAATCTATATGAGGGGCATCTCCGTTTGATGTTGACCTACTTCTGGTCTGGAAAGTTGAAAAGGGTATATTGATAGCCCCCGGAATATTAGTGATGTCGAAATGTTCTTTCTCCCGAACATCGAGCAGTAGACTCCTCTTTTCGGACTCTCTTGTTACAATAGACTTGTATTGTGTTGCACTTACTCTCTCGTGAGGTCGTAGTATGTTAATAGGGGCAGTGACGCCGCAGAACTGGACATAGTCCAATGACCCCGCTTTCAGCTGTTTTAATGTGAGTGTAGACTCCGCCGAGCAGGCGAAGCAATTCGCTCGCCGGCCTCGCATCCTGATCGACCGAAATGGCGGTGACGAGTTGGCTGAGAATAATAGTAGACTCGGTGTCGGAATCTCTTTGGGGACACCATTGTCGTCTTTGGGGTTGTAGCTAATGCCCGCGGCAATCAGCTTTATCGCCTCGAGCGCCTGCAGCACGCCCATGACGCCGACGACGGGACCCAGGATACCGCCTTCGCCGCAGCTGATGACGCTCTCGGCGGGCGGCGGCTTGGGGAATACACAGCGGTAACAGGGGCCTCCGTCCGCGGATCCCTGGGGTGCGGGGGGGTTGTTCAGGACGATGAGCTGGCCATCTGTGCGCAGCGCCGAGGCTGAGACGAGCGGTTTGCCTAGCAGGACGCAGATGTCGGAAATGAGATAGCGAGAGGTCGGATGATCTGTGCAGTCGAGGACAATGTCGTATGCGCCTACGACGGCCTCGGCGTTCTGCGGCGTGAGGTGCTCGTCATGGGTGACGTAGCTGACCTCAGGGTTCAGGCCCCGGCAGTACGCGACGAGGCTGTCAACCTTCTTCGCGCCGACCCGGGCCGTGCTGTGCGCGATCTGCCGATGCAGGTTTGACACCTCAACCGTGTCGCCGTCCACGACGCCCAGCGTCCCCACGCCGGCGCCGGCCAGGTACGCCGCGGCGGGGCAGCCCAGGCCCCCGGCCCCTACCACGAGCACAGCGGCGGCCCTGAGGCGCAGCTGGCCCCTGATGCCCACGGACGGCAGGATCAGCTGGCGGCCGTACCGGGCGTACTCATCTTCTCTGAGCGGCCATCTCCATTCCTGGGATGGTGGTGACGCCTCGAGTTCGGCTAGTTGGGTTTTGAGGTGCTGTAGCTCCACCTCTGTCTTTGAGATCTGCGCCTTCAGCCGCTCGATCTTGCCTGCGACTGGATCCATTATGCAAAGCAAGTGATCTTTTTTTGTGAGTTTTAGATAGGTATTATGTTGAGTTTGTGCGGTTGTACGCATAAGAAATGAAGAGAAAACTCAGTGAGCAATGGTAACTCTTATGCGCTTATCCGGATAAATAGTTTGGCCTGAGCAAACATTTGAAGATAATTATTTTCATTGTAAACCATTCTCTTCTTAGTTTTTCCTTTCTTAGGTAATGGACACTTCTAGCTAATACCTATTAAAAGGACATCTCCATCTAATACCTTTACATCAATATGTTCTGGGAATGAATTAGTACAGAGAGTGAAGCGATGTTATGACGTTAAGTAGGGAAGCAATGGGCGGGGTCGGATGTTCATCTGCAATGCACTCTCACCTTATTTCCCCACCTACCTTCGGAGCTTCTTACATTGTCATTTATGTGATTTCAGTCCAGCTTGTTGCCTGGCCTGGATGAACAGCTCGTAGAATAATCGTATGCTGGCGATGGCTGAAGTGAGTTAGGGCGCATTGACTTGTTAAGCAGACAAAAAAAAAACACAACAAGGGTCATCACAGATGGGTAAAGTCTGCAATTAGTCAGCTTCAATTAGACCTTTGGATGGCATCATCGATGTTTCTTGCACATCAACATTTCTGCTAAATACTGCTAAGAGAGAACTCCAATTCTTCAGTTGAAGGAGGCCGCCCATTTGACCCTTGGGTTTTTTCGGCCTTACCGAATACGACCTTCAGGCTGAGAGCAAGTTGGCTTCACTTGCGAAATGAGCTGATCTCTACCTACTCAAACTCCAGGTCATAATGGCTCACGCATTGGCGATACTGGACCTACGGCACGCCATGCTGCTGTAGCAATACCGGTAGTAACGTGACATTCACAGGGCTTTGCCGGCTCAACACGGATGGGAAGTTTAGGTTGCAGATGCTGCAGCCCTGGGCTTACATTGTTCATATATTGCTTTTTGATGTACCACGACAATCTTAATCGAGAGACATTGGGTGCCTATAGTTGCAGATACGATTGACCACAAGGGGCACCGAATGGTCTAGATTTAACCGGCTGCTGCGTGGCGTAGATGGCTTGGCATCGCCCAATACGTTCCGGCATTAAAAGAAGCGACAGTACTCATTACCTAACCCCCAATCCCAGACACACCTGGGTCTTGACGGCCTCCCATGATCGAACCTGTACAGATGCGACCTCGCATGTAGCACCAGGTGGGCTGAGCATAAGATTAACTCCCCCAAGGACTTTCCTATGAACGGGAGAACTCGTGCACTACCGCGTTTGCGGGGAAAGCATGCAGGTTCCACTCCCCAGCGTAACATACCATACCGGTATGCGGTAACTTGTGAGGATAATGGGGAGCTTGGCGCTCCTAATGGCTTGTCTTAAAAAGCCATGCAGAGGAATGAACACTCATTTCCAGTGTCTCATCACTTTTTCACCATTCGATGAAAGTGTTTGGTTGAAGTTGGCATAATAACCGGCACATCATGCGAGGATACGAGCTCCTGGGGTTACTAATAGGGGTAGAAGCAGTCTCGGCTGCCTCATTACGTGTGAAGCCTGGCTATTCAGCAGTCATACCGTCATGGGATCTTCAGAGTACCGCACAGGTTGGCAACGATCTTCAAGCCTTGTCAAAAGCGGGCGTTGACACGTCCTCATGGCATCACATCAACACGTCGAGGTGTACTTTGATAGGATGCCTTTTACAAGCAGGTGTCTATGATGAAGATGATTTGTTCTATTCAGAAAACCTGAAAGGCGTCGATACCAGCCAATTCAAAATTCCTTGGATATACAGAAACGAGTTCAATCTTGATATCAACCCTGGCAAGCACTATTTTCTTCAGACACATGGTATCAATTCCAGGGGCGACATATTTATCAACGGAAAACAAGTAGCCAGCAACTTCACGCAAGCCGGTGCTTATGCTGGTCACAGATTCGACGTGTCCGGTATAATAGACGAGCGAAACGCCTTGGTTGTACAGGTTCACCCCACCGATTACGACTACGACCTCGCTATCGGATTCGTTGACTGGAACCCGTCCCCTCCGGACAATGGAACTGGAGTTTGGCGGAACATCGAGGTGAAGCAAACTGGGCCACTAGCACTGGAGCCTTTGCGAGTGACGACCGACACCAATTTCTTAAGTGTTAACCCCACTTCACAGGTCACACTGAAATCAACAGTTCAAAACTTGGAAACTCGAGACGTTACCGTTGATTTGTACGCCGAGGTGACTACAGATTGCGGTCATCAAAGTCATGCCTGGAAGCAAACCGTAAAGTTGAGTGCATTACAGTCCAAAGAGGTGGTGCTGTCTACCACGTTGAACAATCCCAAGATCTGGTGGCCAAAGCAATGGGGCAAGCAGCCATTATATACCGGCCGGGTAACTGTGTCGGCAAATAACGAGGTGTCTGACATAATCAGCGACACATTTGGTATCCGTCAGGTCACATCGAAGGTGAACTCTCATAATGATACTACCTTCTTCGTTAATGGGTTACCTTTCCAGGTCCTCGGCGGTGGTTATTCGTCCGATATGTTCCTGCGCTGGGACAGCGAGAAGTTTGCGAATCAGGTTCGATTGACCTTGGACCTCGGTGGTAATGCAATAAGGCTTGAAGGGAAACTGGAGCAGCCGGAACTCTACGAGATTGCAGATAAAATGGGATTGATGATCCTCCCAGGTTGGGAGTGCTGTGACAAGTGGGAGGCCTGGCCATATAACGACAACTTGGAGGTTAACGCGATATGGACGGAAAAGGACTACGCCATTGCTAATGCGAGTATCCAGCACGAGACCCTCATGCAGCAGAACCATCCAAGTATTCTGGGCTTCATGGTAGGAAGTGATTTCTGGCCGGATGACCGCTCTGCGAATATATACTACTCCGCCATCAAAGGGGCAGGCTGGGAAATTCCAATCATCGCTTCGGCGGGGAAGAGAAATTATCCTGCATTTATTGGGCCCTCGGGAATGAAAGAAGATGGCCCTTATGACTGGGCGCCACCTAATTACTGGTATGATGTCGAACCATCCGAAGAACGACTCGGGGCGGCATTTGGATTTGGCTCTGAGCAGGGCCCCGGGGTGGGCACTCCTGGAATTAGCAGTCTGCAGAAGTTCCTGTCTAAAGAAGACTTGGATGATCTATGGAAAAGGCCGAACAAAGGCATTTACCATATGTCTACTAATATCTCATCGTTTTATGATCGCAAGTTATATAACGATGCTTTATGGGCACGATACGGTGCCCCCGTATCTCTTGAAGACTATTTACAGAAGGCTCAGATTATGGATTACGAGGCGACTCGGTCGGAATTCGAAGGGTTTTCTGCTTTCTGGAGCAAAGCGCGGCCAGCCACTGGGATGATATACTGGATGCTCAATAATGCATGGCCAAGTCTCCACTGGAATCTATTCGATTACTATCTCCGCCCGGCGGGCTCTTATTTCGGAGCCAAAGTAGGTGCCAGGCTAGAACATGTTGCGTACGACTATCTCAAGAAGGATCTCTATTTGATCAACCATTCCATCGATAAAAAAGGGCCAAGGACTATCTCGGTGGATATAATCGACAAGAACGGGAAGCCACTCTACACAACTAGAAAGACCGTCGAGACTGAACCGAACACGAGTCGCAATGTTCTTGACATAGCAACTCCGCTGAAGTCGATCACCGATGTTGTGTTCCTACGCATTACATTAGAAACTAATAAGAAGACCGTCCTCAGTCGAAACGTTTACTGGGTAGCGAAAGACCTAGATGTCCTCGACTGGGATGACTCCGATTGGTACTTCACCCCGGTTACGCAATACGCCAACTACACGGCCCTGAACAAGCTAGAAAGTGCCAAAGTTGTCGTAACCACTCGAAGCTCAAGGTACAAGGAGAAGAATACTGCGACTATCATCCTCGAAAACAAGTCGTCTGTTCCGGCGTTCTTCGTCGCTCTGAACTTAGTAGATAAGGCCAACCGGGACGTCTTACCCGTGTATTGGTCCGACAACTACGTCACGTTGTGGCCGCATGAGACGCTGGAGTTGGAGGTTGAGGGGAAAGGGGGTGCGGCTGTGGAGGTTAGTGGCAAGAACGTCGCTTCAGATAGGATCGTAATTTGAGAACTCTGGAGGTAATATCAAGTTAAAATGGTAGTTGTATTCTTCTTCATAGTATGAAGGGATGTGATTGTTAGCAATAGTGATACAATTAGCCCATTATGTACGCACTGTGACAGCTTTCCAGCTGCAGTGATTGTCTCCCTGTGCCTTATGATCAACTAATTGCTTTGTAGGGACCAATTTCACCGCCAAGCAGCGCCTAGCTACCGTGACATAGCTTCTGACTTGTGAGATAGAATTACCGAAATATATATTAATAATTACATAGTAAATCTTTTTAATCGTACGTAGCTAGAACTTTTATTGTTTTGTCACAGTTGGTGTTATTAGCCTACCTGTAGAGGTCCAGTAGTACCAACTGTGACAAAAGTAGAGGCTACCTACCTACCCACTACTGTCACAGTGGTCAGCCAATGCCTGCAATACTACCTAGGTAAGTACGTAATATCCCACTTGCTACAGAGTAATTCTGTACCTACCTTGTTATATACTAGCCTCTGTATGCCTTCGTGGCCGCTATTAAAATAGGGGGTTTATGCTAGGTTCGCCTGTTTTCTATTCTAAGTTCTTTCTCTGAAGTTTTCTCGCCGTTGGCACTAATGTACCTTCATGTGCACCACTACGAAAGTGTCACAGCATGGCGCAGTACTACACCATCGCAACACCACTGTTGATCATCTAACGTTATCGAATGGCACTCAATGCCTGCTGCTGTAATAAATGAATTTATGATCAAAATCGACGATAAAGCCATTTTGAAATCAAATTGGAAAAATTGATTCAATTCAAGTGGAAATACATCGACAAAGCGGGGGGCAGCGAAACCATGACTGCCTCACTTAACCATTGGCATGCAGAATACAGACCTGCTATTCCGGCTTTGTGCTGGTAGATTGTTATCTATGGGCCCCCTCGAGCACGCTTAGCCGGGGGTATATCTGTACCTATATCTCCATCTTCATCTTTGTCCGCTTTGACGGTAGTAGTATGAAGATCATAGTTACTAGACGACGGTAACGTGTCGCGTTTATCTCGTGCCGCTGTTTCGTTTGCTCTTTGGATTGCCTCGTCTCTTTTTTGCTTTGCCCAGTCTCTTGCGTTTCGATATGCACTCACTCCAATCCTAAAAGTATCAATATCACCAGTTAAAGCATAAGCCCTGATCTGCGTCATTGCATATTCGCGGCGCATCCCTAGACCAGCCTGTGATAGGGGGTAAGTTGCATATATTTTTAATTGGCCCCCAGAATATGTTGAAGTCAAGGTATATGCGTTCTTATCAGCGTTTGGTTTTGGGTCGCTATACGTCTGGAGACTGTCCATACCCCTTGCCCCTAGCGCGCCGTCATAGCATGCTTGACGCTCAGCTACCGCTTGGGTTCCGTCTGGGCCTTTCACATTCAGGAAAAAGTTGGGTACGATAGGGAGATCATGCTGCGTCGATGGCACAATGTGTTTATCTAGTTGTATTCGAACTTGTCGATCGAGCTGTTCAGGACGGGCGCCGTAATATCGATCGGGATTGCCAGGTACAAGTAAGTCATCCGTTGGGTCCTCTAGGTTTGTGAATGGGACTTGTCCGGCAACTGACCTGCCATCCCTTACATCTCCTTCAATAATAGGTATTACAGTAGACATAACTTGTGCCTCTTTGCGGGCATGTGCATCTGCTCGTTCGAATTGTTTAAAGTCTTCTGGGTTAAAGCGCGGAAGGGATAAAGAAGCCCTCGGCTTTACGATTGCTTGTATGATCTCTTCTAAGTTTCCAGGCGGGGGCAATGCTTGCCCGTTAGGATATTCATATTTGTTGGGATAAATCCCATGGTCAATAAGAAGCTGTTGAAAGGCCCGATCGTACGGGCCAGTTTTTGTAGTGCTAGTTGGTGGTAGCGTAGGCGAAGCGGAAGCGGAAGCCGAGCCACGTTTTCGACGACCGAGACGGGACCGTGTACTATCACCCATGCCTAACTCGAACACAATGCTATGCTCGTAGCGACACTAGCCAACCAAGCAGATCAGACTTTATGATAGGGGAAGCAGATAAAAGTTCAACCCACTCCTCGTAAAACGGACAGGTCAAGACCTCCTCTTCTCGCAAAGCGTTTGATCCGTTCTCTTTTGGTTGGGCTACAACAGTTGAGACACTGCGCGGTGGTCGGTTGTATACTACGCTGGCGAGGCAGGTGAGAATAGAGAGATTGTGTATGTAAAGAATTTTGAGTATTTCTTCTGTCAATCTCTCGTAAGGCGTTTTTAGTTAGAGGAACTTCCGACACGTTGTCCCAAAAGGCGGGCGGTAGTTGGGTCGGACAGGCAGGTCTCTCTTTCGCTCGTAGAGTTGGAGGGTTGGTTCTTGGTGAAGGCATCTAGACTAACGGTTGCTGGTACTTATAAAAGTTATCATAGCACAGTCTAGCTGGTGTATTAGTTTTCTAACAATTGGTGAATGGTAATGTTTTAACTTATAAAGAAGCTGCAACCCCTTTTGTCTCTTCTCTGCTTTGTTAATAAGTCTGTAGTTCTATCTACCAAGTTTAGCTGTTCGCATTGTTTGTACTTACTTCCCGCTTTACCTTTTGCAGCAAATATTTCAGTTAGGGAGAAAGCGAATCCATAGTGGAATGCCTAGAAATTTGTGGCGCAGAAACATAAAGCATCGCTTATACATATAAATATCCATAAATAAAACAAATAAATATAATGTACTATTTATTTACGGAAATATTTGTACATGAAATAAAAAGAATTTAAACTAAGTTTAAGCAGCTTATTGCCCACTTATACTGCAGTAATTAAAACTTAAATGCTTTATAACTCAGACTTAACTAATAAATCATATAAAATGAAGGTAAATATCCTATTTTACGCTTGCTATTACATATAATTACTTACCTTGAGCCAACCTAGGATATTCTTATTAATAATAAATACCGTATTGATTATAAGATCGGCCAAGGGGGCTTCGGCTTGGTTTATTCTGGTCTATTACCCTCACTTCCTAACCTTAAATCACGAGGCTGACTCATAAAGGAACCGATATAAGCAATGGTAACAAGGTTGCTATTAAGCTTGTAGAATCCCGGGAAGACCCTGGGGCACTGAAAGGTGAGGCAGAGATATATCAAGAGCTAGCCGGAAAGGTTGGGATTCCGTCGGTATACTGGTTTGAAGAAGAGGTAGAATATAACGTGCTCGTTATGGAACTTTTGGGGCCGTCACTCGAGGACCTTTTCAACTACTGCAACAGAAGGTTTTCACTCAAAACCATTCTCCTTATCGCTGATCAAGCCATTTGCCGAATCGAGCGCATCCATCGGCGATATATTCATCGCGATATAAAGCCAGATAATTTCTTGTTAGGTACCGGCAGGCAGGGAAACATCTTATACACTGTTGATTTTGGCGTGGCAAAAGAGTTCTTTGGTGAGGAGAGGTCCCTAAGCCTCCAGGCCCATCCATTTGGTAGAACCAGCCGTTACGCCAGTATCAACAATCACAAAGGCCTCCGTAAGCACTTCCGAATGATTCGATATAGCTATGTGTCTGCTAATAGACCCAAAGACCAGTCATGGGGAGATGACCTGGAATCTTTAGGATACATGTTTGTATACTTCGCTCGTGGATCTCTTCCATGGCAAGGTTTAAAAGCTAAAACAGATGACGAAAAGCTTGAGCTTATAAAACAAAAGAAGATGAGCTTGTCAGGCGAAGAGCTTTGTCAAGACTTACTGCCGGCCGAGTTTGCTAGGTATATTAACTACGCACGATCACTAGGTCCTCGGGACAAGCCCAACTATCGGTATATTCGTAACCTTTTTCGCAATCGCTTTCAATCTGAGGGCTTCGAGTACGATCACGTCTTCGACTGGACTGTCAAAAGATTTGTTGAGGTCCATGGCGAGGTGCCCTAGTAGGTCAACACGCCGATAGCAAAACGGAGGCGGAAGAGGGCGGGACCGTCTCACTGCCGCACTGAGTTAGTAGACGCCTTCGTACCGAGTGTTCCATTTTACCTACGCGCGATTATTTGTATCTACTGTACACTAGTCAAGGTTTCCAGTTTATTATTTTGCGATACTCGAGGGGTCCTCGATTCTTAAAGCATCGATTTGGCCCTGGGTACTTTAAGGTCAAACTTCTCCCTTGTCGCCGCCCTACCACATACGTTTTTTAGCTTCGAGGACGAGCGAAGCAATTACCCTAAACTCACTGCCCCGAAGAAAAGGTCTATCGAAGACCTACCGCGACTACAGACTGCTGAAAAATTGATTGGTATTACACGCACAACGTTGAATGAGAGCGTCGGAATCCATTTTAAGCATTTCGAGGGAGCAGGTTCAAGTAACGCCTTTTTCAATAGTACATATCGGCAGTTATTTCTAGAAGACATGGTTCGTCCGATCAACCCTTTAAATGGGGGCAAATATTCCCAGGTCCCAAGAATATGGATCTCCTATCGGTATTTTGGCAGACAGCAAATGAAATCCTTTCTCCGGAGTCCCGTTCGGACGGAAAGCTCAAGATATCTTACATTGCCTCGGTCAAACAAAGGTTTAAACCGGTAATTTAAGAAGGTTACCTAAAGCTTCGGTTCCAGGTGGATGAATGGGAACGACTGGAGCTGATATACAAGATTCAGATTCACTGTATGAAGGGTCAAGAGGACATCAGCCGCCGTAACCTGGAATGGGGCTACGAGGGCGTAAGTAGGTCGAAATTTAAAAATAGGAGCTTAATAAGGAGTGGAGGTTGGTTTGGACCTCGAGAAATCTACATTAGAGTTCCGTGGAGCTTTGTATTATCGACTATTAGGACGGGGAAACTCACCGTCGGTATGGCTAGGTGTATCATATGGCTGCGTGGTGTATTCGATACAGATGACTTGACGGTGTTTCAACAGAAATTTGCGGATCCAAGAGAGACACATGATCATTTGAAGCTTGAACAGGGGGATTTCGCTGTGGATGGCGACGTGAGCACGATCAACATACTCTAGATAGGTCCTTGATTCACACACACGCGCATACATGATTTTCAACTTGTTACAAAAGGAATATCCCTTGAATTTAATATTTTACACGAAATGATAAACTCAAATTCTATTCTGGCAAGTGAATGTGGTAGTTGAAAATAGGGGCTGCTCCAGCGGTTGGTCAGGACGATGATTGGAACGGACAGGTGCTCATTGATAGTAGATACCGGCACAAGCTTAGGAAGTCACTTATTAATCTCTGCCAGTGCTTATTACGTCACCCCGAACACCAGATTTGAATAGATGGACACGCCAAGATTTTGCTATGCTGGTTGGAGTAGTATGTATAACGGTCACTATGTAGAGGTGTTGGTTATTACTTGCATATATAAATGGAACCTTTGGGAAGTATCTCGTCAATCGTGCAATGGTCCTTACTACCGGTAGTTGCTTACGATAATCGGGCATATTCTGCTTTTTATTATACATATACATATCTACTCCGCATCTCAGTTAGTAAGCTTGTTGTTTTGCCCATGCAAACCCCGCACCTCAAGAGAACGTTTAGTTGTTGGTTCGTTAGCTGCAGGTCATCTCCTGAGGAGCCTGAGAAGTTTCTAATATGGAGGAACCTCAATCTTTTCTGTGCTGTGGTTGAGACACTACAAAGTGGTTTCCTATCGTTCCAACAACCAGTGTTTTCATGGCTATGGCTTCCTTATTTCTGCAAATAGTACTTGCTATACTGGCTTCCTTCATCCTAAAAGTTGCTATTTACCGTCTCTTTCTTAGCTCGCTGTCAGAATTGCCAGGCCCAAAGCTAGCAGCTCTCACATATTGGTATGAGTGTTACTACGATATTGTGAAGCCAGCTCAGTATGTCTTCAAGATCAAATCATTGCATGATAAGTATGGTAAGAAATCTCTGAGGTGATAATTGTTATCTGGCAGAGATGACTTACCAGTACGACTCCAGGGCCTGTTGTCCGCATATCACCAACAGAAGTGTCAATCGCAGACCCCGAGTTTTTAGACATCCTATATGCTCCTGGGCCTGGTCACAAACGCGATAAAGACCTCGAAAAGGTCAAAGCACTGGGTATTAACTCATCGATAGGAGGTGCTGTAGCTCATGACCTGCATCGTAGGCGTCGGGAAGCACTGAATCCCTTTTTCTCGCATCGGAATATCATCAAGGATGCTCGAAAGATCGAAGACAAGGCCAGGAGATTGGAGACCATTTTCGAAACGGCATCACGGCTCAATGTTTCCGACGTATACTTCAGTTTTTCCAATGAGTAAGATTTGTTCAATTATCAAGTTCTCATATCACTCACGGTTACTGACAAGTGTTCGCTAGTATTGTGAACGAGTTTTGCTTTGGATATAGCACAAACCTCCTAGACGATCTTGCTCTCGCAAAAGTTAGGCGCGAGAACGTAAATGGAGTCTTGCGTTCCGTCAAGTTTAACCTTCACTTCTCTTGGGTCCGAGACCTAATGCGCAAGCTACCGTCTAGTATCGGACGGCGATTTGTCCCCTCTGGAATTGGCGACATGATCCGCTTCCGCATTAACATCCGCCAGCAAATTCAGAAAGTCATAAGTCATGTTGACGATGAGGGTGATTCTGTTTCACGCAACGGCGAAACTGATACGTCGTCTATCTTTTTCGAGCTTCGAGACAATCCCAAACTTCCCGACTCTGAAAAAACAGCCCACCGCCTTGAAGACGAGGCTACATTGCTTGTCATGGCAGGCACTCAGTCAACTCAGCTGTCTCTAACTATAGCACACTACCATCTACTTGCCAACCCCTCTATCATGGCTAAGCTTCGAGACGAGCTCGCCTTACATCCCTCAAAAACAGTAGCAGAACTCGAAAAGCTGCCCTATCTAAATGGAGTTATCCAAGAAGCTCATCGACTCGGGTTCGGCTTGACAGGACGTAATGCGAGGGTTTGCCCCGACAAGGCTATATATTATAGGGACGAGATATCGGGGCGTAGATATGAATTTCCCCCTGGTACATCTATCAGCGTGTCAACATTTTTAGTTCACGCCAACGTGGAAATCTTCCCAGACCCTGTCAAATTCGACCCCGAACGATGGTTGCGACCATCTGGTGCTACGTGCCGCAAGTACCAGATGGCGTTTTCCAAGGGTCCGCGCACCTGCATCGGTATGCACCTTGCTAACGCTGAGATGGCCGTAGCTATTGCTACTATGGCTCGGTGGGATATGAGACTATTTGAAACTACTGATGAGGATGTGGCTTTTCTGCATGATTACCACATTGCCACACCGCAGTTGGATTCAAAGGGAGTGCAGGTGGTCGTGTTAGGCAGGGCTAGAGTGTAGATTTATATGTATGACCATTTTAGCCAGCTTAGCTACTTCACGACATCAGGTCGCGAAACCCCGCTAGCTACATGAAGAAAACATCTGTGCCCCTTTATACTCCTTAGTCTCCTACAACACATGAACTGACCTTCTGACACAGTGAGATCCCAGCATGTTTCCCTCTCAGTATTGAATCACCTTACGTTTAGAATTCGAAAAAAAAAAAAAACCTTAATCGTGTGAAGCTAGAGTCCAATGGCGGAAAATGAATATCAACTCGATACTGCACTACTGCGACAACATACATACTATGGGGAACCAGAAAGTTTGACGCGTATGTCTTGAGATTTAGAGCATCGTATGTTTCTTGTTCTTTATTGACTTGTATGTAAACCACGTTCCTATAGCAGTGGCTACGAATCCAAGAATACCGACAACGATGCCAATAATCCCGCCTGTATCAAGTCCATTACCACCTCCATTACTCCCGCTCCCATTATTGTTGCTTCCATCGTTGTGATCTCCATTATCGCTAACACTTGAAGTTGAGTCTGTCGGTGCCGGAGCCTGAGTTTTGCTGAGACTAGTGGGAGAAGTCGTATCCTCTACTGAGTTCGAAGATTCCAAAGACGATGTCCGAGACGTGTATAATGTCTGCTGAGGTTGGGATTTAGACGAAGACGAGCTGGTAGGAGAATCTGTTCACGACGCACAGGTATCAATTCCGGCCCATTCTACCAAGACTTGCGAGGCTTATGACCAGAGCCTGAAAAGGTGAGGTCGCCCTTTTCTGGGCAGACGAAACCTTCACAGTCGCTGTCACTGTAACGGTGACAACCGAAGGAAAGTCATCCGTACCTGAAGTTGTGGTTGCCGGAGTGTTTCGTATAAAGCCGGCGCCTGTGCAGTACGCATCGTAAATCGAGATGGCGCTATTCACATCTAAAGAGTTTTCGGAGCACTCGTTGTCGACGCAACTCTGTATATAGGCATCGGCATTATTTTGCAGGTCTGGTCGACAGACGCATTCGTTCTGGGGGTTGTGGTAGTCGCATCCGATGTTGTATGCGACGGCACCAGCGACCGTGTATATCCCCCCGCCAAAACAATTCTGTGCGCAGGGTCGTTGTGACGAATATGCCGGTGCTTGGTTAATAGTCACTGATTCAGCGGCAACCAAGCGAAGTAGTAAGGGAATGACGAAGGGTATGTAAATCATTTTGACTATGAATGAGTGATCTCGACCTGCATTTTTCTTTCAAGCGGAGGGGAAGTTCTAGGCAGAGACAAGAGATGTCAGTATTTTTATTATATTTAGGTCGTGAATGTTAGATCCCATGTCATTAGGGTGCCTACTGTACCGCCGTGGCGGTCGTTATCATGCAGGGGTCATGAAATCAGCCGCACCTGAGAATACCTGTTCCTTTCTACCTTTCCATGCTCCTAGCAGTTGTTGATCACAATGAGATTTCCAGCATCCTGTTAACAAGGGGAGAGCCGCTTTATTTAAACTCTCATGCATGATATCTATAATATCCTTGTCCGCCGCCTAACGTAGTGAACTGGTGGCGGCATCGTGTGTTAATGGCCTAGTCCATTGGGCGATACGTGAGCGTTGAATGATTATCACGCGCCCATGTTCATTGCCGCTCAAATCCTTGCAAGTTTAAAGACTAGAGCGCCACGATGCACGCTCCGCGCTCTTCCAATGCCTGCCACTTGTCCGGTGACCGAATTCTGCCCCTACCGGCTGAAACAAGTCGACTGTGGCTGCTTCGATTTAGCCCACGCTACCCTACTCACAGAAATAGGATGACTCTGAAGAATTGAAGCTAACAAAGTAGCTAGATATGTTGTTATCTTCCAAAGAGAGAATCGCAATCTCGCCTTTTATTGGCATGTCTCACTTCCCTTTTATCAGTCATGTTCCTAGATCTCACTAGGGCCAGGAGAGAGAATACATGAGGTGCAATAGTCATATTGTTAATTACCAAATGATAAAGTGAGCCGCGGATGTCCTCAAAGAAATCTATATGTCGCTGAGGAGGAATGAATAGGTAGAATAGGTGATTTGGTGACCAAGCTGGTCGCACGATGAATATGAGCGGTTATTACGGCTGAGAGACAGCCACATTATGTTGACTGATGAGTTTGCCAAAAGATAATTATCCTGGAAGTGTGAGCAATGATAAGTGGTTTTACAGGCCTAAGCTTCACCACATAACGTACCTTTTGTAATATAAGTGTATTAATAGTAGCAATGTTCCTATGAGTTTAATCTGTGCCTCTAGCCCGTTTATATCGGGTGATTCATTATGTAACTTAGAAGGAAAAAAATAGATTGTAGTATTGCACGTCTCCGTTGGCGTGCATTGTAGGGTGAAGCACGAGTTGATAGTTTTTACGCGGTGCTGCATTCAACTATCTAAAGACTAATAAGATATTCAGATGAAAAGTGCACACAGAATGCCTTTAACGGCGCAACGGTAAATTTTTATCATATTATGTTACAATGCTCATGCTCAAAGGCAATGCTTCCTTCGTCGTGCCCGAGTCACCTCGCATTGCAACACCTCCAGCGCAAATCGCCTAAACTCATCCAGTTGAGTTATTTAAACGAGTATGGCTGCTGGCGGACTGTGTCTGCTCTCTGATAGCGACGTGATAGTCATCATCGCATACCGAATCAAGGGAGGCAAACGTGGGTAAGCTTGCTGCGTTTCGATTGTTCCTGCGAATAAAAGTTCGTAGGCCAGTCAAGATAGGAGATGGTACCTTGGGAAGTCTGAGAACTGAGCTTGTCGATGTGGGTTTCTCCTCAGGCTGTTCTCGAGCTAGCGCCTTGAAGTGCGCGAGAAATTTACGGAATTGGTTCGAGTGTGAAACTTCTTCAGGTGCTTCGGCCCTGCCATCGCCTTTTCGTTTGACGAATAGCGTGCGGAACGCTGTGATTGACGCCATCATGACTGCCACAGCGCCTTCAGTTTGCTGCCAAAAGAACTCCCAGATGTCATCCTCGAGGCTCTTGTAATAGAAGCCCGAAATTCTGACAATGGCAAGGAGCGCCATGATGATAGAGAGACAGAGGAATATCGCCAGCCCAAACTTGGTGGATCGGTTGAGGAGCGAGTTTCTGAGGACAATGATAGGAAGGCTAACAACTAATGCAGCATAAGCATATGGGAGCACACAGAAGGATATGGAACTTACCCATGATATCGGAAAGTATGTCAAGAACGGTGACAAGTGCAGTAAGTGCGATCGTCTTTTCCTTGTTTAAAACAGAATCGAAGCACTGGACTAACGTCTCCATGTTAGCCTTGACGTGAATTTGAGAGGAACGACGACACTCACTTGCGTCTACCCCGAAATACGGGCAGATAATAAATGGCTCAGCAACCACAAATGCCCAAGAGATTGTCGAGAAGATGACGATGAACCAGTAGTACCAATTCACGCCTCGCGATATATGCCAGAGCAACGGGCGCATGAACGCTATAAAGCATGCTTTGACGGCAAAGGTTGTTGTCCATATCAGGGCCAGATACGGATAACTTGTCTTCTGGAGGTCGAGCAGCTGATTAAAATCAGCGATAACATAAGGCAGGACTTCAGGGTCTAGCACAGCGGCCGTGTGCAGGTACAGGAAATAACGAATGTGGTATAATATGCCAGTGGCGGCGGCTAGAGAGGCAGCGGCAAGGACTAGAAATGCATCGTCTAGGCATAGACGCCTCTGGTATATGAGGCGGATGGCTATCCGCCCTACGAAACACAGAAGTGCTAAGCCGGTCAATACCCCAAGAGCAACCTGTATATTGGAGATGTTAGTGATGTGTTAGTGATGTTTTGGAATAGTGATCTAGAGTGAGCCCGCCTATCAGTACCTCAAAGGCATGCATGTGGATCTGGGCAGATGACCCAATGCGTTTCGCCGCCTCTTGGGCGCTCATTGAAGTCGTCATAGTTCTGTTCTGTCTATTGGAGTAACAGTATGGAAACTGACGGTCGTGCGCCTATGAGATAGGATGAGTCTGGAAAGACAGCTAACTTGGTTGACTGGTCCCGGGTTTGCGGAAGGCTAAATACTTCACCGTTTCTATATAGCACAAGCTCCTCCATGGTGGCATCTTGTGCTCATCGGTGTTACTGATGGCTTAAATCTATTGAGAGAATATGTTGTGATACAGTGATACATGCATTTGGGGGCCAACGGCAGCCTGCATACCTGAGTGTTGTTGAGCGAAGAGCACAGCTATAAATAGTGCTGGCGTAATTTCTAGTGCGATATGTTTAATCAAAACACCAAAAATAGTTATGAAGTGATACCAATAGAAACGGCCTGTCCCGATAGGCACTCTGGAACCATGAGGTAGAGGCAGAAGCGAAAGCCTATAGATACGGCCGAGACAGCAAGTTACACTACCTAGGTAGCTTGGAGGATCAGGGCGTTGTGCGGTGTAATTTTTGTAAGCTATGCCATGTTAGTGTGATCGACTTAGGGGACCAAATAGGTACCAACCAGCGTGGGCGCCGCCTGTTGCACAGCACTCGCAGGTCGCCGTTCAACCTTCAACTTCCGATTGCCATTCTTTGCCAGAAGCCGACTGGGCATTTTCAGGAGACCCGAGTGCTATGAAATAATTCAATTTGTTGCGGAGAATGTTTTCGCATCTCTTTTCGCTCTGCGGCGAAGTCAATTTAGCAGCACTGGTGCTGCTTCTGTTTAGTGCGCTCTGGCTATGGCTATGGCAAGCGGCAAAGCGTCACGGTCCTGTAGCGAACGACAAGCTCGCCAATGCAAAAGGCGCGCCGCTTACGTTCCCTTACGTCTTCCCCTTCTTGGGGAGTCTGCCAATCGCATATCTATTCAACCCGAGGGCATTCGTCTTGGATCGGAAGTACGCTCTACAGTCAAGTGGCCCTGTTCCTGACCTTCGTTGACTTGCAGTAGTAATTTCTTCCAGAGCAAGCAACCTACGCGTGTCAAGATACTTAACCAAGAGTTCTATGTGGTCGGCGGGGCGGACAATGTGAAGGCGCTCTTCAAGGGTTCTTGGGCGTGCACACCAATTCCCTTTGTAAAATTCGCTCTTGGGCACGCCTTTGGCTTACCCGCCAAAGCATTGAGTTTATTTGACAAAGATGATTCTGGTGGGAGTCATGTGCCTCATCCTGACAGTACGGTTGAGGCGCGGAACCGAATTGACTATCGCGTTCATGAGTCTTTGGTCCGATTCCTGGAAGGAAAAGGGCTTCTGCCTTTCTGGGGCAGGTTTACAGACAACATCACGCAACGATTACACGCCATGCACGATCGCGCTGGATCCGACTGGGGCTATCATACCGACCTGATGCAGCTTGTCAGCAACGAGGCTACCGTTTCAATCATCAACGCCCTTTGCGGCCCATACCTTTTAGCCTTATCTCCGGACTTCCTACAGAGCTTTTGGAATTTTGACCGCAACTTACAGACATACCTTCGAGGTACGGCGTTATAATGAATTATCGCAGTGCCTTATTGTAAAGCTCACTGATCTGATTAACAGGCATTCCATGGTTCCTCGCTCCAAAAGCATATGGAGATCGGAAGAAGGTATTAGACGCCGTGAAAACTTGGCAGCAGCATGCGAGAGATCACTTCGTTGAGTCAGCTATCGGGGCTGACGGTGACGACCCGTTCTGGGGTTGCAGCTTCTTTAGAGATAGGCATAAGATGTTTCTTGATATGGACGGCTTCGACTACGCGGCAATTGTATCCCAAGACTTCGGCGCAATATGGGCGTAAGCTCCATTTTATATCTTAAGGTTATTCCGACTGACAGTTCTTATAGAGCACGGAATGCTGTTACAGCCACGTCCTGGGCGATCTTTGACATATATCGAGACCCTGAACTCCTCACGAGCATTAGGGTAGAAATCGACACCTGTAGACTCGAAAGTGATAGTGCAGATGGTCGCGTTAGGTTCGATATCGACAAATTGCTTCGCTTACCCGTTCTTCAAGCCGTATATGCTGAGACTCTACGGCTCAGAATGCATTTCTATATCATCAGAATGCCAGACAGAGTTGACTTGAAGATCCAGGATTGGGTCATACCGCGGAGGAAAGTTATCGTGACGCCGACGACGGCTGCACACATGGATTCTGAGGTCTGGAGCACCGGGCTGAACAATGAGCATCCCGCCGACCAGTTCTGGATTGGAAGATTCCTTAAGCACCCTACGCGAAACCCCCATGAGGCTTCAAAACCGCATGATGCTTCTGTGACATTCTCGACGAAAGAGGTCGAAGGGTCGTGGATTCCTTACGGCGGCGGACCGCGGCAATGTCCCGGTCGGCACTTTGCGAAACGCCAGATATTATTGACAGTTGCTCTGATGGTTAGTCTTTTTGACTGTGAGATACTGGGAGAAGGGATGGACATCAAGGAAGACTTCTCGCTTAGTGGCTTTGGGGGCGGCATATCACACCCAGCTGGCAAAGTCCCAGCGAGAATAAGGCGTAGGACTAGTAGGACCTCTACATGACTATGATAAGATTAGCATAAGTATTTGTACTGGGCGCTCAATAGTAAAACTACATTCACAAGCGCACTGATATGACGACAAAGCTGTGGGAGAGGATGGCTTATAGTGAATTGCTATTGGCGGCTGCTGGTAGTTTGATGAAAAACATCCAAATACTTCCCCCCTTATTATTCTCGGTCGATTTGATACTTCCAGGCCGCCTCATGCCTATCTCAACGGTACCTCTCTGACAGCTAACCATCGAATTCTTCAAGCTGTCCTGATGTCTTAAGTTCGACTCGTCTAGGAATACTAGAAGAGCATTGTCTTCGGGGAAATGAATGCACGATGTGCCAACATTAAACCCATACCCTGGCTTAGTCGAACCAATCAAAAAACTTATATAATGCGAATAAGATAATGAGGAGCTTATAGGGACGCTATGACGGAGTCTACATTGACATCCATGAAGCTGCGGGCGTTTTCGAGTAGCGGTGGAGAAAACTGGGGTAAGGAGTTAATTTAACTGCCGACAACCTCTCCCACATCCCGATGACTAGCGGGGCCTACTGACTATGGGCACACTGTTATGCTCCTATGCTATTGAAGCTATTTTGTCTACTTAGTACAGGAAAGTTAATGTATCTAAATGCATAATTTAGTAATATACCGTCCGAAAACTCTGGCTTGAGCTTTCTAACAAACGTGTAGGTATTATTCCAGATCTACTGTATGCGAGAGAGAGTTTAGACAGCATAGAATTATACTAGAGAAGATGACTATCGTGAGATTTCCAGTCAAAGCTCGGTTTGGGAGCATTGATCGTTTCTCTCTGTAGGTATGCACCAATCATATATGAGATACTCACACCGTAAATCCCGGCATCATATCATTTCCCAAGCCTTGTCTGGCGCCATGAATATGGTCCACTCCGCTGCCGCTCTTTGACCTTCCCGAACCCCCCCTCCCGAGCCGATTCAATGATGGTTTTCTCTTTACCTTCCTACTCAGTATAGCCAATGAATGGGGCCTTTTTGTCAAATTTGAAATCTGATTCGCAAGTCTGTACATCAGCTAAACTCGAATCATCAGCACCTACAGGTTGGCCTATCATGTTCCACAGTGTACCATCATACTCGATTCAGAGGGCCTGAAATTGTATATATACCTCGATGGTTTACTGGCATAGGTTTCTCGCAACGGCTACCTACACTGGTAGCAGCGATAGCTTGTTTTATTCTGTAGAAACTTCAATATCGTTGCTACATTATCTTCGTAATGAAGTTCACCTTAGTTATCGCCGGCCTCCTCTCGGCTGCTCTAGCACACCCCGAACAGCTATCTCATCGCGAAATACAACGCAGGAATGAGATATCTAAGCGATGTGCTGCCTCTACCGGAAGTTTCACCCGAAAACGTGCAGAGAAACGTGCAGAGAAACGTGCAGAGAAACGTGCAGAGAAACGTGCAGAGAAACGTGCAGAGAAACGTGCAGAGAAACGTGCAGAGAAACGTGCAGA